>OZ007509.1:4973202-5398273 GCA_963931865.1 Axinella damicornis
GTGGAGTTCTTCACGTTTGGGAATGGGAGCTGACTGTGTGGTCAGCTGGATGTAGCTCTTGCGACTCTGTGAGGGGGTGCAAAATGTGAGGGTGTGACATGTGAGGGGGTGTGACAAGAGGGGTGTGACCGGTCATGTGAGGGTTGTGACATGTGACGGGTGCAATGTGACTGGTGTGACAAGTGAGGGAGGGGCTGGACAATGGATGCGTAAATCTTACCCCTGGTTCGTTGTTCTGCTGTTGTTGGGTCTGCCTCATCTGCAGAAAAGTGGAGAGCATGTGTACCTTCACCAGAGAAGGTCGGAACCAGCACTCAGAGAGAGCAGGAGCAAGGAGGGAGGAGTGGGGAGGAGAGGAGGGGAGGAGGGAGAAGGAGAGGAGGAAGGGAGAGGTGCTATGCACTCGGCACTGACCACTTTGTAAAGCTTAATGACTCCTGCCACTTTGGCTTTGATGGGTACACCGCTGTCGTCCCTGGCAACCAGGTCCATGCTCAGGAGACGGTTGCCATAGTCGATTCTCCGGCCCACTAATTGTTTCAACTCTTTCAACTCATCCTGTGAGGAGATGGAGAGGGAGGGCATCAGGGTACAAGGGCGATCACAGAAGCAATCACGTATTGTGCAGCGTATGTATTCTGTTGGAGCCAGCGGATATCCCTCAACCTCATACCCTCACTCACCCTGGGAATGGCTCTAGAGAGGATCTGTCTCCTGCGGTCCAACAGGTCCCTCATAAGCTGTGTGAGCTCCTGGAACTGGCGCCGCTTGCCCTCCTACCAAGAGAAAGACGAAATAAGGGAGAAGGGAAAAGAGGGAGAGAGGGAGGGAGGGGGAGGGCGGGAGGGATGGGAGGGAGGGGGGAGGGAGGGAGGGAGGGGGGGAGGGAGGGAGGGAGGGAGGGAGGGAGGGAGGGAGGGAGGGAGGGAGGGAGGGAGGGAGGGAGGGAGGGAGGGAGGGAGGGAGGGAGGGAGGGAGGGAGGGAGGGATGAAGGAAAGGAGAGAGGTGAGGAGGGAGAGAGGGACCACCCAGTTACCTACAGTACTGATACCTCCTACCTATCTACAGCTGTAGTATAGTACCCACCACTATTCACTGGCTCACCATGTCCCTGCCTCCTACCACTCGCAACATCCCCCCTCTCCTCCCTCCCTCTCACTTCTGACTCACAACGTAAAGTCTCTTCAGATGATACTCCACTCCCGGACCACGTCAGAGACCTCCTGCACCATGGGATCCTCCTTCGGGATGACCACTTCATCAGGACTGGGGGTTGAACATGCACAGCACAGTCAACCGTCAACCCACTTTGTGTATCAGCTTGATCATGCATTGTGACGGTGGCCATATCCCTCTGTCCTCCCTTCATCTCCCCTTCACACTCAATCCCTCTGTCCTCCCTTCATCTCCCCTTCACACTCAATCCCTCTGTCCTTCAACCCTCCCTTCCTCCATCCTTCCCTCCCTTCCCTCTTTCCATCCATCCTTCCTTCCTTCCCCCCTTCCTCCCTTCCTCCCTCCCTCCCTCCCTCCCTCCCTCCCTCCCTCCCTCCCTCCCTCCCTCCCTCCCTCCCTCTCTCTCTCTCTCCCTCCCTCTCTCACCCTGGGTTCTCCACTCGACACTCCTTGATGTGGATGTGTGAGGCTGGGAAGATGCCCTTTTGATGTTTATCTCTCAGTGAGAAGCCACGGTACCATCCGCCATTCTCTTCCAGAATCTGCACCACGTCACCAAAGTGTAATCGCAGGAATGGGTAGCTAGCCTTCTGAGGCACATAGCCATATATTACTGGGGGAGGGGGGGGGGGGGGGGGGGGGGGGGGGGAGGGGGAAGGGGAGAAGGGGGAAGGAGGAGTTTGTACACTTGAATTTCTGGTAAACAATGTCACAATCTTGGCAAACAGCATTAAAGGACCAATTGTGCACAGCATTCCTCGATGCTAGCCAGGGACAACATGGGATAACAACACACACTGAACCTGCAGCTGATAGCTGGTGATGGTAGTCAGGGACAACATGGGATGCTGAGAGCAACAACACACACTGAACCTGCAGCGGATAGCTGGTGATGCTAGCCAGGGACAACATGGGATCACAACACACACTGAACCTGCAGCTGATAGCTGGTGATGGTAGTCAGGGACAACATGGGATGCTGAGAGCAACAACACACACTGAACCTGCAGCTGATAGCTGGTGACGCTAGTCAGGGACAACATGGGATCACAACACACACTAAACCTGCAGCTGATAGCTGGTGATGGTAGTCAGGGACAACATGGGATACTGAGAGCAACAACACACACTGAACCTGCAGCGGATAGCTGGTGACGCTAGCCAGGGACAACATGGGGTACTGAGAGCAACAACACACACTGAACCTGCAGCTGATAGCTGGTGATTTGTACACAACAAGGGAGAGGTAAACATTTCACCATAGCGACCCCACAAAATTGTCCTTTCAACAACACATTCTTTAGACTAAGACTATCACCAACTCGGAACAATCATCTCATACATTGCAGCACCAGGTTTTACTTCCGTATATGCTGAAGTTAGAACTGGAACATAATGTGTACACAGTTTAAACTTGGAGAGACTGCAAACTTCCACAAATTCAACTGACACCCTTATTGGGCCCAAGTATGCCCATATTCGAGGGGCTCCACTGAACTGTGAATAGACTAGAGCAAACATTAACCAGCACAAGCATAGCTGATCTAGCCTCGTTCCCAGTCCATTTCCACCACCAGTATGTGATCGCTTGCAGTATGCAAATAAGGGGGGGGGGGGGGAAGTCCTGGGAGATCTGGTCACGTGCAGTGCCATCAGCTAGACAGATGGTAGACACACGGGGGTGGTAGACACACAGGGGTGGTGCCCAACGAAGAATCTTGATGCCCTTTCTTGTGCTGTCCGTCCAAAGGCTGGATATCAGAGTGTTCGCAAGGCAGACGATCAATACGATTCGTTGTTCACAACACCAGGGAAGGATTGAGGTATCATAACGGTTGGGCACCGCCCCCTGTGTGTCTACCGTCTGACATGATGGCACATGATGCAAAGAGATCTGACGTATTTGCAACCTGCAAGCGATCAAATACAGGCAGCAGGAATGGCCTGGGAACGAGGCTACTGCTCACTCTTCTAGCTCTGCATTTCCACACAACTCCACTAGTAGGTATGGCTGATTTCCCAAAGATGCAAGGAACAATGACCAATGTCAAAGGCACTAGAAATCCATTCGCACTGTTACAACTCAAAGCTTGTTTCCAAACATCGGTTTTAGCTATAATCATGGACTATGTATTTTAAAACTGCAAACAGTAAAGAATGTGATTGAATCAGGAGCAGCCACACTGAGCAGCTATAGACCCATTGCAGCTTATGTCATCATCTGAGAATACGGACGGGTACACCAACATGGCGGCTGGCAGCTGTATTCCATTTGTGGAGATAGCAGCTTCTATGGCGATCTCGGCGAATGCACTGATGCACATACAAGGCTTTCAGCATTTGTTGAATCAAGCTATAGATACATGCATGTAGGCCATAGCAAAGCAGCTTACCAGTGATGCAGGGCACGTTTCAATCGATACTGCATATGAGGTAACATAGTACACCAAGATATAGTGGCACAAGTTTAGTATATGGAAATGCCATGATGGGTCTACTGAAGAGTCGCCATCAATCAGCTCTGTACACCATCGACCTAGGCATCAGCACGGTTTTGCCATTGGACAAGGGCCATACCAATTAACTCCATGACTCACAGATCCAGCAGGTATCTTCTTCAAGACAAATAGTGGGTGTGGTATAATCACATGACTTGTGCTACCTCTTGGCAGAGCCCTCTCAGTGTCCCCAGATGACTAGGCCTAAGGACTAGGCCATTGCATGCTGAAGACATGGATGAGCGGGAGATGGGCACAGTAAGGTAAGGAGGGAGGTAGGAGTCGCCACCCCCAAAATGAAGCCCGCAATTCACATTGAGCGCGCTAATGAAACATGGCAAGGAGGTCGTCCAGCCTCAAACTGTGGTGAAGTGAAGACCTTGGGTATGTATGCCTCAGTACACATTTGACTTTGGGGGGGCTGTCATACAGTCAAATTTGGGAATGATCGGTCAGTGAAACAGTTTGAAATGGCCTTCCTTCAACATATACTAGACCACAGATCTGTGGTCCTACACAGTCCTTGCTGACACCACACAGTGGTAACCGGCAACCTGTGATGCCTCAGGATGTGGCAGACAGCACGTTTATGCCTGACTTCATAAATTAAAATGCCTCATCACACACTCCTACTCCCTTTGGGGTCGGTCACTCACCCACTCCGTATTTGGCGCTTTTGGTGGGTCGCCACCGGCCGTTGCCTTCGACGGCCGGCATCCTGAACAGCAACACCCTTACTATTCCTTGCACACCGAGGTCGGAGGATCGCTTCGGCAGATCAGACAGTCAGAAATCAACATGCCATCTCACTGGTCTAGTCTCGTTCCCAGACCATTTTCCGGAGTCTGGGAACGAGAATAATACCGGTCTCCTTAGCCTCGTTCCCAGGCCGCGTGGGAACGAGGCTAGAATACCCTCTGTTGTACATGGTCTGTAGTATAGCTACGAAACATCGTCTGGGAACACTGGAACAGCTGCCTTGTGAGTGTATTTAGAGTTCATGCAAATCAACTGTGTTAGATGTACATGCACGGATGGGTATGCGTGGGGAGGGGGGGTGAGGGTATTTGGACTTGACTTGACCAAATTTCTCTTGTCTAGCAAAAGGGTTGCTTGGAGGCACAGGCCTATGTGACAAGCTCCCCATACAGTACAGGAGAAAAACAAAAACACAACAGATACACAAACATAATATTAAAAAATGAAGATACAACTCCTTGCTAGTAAATCCTAGCCTAGGAACGAAGCTAAGTAAATCCCCCTCTCCCACACAGGACCAGTAGAGCCCCTGGTGATTATCAACTGGGGAGGTTTAACATACTACCATGCCGGCCCTACTGTGTTAATTACCTGCAAGGCCAGCGGCTACCCCCCACCGACAATATCCTGGACTCACTACAGACGGAGTGTGAAAATCCCGGCCCCATTCCTATCCTCTTTGATCTCAATTCCAGCGGAATGGGATGCTGGGAATCTTCCCCTGGAGGACGTCACCTGTACAACCAACATTGCCGAGCGTTTGGATGCTGTTGTGATTATCAGCGGTGAGATCTTACAGAACTATGATGTGAAGATTTAACATTATAGCCCTCCACACATTATACTTACAATGCACACATGCAGACCCATCTGATGGGATATGGGAGACAGTATTTCCTTTCCTCGAGGATATCTGAGTGCTTCAGGACAACTACCACTAGGGGGTGCTTCAGGACAACCATCAGGGAGCACTTCAGGACAACTACCACCAGGGAGCACTTCAGGACAACTACCACCAGAGAGTGCTTCAGGACAACTACCACCAAGGGGTGCTTCAGAATAGGGAGTGCTTCAGGACGACTATCACCAGGGAGCAATTCAGGACAACTACCACAAGGGAGCGCTTCAGGACAACTACCACCAGGGAGCGCTTCAGGACAACTACTGCCAGGGAGTGCTTCAGGACAACTACCACAAGGGAGCGCTTCAGGACAGCTACCACCAGGGAGCGCTTCAGGACAACTACCACCAGGGGGTGCTTCAGAATAGGGAGTGCTTCAGGATGACTATCACCAGGGAGCAATTCAGGACAACTACCACCAGGGAGCGCTTCAGGACAACTACTGCCAGGGAGTGCTTATGTTGATGTGTTGGTGTATGTGTGTACTGTGTCATGTTTTTACAGAGTGCATGTCATCCTAATGGTTGACTGATCTTTATACTATACTTCAATGCAATCTGATTGGTCAATTGAAAGGATGTATTACCCCTGTGGTTTCACTTACATGTATTGCACCTGTATTTTCTGTAGTTGTACGTACAATTCATCACAGACCACACACAGTTCTCTGTATAGGGTGCAAACGTCTTGCACGCTGGAGTCAGTATGTGTAGCGTGGAGCTGGACCAGGCTTGATTCGTCTATGTTTCACAAAAAAAGAACGCCTCCATTAGTGTCATGGGGCATGCAGGGTAGCCTCGTTCCCAGGCCTTCTCACCCCAGTGTTTGTCACTTGCAGTACTACTGCAAGTGACAAACACTGGGGCAAGAAGGCCTGGGAACGAGGCTACTGCAGGGTGTATTTGGTGCAATCTCAGAGTCTGGTTCCGTTTCGGAATCACTGTCCCAAACACGAGCCACAAGTACATGTACCTAATTGGTCTTGGAGTACTATGTCCGAGCTATATATGCACACACAATGATGACATTAATTTATTTTCTCTCACATTATAGTATAGGAACACTTGTTAAATTTCTGGTGCAGTGTCAACATAATTATGTTGGGAGGTCGCCAAAGCTCAATGGCATTCATGACATACAACAACAATGACTCACATTGAGTGCTGTAATATTCATGCTTCCACCGATAGAATCAGTAATCAGGAATGAGGTGCTAAGGCACATGAATAGAGGTTGGGAGTCAAACTACTTGTGTATAGTACACCATGCACCACTTTTGAGTGAGGGGGCAGGCAATGGTGCCTATAATAGATTATATAGCCATCCCATTCCCGGGACTGAACAAGTGGTCTGGGATGGGACTGCTCCGCTGGGCCGCTGCATGGCTGGCTACCCTGCATGGCTCTGGCTAGCCTCATTCCCAGATTTTACCTCGCAGCTGTGGAGAAAAAAATCTGGTCAGAGGCATGGAAGCTCTGGTATTTCATTTTGCAACTGCTTCTCAATCTCAACCACTGTACATTAAAACACAAAATTAACTGATTGGGTAAAATGATTCAAGTGATCAAATCACTAATCAGCCACCTGCCACCAATCACCGTGGCAACCAGCAATATAGACCTGCTTATCCTAACTACACATCTACGCACCGTACATTATAAAAACACACGCAGTGTGCTACATACACAACCAATAAATGGTATACCTACAATGAGACAAGATGTATACAGTCAAGGCTCAGGGTAAAAAATCTGTAGAGAAAATAGTTTCTGCATGTAAAATCTATACAAAACCTCACACCAGCTATACAGTATAATATGCACATCACACTCGTGTGATCACTACCACAATCTGTATGTACAGTATGACACAGGGAAGGGAGACAATGATTTGGAGATGTTCGTAGTGTTGCTCTGTTTGCGGGAAATACATCGGACGTTAAGACTCTACACACGGTATACCTAATGACAGGGGTCCACTGCTACAATTACAATACAAACATATGGTGAAGTAGTATACAAACGGACTGACTGACTGGACCCACAGCTGAAGAGCCCACCACAGTCATACCGAAATCTCGTATTTGTGGCTAGTGGTAGTGCATCCACCATCACTGCCAGAGGTAGTCGAGCTGATGTCGTCTTCAGATTCCTGCGAGAGGACATCAATCACAATGCTCTCATCCTCCTCCTCCTCCTCCTCCTCTTCTCGGTCTCGCGGTCTCAGAGGGGACCTGGGAGAAGGCGACCTCCGCACTTTGGCCCTCAGGTGGGAGGAGGGGGGAGGGGAAGTGTTGGTGCCAACTGAGGACATTGTGGGAGTGTGAGAGGGAGAGGATTTCGGGGAGAGGTTGGCCGAGTTGACATAACTCCCAGCACCAAGTTCTGCCAGGCGAGAGAGGAGGAGAGCCTGTGCGTTCTGTAGTTTTATTTTAGTGTCGTTCTCCTCACGCTCCTTTATCTGAAGAGTCTGCAGGAGGGAGAGAAGCACACCTCACCAGGCACACCCTCACCAGGCACACTCACCAGGCACACCCTCACCAGGTACACTCACCAGGCATGCCCTCACCACACACCATCACCAGGCACACCCTCACCAGGCACACCCTCACAAGGCACTCTCACCAGGCACACCCTCACCAGGCACACCCTCACCAGGCACAACCTCACCAGGCACAACCTCACCAGGCACAACCTCACCAGGCATACCCTCAGGAACTAGGCTCAACCTTTGCTCTACCATGTGTATGCACCAGCCCACTTCACAGTAAACACAACACAACACAACATTGCTTGCACCGAATGTTTGGACATATAGCTGGCTGCACAAAACAGCCTGTATTGGACACAGGATCATGGATGTTGCCTCGGCTGAGTAAAAGCACACAGCTTACGCTGGAGGGTACTAGTATTACCAAAGTCATGCTAGCCAATAGTCCCGCTGCGACAGAGATTATGGCGTAGCTAGCCAACACACACACACACACACACACACACACACACACACACACACACACACACACACACACACACACATGCACACACACACACATGCATGCACACACACACACATGCACACACACACACACACAAACAAACACAAACGTGCATACACTCACACAAACACGCAAGCATGCACACACACACCTCAATGTACTTCTTAGCACTCTGGAGCAATGCAAGGGTCGTCAGTTTATCTGGCAGTGGAACATGTTGCCGGAGCACTTCGAGACAGTCTCTCAACTGAGCACGCCTAACAGGACGGAGGAGGAGGGAAGTGAGACCGGAATGAGGTTTTACTACTAGCAATAGTAAGACACTTCCAAACGCTCTGAACATCTTCTCAAAGCAAGCCTTCAGTGGAAGTAGTAATCGATCTCTAAGTGAGCAACCTTTCAAAGCAATTAAGCCTCCAGTCAGGCAGAGGAGCAACTGAGCAACCAGTGCCCTTGCTAGGGAATGAAACCCGAGTGTGGATTACGCCAATGACATTCCAGAATCAGCTGACCATACTTGTGGTTTAGTGTAGGGGGTCCATACCGCCCGGAAAACATGGCGGCAAACATGAGAAGCCACCTGAACCGCACTTGAAGCATGCACTCGACTTGGAGGCAACAACACGGAACAATGCCCACACACAGCTGTTGTAAGCCCAAAGGACTAATTTAGCAATCGATTCTACTCGGGAACAACTTTGAAACATTTATGGCACCACAACCCACACATGTACACACCAACCTGTTCTTTTCCAGTAGATTGTGAGTAGTACGACTGTGTGTGTGTGTGTGTGTGTGTGTGTGTGTGTGTGTGTGTGTGTGTGTGTGGAGTGTGTGTGTGTGGTGTGAGTATGTGTGTGGTGCAAGGAAGGAGAACAAAGCCACAGTAAGGTTACACTGTGCAATGCCCCAAATCTCCACCACACACGGAAGACAACCAATGGATGATGGCTTCACAGCATTATCACAGAATCCATACATTATACCAGCACTATGTACACCTCAGTGAAAGGCAAGCTTGCATGAGTGAACCCTATCAGTACACAACTGAAGGTCATGTGACTACAACATGCTGCTGCCATAGTAACAGAGTCAGTCAGTCTCAGCCCCCCCCCCCCCCCCCCCCCCCCCCCCCCCCCCCCCCAACATCCTGAGGTCACACTGGAGGAGTTAGTCTACTTAGGATGCCCACCCTAACCAACTGCATTCCAGCCAGCGAAGTATGCACTCATCAGCTGGTGTTTAAACAAGTTCAGTTGACAAATTGCATTCCAAGATAACCCAGCACTGGTCAGCTGTTGGCCAGAGAATAATCACGTTGACACACCTGACTGACCACAGTGAGCAATACCATGAAACACTAGTGCATAACTCTGCCAAATGAATACATCAATACAAAGGTATTCAATGGCTGTCTGTTCACAGCATGAGGCCTTATGGGGGCCACAGGTGAGCACCTTGAATTCACTCTAGACACCACAGGACAAGTGAGAACAGGGTACAGTACACTGTTGCCTGTACCACTCCAACCTGAACAGCAAACACTCCACCGGGTCGGTTACCTGTAGGTGGACGGCTTTTTCATGCGGTAGCGGTGGGTACGTTTGCGCGGAGCCTCTTCATCCTCTGAATGGTAGGAAAACAAGAGGAGATTGAGTAAACTTCCAAATGAAAAATGATTTAAAAATCGTAATTCCTCATACATGTATCATTGAGCACAAACTGTTGTTTGTGGGGTCCATTATGAGTGTGTCCGTGTGATGTTCACACACACAAGAATAAAAGACACATACCCGTACGTACAATGTACACAACGTGTCTAAACATTGCTGAGTCGCGAGTGTGGGAGGGCTACTACCACTGTGAGTGCAGGCCCAGGCAAGCAGAGCCCAAGGTCTATTCATGGCTACTCCAAATCCCACACCTGCCATTGAATTATTCCAGCCATGTGGCACAACTCTGAAGTTTACTACGAAGAAATGAATCCTGTGGAGTGACTACACTACTTCCACTCACACGCATACCAAGGCCTTTGAACCCACCATGAATACCGGTACCAACAGCCTCTTGTAAGAGCCTGCCCACACCACTTCATACAAGCAGGTTGTTGTCAGTTTAAGGAAGTTAAATAGAGGCCACTCCTCCGTAGTTGAGCTGAGTGTGATTCTACACACCATGGCCATTTGTCTTCTGTAAGGCCACATTTGTTACACACCAGAAAAAAAACTCATTATGCAAAACTTGTCTTCAATATGTAAATGCTGCCCTTCCTAGCACTAGACAGTCATATCTTGGAACCACACAGGAATGAATGCTTGCTGAAGCGTTCCATGCTGTCTCTCTCACCGATACGCCCACTGCACAAGAATCTCGCTAGACTAGCTGCTGGAGCAACATGGCTCTCACTGCCATACCATCCTTGGTTTGGAAACAGCCTGGAATGGGACTAGAGAAGCGCACATCACGCTAATGCTTGCCCACCTGTCCTGCAGCAAACATAAACTTTGAGTGCAATTAATGCAGTTCTCGGATACTTTCACTGATGACAAACCACACGCTACATTAACCACACATTGCATGCACAGAAAGGGAGTTTTTCGACCCCATTACTGCATCTGCTGATCATTGGAGAACCTACTCACAATGACAGTTCAGTGAACACAACCCACTAAACGTGTGCCAACACCCCATCCATATGGGGTGTCACTAAGTACATATCAGTCACATGCATCGGTAACACTGCTGGCACTGAACCATCCCAGCAGAGTGCACTGCACCGTATGGTATCTATTCTATTCTGGGAAGTCAACACAGTGCATTCAGCTCATGTTTGAATACTTGAATGCAATTCCCCTGATGGAAGATGATCCAATTACAGGAGTGCAAAGCTGGCACATACTCTGCATGACAAGAGGGGGGCACCTAGCTAACACTACCAGCACTCACCGGCAACACACTACTAAAGTTCACAGAGGGACGCCACTGGTAAGGGCTGGTGCTAAAAATGCATTTCTGCTGGGGTTGTCTACGTGCTAATGCATTGCATACTCACACTTCAGACGCCACAGGCGAGAGATGCATGCATTAGAGCATAATGTGAAAGCTTACGACATCAGTTGCACTAGCAGTAAATGTCGTTGACACACAGAAACACTCTTGGGATTTGCCATTTGCAGCAGAGAGAACAAGCTCTCAAATCACTGGTACACATCAACCATTTCACGCCCATTTTAGCACTCATTCCACCAGCCTCCGGTATGCCACAAACACAGGTTTATGACCCACCCACCACTGAACAATGAGTCTACATGTATCTGTAGCAGAAATCCAGCCCCCCCCCCCCCCCCCCCCCCCACATACTCCTCCTCAGTAGCAGGCTGGAAATAGATTTAAGCCCACGAAAGTACAGTAGCGTAACCTAAGGTGCAAACGTACATCTACACAGATCTATTGCTTACGCCCATTCTCCTCCAGGTACTGTGCAGCTTGAATCAGGGCCTCCAGACTGGACATAGAGCCCGATTGAGCCATCCTCTGTGCAGATACAACACACAGTAAATAGATACAACACACAGTAAATAGGACAGGAATGAATAACCAGAAGGTACCATGCAGTATATACAAGGTATGACCCCAAGAGCATTACAAGCCACAAATCAGCTGCCACTAGTTTACCACACAACCCAAGGGCAAATTACCACTTAGAACTCATTTACACAATCAATCAAAATTCCTGACAAAGATACAAAACCGCTAGATTAAGCGCGAAAGGCGTTAGTTGTCAGTTTGGACTAAAACACCATCCTAAAAGGCCTGATAGCAACTAAAATCGACCACATTTTCAGTAACAAAGTAAACGTACGCAAAACTTACGCAACGCTCTATCCGACGGATAACACGTGGTCACTCACAGAAGGTAAACAAACAGGGCGAACTTGGGACAGAGTCGGGCACGGTCACTTTGTGGGACAAACGAACGACTTTTTTCTGGGTATTTCGTAACTCTTTCACTGCCAATACCCTTCTCGCATCTGTTACAGCTGTTGTCAGCTGTTCTTAGTCATGTGGCCACGATGACAGATTCTGATAATTTTTTTGTTTCTTGGAACGAGAAACGCTGAGAGCCTCCGCTCAGAACTTCATAGATGACTTCCACGATCAACTTTCGCTCTCTGCAACGCCTTCGCGAGACAGTCAGAAATCGGTTTGGCCGAGAGAGGACCGCATACAGGGCCAATTTGAATGCACATTCAATGTTTTGCTAGGCAAGCACGGTACCCGCCCAGTTGTGGCCACGTGGGTAATCTGTGACGTTACCAGATGTGGGACTGCCCCTGGGAATGACCCTAATCACATTGTCACGGCTGATTCCCGCTTAGTCTCGTTCCCGATCCCAGACCCTCAACACGCGCGGAATGCTAATGCTATGCGCTATGCATTGCACGGCACGTGATGTGCACGTGGTAAGAAATATTTCAAATTTGAACCTGCTACAATCCTCTGCTGTTTTAGCATGGCAGCAATGGAGACAGACCCACCCGGACCCAGTGGAGCACTAGGAAAGGAGGTATAGTTGGGGGTGATTTGTCCTTGTCACTGCCGCACCTGCCCTATTAAGTTGTAGTCTCGGATTAAGTACAAAGAAACCACAGCGTATATAAATTATGTCCTTGTCAATGCCGCACCTGGCCTATTGAGTCGTAATCTCTAGCCACCTAATTGTGTTGTGGCCGAATCTCGTGGATTTATTCACCCACCTCTAACATTTCAGGTGCAGGTCTGGTTACGTGTGAATGAAGAGAATAGGCAGGCGATCTACGTCAAAGTATCGCCTGGTGCTTATGTGTTAGATGCAATGAAAACTGCCCTTCGTGAGGAGAAGCTTGATGACATTGCTCCTGGCCTGGTGATTGTGAAGTTTCGTGATGAAGAAGTAGATACTGAAGCCTTGATCAAAGATGAGCTAGACCGTGGTCATGGTAACCAGAAGGCCAACTGTTTCCTTCTTGAGCTGCCAGAAGATAATGGTAAGAAGACTTTGATATTCAAGTAGGATTAAAGCCATTGCACTGCCACTGTGCAGTATAGAAATTGCAGATAAGCATTGTGTGGTTGAGGAATTATTCTCCTGCTGGGCATGCATGTGTACTGTACGCCAATAAGAACTTAAAATTACATGCAATGATGTTACAGGTGGTGTGTGGACCATGCAATTTCCACACACAGCAGCTACATCCTGTTTTATTACTTCTTGATAGGTTGTCCATGTACATGTAGTAGTAAAACCATTGCAGTAATTAGCCTGTACCCCCCCCCCCTTGTATATGCACCGCGAAGACTAGCCCACGACCTTATGCGCATTCTCATGTATCTCTCCATGTAAATTGCATGCAAATTCTGTATGTTTCTTGGACAGAAATGTGAATGTGTGCAGTGACTAGTAGAATGGTTGTAGTAGAGTGGCATAAGAATCGCCGTTGAATGGCAGTAGAATGAGCAGTGGAATGGCAGTAGAATTGCCATAGGATGGCTGTAGAATGGCACTAGAATGGGAGTAGAATAGATTGGGAGACCATCCACGTCACAGTATCGCGTGATGCTGATGTGTTAGATGCAATGAAAACTGCCCTTCGTGAGGAGAAGCTTAACATTGCTGTTAGCCTGGTGAATGTGAAGTTTCAAGGTATGGGGGTGAATACTGAAAGCTTGGTCATTAATGAGATAGCCAAGGGTCATGGAAACAAGAAAGTTTGGTGGTATATACATGTTCCGCACTGTAATTACGTCATGAAAAGAAAGCCACGCCTCCATGATGGCATCTACTCCCGAAAAAGCAGACAAACAAGGAATGCCATTAACCAGCCTCAGTCCCATCCCATTGAAAAATGTAGAATTTAGGGATGGGATGGGACTGAGGCTGGTTAATGGCATTCCTTGTTTGTCTGCTTTTTCGGGAGTCGATCGGGGTGGCCATCACTAAAGGAGCTACTACGACGAAAGCGATGTTGTTCTGTGAGTGAACTAGCTCAGGAAATGCTTTTGTTGTCCAGCTATGCTAGTCAATGAGAAAGAAGAAGAAAGAAAGAAAGAAGATGACAAAATCGGAATTTTACGGCGACTTATTACTCGACTCCGGATCCCGCGTACTCTCAAGTACGTTTGCAAGTGTTTTTGTGAACTGCTAGGCAGTATCATTCTGTCTGCATGCTTGGTTTGGGGGGTAGTAGCTTCTTTGGCCGTTTTCCTGCTGGTGCATCAGTATGGTATTTCGAAATTTCCTTAGCCATCCCTAAGTAGAGAACGCTACCGTGTTCTCTGATATTACTGGGGGTGGAGCCTCCAAGTTATTGGCCTGAACACTTGAACAACCCTCTCAAAGAAAACCTGCTACTGTGTTCCGTGTGCTGTAGGCTTGACTAAATTATGGGTTTTTATTTTTTCAGGACAACCACGATGCAAGAAGCAGAAAATAGGTATGTCCAGCGCTCCGTACACATTGCAATAAACCAGTTAAAGTACCGCTTACGCTCGTCCACTATGGAAAATATTGCATGCGGGCATGGTCTCGAGGCAAATATAGAACTTGGCTTTGCCTTGTGCTATATAGCCTCTATCGACCACGCCCTTGTGTAATATTTCTCGTAGCGGTACTTTAATAGTTTGGTTCCCAGACCCTTCTTGGGCGGGACGGGAACGCAGAAGGGTCTGGGAACCAAACTAGTACTTTAACTAGTATAATTATACTGTAATGCTGTAAATACTCCACAGGGATAATGTAATCTCTTTTATGCGGGTTCTCTCTTGTGTATATAGCCGCCCACGCATCTATCACTAAATCTCCGTCAGCATTTGCCAACTGCTCGTCCACCGAACTCAACGAGCATGTTCACCAATCACCACTTTACAGCCACTGGTTTGCAATGGAGATCTATGACCACTTTTGTAGATTAAAAAATGCCCCAGCCGCAGACACAGTCGCAGTTACCCTTCAGAAAAGAGTCTATAACATTCCAAGAGATGTCGTGTCGACTGTGGTTGAGGAGTTCAAAACAATCTCTGCCTTCCACTCCAGCAGCATTCTGCAAGGAGTCATTGGCGATGAGGAATTACGAACTGCTGAACAAACGAAGTCTGCAATGTTTGCTCGTTCACTTGACCGATTTCTTTTTCGTGACGACCAAAAGTCCAAAGGTGCATGTTGTCATCAGCTTCCAGTGTTTCGACAAGCACAAGGAGTACAATCGCCTGACATGTTTGTCGTTCAGCTGAGGGAGAACTGTCCTTGCACACCAGTACTATTATCTGACATAAAGAACGAAGGCGGGGAGAAGTCAAGAAAGGAAACATGGGCTTATTGTATCAAAGCAATGAAACTACTCGAAAAGGATGAATGGGGTTTACTCCTTGGACTAGCTATTTCCGAGGAGAAGGCTGAACTGTACGTAGTGATAGACAATGATGGGTATGTGTTGGCAATAGACGTCTGCAGTGTCTATTTGTCTCGTGATGAAGCAAGAAGTTTCTTTGCTGTCTTGTATGCAGCAGTTCACAGCCTTATTGACTACCCTCTCTCAATGAATGCTCCTGGTATTGAACCAATGAATGGCTATCAAGGTAAAGCACTTGATCAGGGAAGGAATGCTCATGTGTTTCGCTCAGGAAATACGGTCTCTAAATTCTATGATACACAATTTTTGAAGAACGTTAAACCTAATCTTGAGGCCATTCATTCAATTTGTGAGAATTACATACCCAACATCCAACTGCTCCCACTTACCAATGACAAGCGTGCTTTGTGCCTTAAGTATGCGTACATTAAAGGATCACACACTCCATGTTCGGTGAAACAATTTGCGACCATCTTGAAAGACCTTGAGAAACTTCATAATAAAGGCTACGTTCATGGTGACATGAGAAAAGAGAACCTTGTATTCAGTGCAACGGATGACACAGCAGCTTGGATCATAGATTTTGATCTTGCAGAGAAAGTTGGCTCAAGATATCCTTCAAATTATAATCACTGCAACATAGAGGAACGCCACACCAGCGCAAAAGCAAATTTAGAACGACAAAAGGTGCACGATACATATGCATTATCATCTGTGATGAAGGGGGAAGCAGGCCTTCAGGGCTGGTTCGATGAGAAAGGTTGCTGTGCAGGTTCAAGCAAGTACAGGGTTGTTCGACCACATCGAACCTCCTCAAACCTTCGGAGTTGGTTCAAGTGAGTTCTGGCCGATTCAACCTTACCAAACCTCCTCGAACCACTGTGACGAAGGGCATAAAGGGAAGGTTCAACCACCCAGAACTCATTCGAACCTGCCTTGTAGACTTTATGAATGTGGTGTCAACCCCACTGAACCTCCTCGAACCACTTTGATGGAGGGGGAAGTTGGCCTGAAGGGCACTCTCGTTCCCAGACGAGGTAATCAGCATGAAAAAAGAATTGAATTCCGTGGTCTACTAATCACTACTATATACTGCTGTGTGCATTGGTGCATAGTGCATAGGCCTATTTCAGTAGTGCTGTCCTGAAACTGGCCCAGTAGTCTTGCAGGCCAGACTTCCCCGCGTGTGCTGCAAACATCTGTCCCATGAGACTACCGGCCCAGACAATATGCTTGCTAGCTTTTACAATTGCAGGTCTTAAATTATATAATTGTTCACAGCCAGTTTTCCCATTTCCAAAACTGGACACCTCACTCATCATCAGTTTTTGGCTACGAAATGGCAATCTGACTGAAAGATGTGTAAGCGACTGGTGATAGCATAATAATTATTGTACACAAGTCTAGATTTAGAGGTGGGTTAGCCTCGTTCCCAGGCGCTCGGTAATTACCGAGCGCCTGGGAACGAGGCTAGAGGTGGGTGTGAGTTCCATGCAGAGTCTCCAGGGCCTGTTGAGAAATAAAAGTGGCTTTTTGTTCTTGAGCATGAGGGAGTATGCTCTGAACCATCCGTGAGACATCTATGCTACCCAACCAACTACGTTGTTCTTTAATAACCACAACTAGCTAGGTACAAGCATGTAAGCAGTGATAACCTTTATAAAGTGGCACAAGCCTAACTACGTATTAGCTATAAAGTAATATATATAATTATTGTGGTCTGGCCGATTTTTGGCAAAAATGCATATAACCGACATGTTTTTGGGTTAGGTAAGCTATGTGATATGAGACTGGGATTTGCACCATTGTGATCAGCATCAATGGAGCTTTCAAATGATGCCCATTTCACTTTAGGTTCAGTTTTAACCCAAGGTCTGGCTGCTGCTAAGCTATCTCTAACCACATCATGCATGAGTGGTAGCTAGAATGCACAAAATGGGTAAATCACTCCTTATAGTGAAGAGCTGAATCAGGCAGAATGGCTCTCCTATGAATTCTATATTCAAGCTAGGAACTCCCCGAGGTTGGAGCAGTAAGCCTGTCAGCTTTGACCTTAGCTATAGCTTAGCTATAGGTAAAGTACTTTCTTGAGGGGGACTTTGCTACCAAAAGTGTGACATAGCTAAAAGTCCTAGTTGCCGATGATAATCTTTCACAGGAATAGCTATAGTACTGACTCCATGTTACTTGTCTCACTATTTGTTCTGTGGGTATGCGGTAGCTATGCTTGTTCCCTTTACTGTTCACTGTTCCTGTCTCATTTGGACAGCCTTGTCTCATTGCTATGTGGCTTCACCTTATACTCACATTCTGTGTGTATAAACTTGTAGCTAAATAAAGTGAGATCAGTGAAGACTGCAACGCCCAAATGTTTGCGAGACTGATCATGACTGCTGGTACATACGTACAAGGAAAATATTTAGAAAACTGAAGAGAGAGACACTTGAGTTTCCATTTGGTACTCCTGGATTGGATTTGCTGAGCACAGGTTAGCTAACCGTTTATTAAAACAGTCAGATAGCTACATTCTCATTTCTGAATCAATTTGGTAGTAGCTAGCTAATATGAGCAAGCTTGAAATTTGGAATGCCCCTAACAGGCAAGAGTGGCCCTAGAGTACTGCCAAGATTTTGAATAGAGAACTGATGATGTTTGTATACATAGCTACAGGCAGGAGTGCTTTCAGGAGAAAGCCAAACTGTGATTGGGTGATAGTTATAGCTAGATAATGCACTCATGCACCTTGGAAAAGAAAAGGAGGGAGATCAGTGAACAAGCTCCCTGTTATTGATTATTCTGAGGATTTTCCACTCAGCAGCTAGGCGATGCTGGAGAGACACATGGAGAAAAGATGATGGAGAGGAGTGTATGAAGACACTGGGAGTTGATTTCTTGGCCAGGAAAACACCAGTCCCACGCCCAGCTTTTCGTCACCTGCAGTACGGTAAACGTGGGAACGAGGCTACCTTTGTCTATATGTGTAGCTAAGTTGCATAGGTCATTTCTTGGAGGCCCTAAAGTAAAGCTTTATAATATCACCAGGAAACCTTTTTTTACAAGCTAATTAGCTACTTACTGACACAGACTGGAGCTTGTGCCGATTTCTGGCATGAACCATTTTAGGATACCTCAATGTTAAACAGAGACTGTAATTATATTCTAGTAGATAGTCATTCAGACTTCTGTCTCGGACCAAGAGCCGGGGGGCGCGACCTACTTATGCCTCTTGCTCGGACACAAAGGGCCCGTGTGACTGCCTACATACCAAGTCTACTATTCAATTGGTGATAGATGTCATAGCAATTAGCCTCATTACCAGGCCGAGCCTGTTACGGTGGTAGTATGTTTTATAGTATAGCTGATTGCAGTTCAGTTCGAATATTGCATATTCCATGGATTTTCACAGAAACGGTGTTCTTCAAATGAATGTGACAACTCACTCATCAAATTAATGTGACAACTCACTCATCAAATTAATGTGACACTAACTCAAAGTGCATGCATAACTTCCGGACTCCAGCGTATTCCGGGCTCAATCCAGCTGTAGTGTTTGATCGCTTACAGTCCGTTTTTTTTGCATACAGTAAAATTAAGGCCAGGGAGTGAATTGTACTATTCTCATGCCACTCTAAGCTACGTAGTCTACCCTCATTCCCCAGATTTTATCTCGCAGCTGTGGAGAAAAATCGGGCTCATGCACATAAGGCTGCGAGATAAAATCTGGGAGGAGGCCTGGGAACGAGGCTAACTCCAATGAGTGGTACAGGTATGGTCATTCAAGTCATTAAAACTTTAGTGATCCAATTAGGTTTATTGAGAATTAAGTCCAATGACCACTTGAGTACAAATAATTCACCAAGCAGTATCATAATAATTATGGTATAGGCACAGTAATAATACAGCACCTAATGAGGTTAATCTAGGAGCACTTGTCTAGGAGCATACAATTGCTGAATAACGAGAAATAGGATTGTAGCCACCAGCAATCAGTGTACAAATTGAGAGAAAAAAATATATTGTTATGTCACGTCATGTCTGATTCATAAGAAAGGGAGGGAGGGGGAGGGAGGAGAGGAGGGGATGGTGGGCAGGTAGGAGGGTGGATGGGAGGGGGAGGGGAGGGAGGACGGGCAGGAGGGAGGCTAGTTTGTACATATCTGTCACTGTCATGTATGACTGAGAAAACTACATACAATATTGAAAGTACATACATAATACTTGAATGATCAGCTACTGCAACACATACATCAAATACAGGTATTACACTGAGAATGATACATATCATTACGTTGAATTGTTGATTGGCGGAATTGAAATTAAATAAATGTGCTGGTGGTTGATTTGATGTGAGAGGTTGCGAGTGGGCGGGACTACAATGCTGTGGACAACTGCGGATAGTCATCAAACTGAGAATACTCCATACCATTATAGTTTCTGAGGTTCAGCAAACTCTGCAGGCAAGAGAAGGCCACCACCATGGAACAATCAACACAGAATGGATCTTAGAACTGATACCAAGAACATCATCAGTAGTAGGAAGATAAGCTGCTACTGGCAGCCATGAAGGTGTATCACATATGACATCATTGTCATTGTGATGATGACATCATCACAAATGACAATGATGTCATCCTGACATCATCACAATGACAATGATGTCATCCTGTGATACTGAACCCCTTACCATCTTTGAGCTAGCCAGTCCAGTAAGTCTCTCATGGATAACAGCAAAGTGGGGGCGGTCGGTCGGGTTCTTCTGCCAGCACTGGTTCATGATGTCATAACTGGAGGGGAGGAGAGGAAAAGAAACACAAGTCACATACGAATTAATAAACCAGTAATGGAACGATCAGCAAATGAATGATCGATTTACCCCTGTGGCTACCACCTAGTATACCTACACGAGTATATACATGTATATATGCATGTGTGCCTTACACTTCCTGGGCACAGTGTGGGGGTTTTGGCATTCTCATTCCACTGTGCAGCTGGGTGTAGAGGTCTTCAGGGAGGATCTCGGCGTAAGGACTACCACCTGGAGAATGTGAGTTTCACAGTTCAGCAGTGACTTAATTCTTTCCAGCCAGTACTGTACAGAAATAGGAGTGGGGAGGGTGGACTCACCGACAGTGACCAGCTCCCACAGTGTGACACCAAATGACCACACATCACTGCAGGTGGTGGTGGTGGAGTCAAAGAGGGTCTCTGGGGCCATCCACTTCATCAGCTCTCTGCTGTCAAATGTCAGATCAAATGCACCCACGTTGTAGATCTTGATGTCCATGCTTGTGCCCACCAGCACATTCCTGGCACACAGCGCACGGTGGACAATCTGCAAGTAGGCATTCACACTTATACATGTACAAACAATTGCTACTGAATTACCACGGGAACAGTGGTTATGAGACACAAGGTGGGCATGAATTTTAATTTACCTTTCGATCAGCAAGGTAGCGCATTCCGTTTGCAATCTTAGTAGCGATGGTGATGATGTCCCGTGAACTGAGTTGGAGGGAGGGAGGCTGGCTGTGGATGCCGGGGGAGATGGTGAACATGGACTGATGTCCTCTCGAACAGCGCAGGAACCCAAGAAGATCCCCGTGACACATGTATTCCATCACCATGTAGAGGGGTTCTGGTTGGAGGGACAGGAAGGAGAGGAGGGGGGAGGGGAGGGGGAGGCAAGGAAGTGGGAGGGGGAAGGAAGAGGAGGGAAAGGAGGGAAGAGGAGGGAAAGGAGGGAAGGGGGGGGGGGGGGGGGGGGGGGGGGGAAGGGAATTGAAGCTCAAGTGAGGTGGTTGGTTAATGAATGGGATAACGTATGCAGCACAACAGCAAATGACTAGCTGTAGCTCCACTCACTTCCAACGGTGCAGACCCGAATGAGACTGACGATGTTAGGATGCTGTCCCAGGCCAGAGAGTTGCTCCATTTCAGATATCAACAACTTCACATCATCCTCTGTGGCATCATCTGAACAGGAGGTGGGGGGGGGTGGGGGTTAGACTATGAGCTATGCAGCTACAACTCTGGATGGATTGGATAATAAATGGCAACTATGGTGGTACACTGAGGCATTATTTCCCTTCCTCCATCCCCAGCCCCTCCATGCTTCCCTACCTTTCACTGCCTTCACTGCGATATCCATTGGCTTCTCTCTGATGCCCTTGGCAACACCCTTGTAGAGTACGGTGAATTGTCCCTCGTGGAGGACCTCCGAAAGCTGGATGTTCTCACGAGGGAACTCCCACTTCGGGTCAATCTCTGTTGAGAAGATGGACGAGACCATGACACTCTCCGGAGAAGGTGGGAGTTCAATGGAGGGGTGGAGGGTTAGGGTGGTGTAGTTGTTGACCACCTCTCCATCATCATCGTCTTTGCCCCACGTCTGTTGCTGGCTCTGAAGCTTCCTCCTGTGAGGGAGGGAGGGAGGGACGGAGGGAGGGAGGGAGGGAGGTAGGGAGGAGGGAGGGTGGGAGGGAGGGAGGGAGGGAGGGTGGGAGGGAGGGAGGGAGGGAGGGAGGGAGGGAGGGAGGGAGGGAGGGAGGGAGGGAGGGAGGGAGGGAGAGAAGGATTGAAGGAGAAGGGGAGAAAGAGGGGAATTGAACCTTGAGATTATTACATGACGGGGAACAAAATTAATGGTTCAGTGTTCGTTGTTACCAACTGTAATACTTCTAAAATACAATGTACAATAGTTATTGCAGCATACATTACTGACCCCCCCCCCCTCCCCACACACACACACACACCTGTGTGGGTAGTAGAAACAGAGGAAGAAGATGCCAATGGCTCCACCTATCACAACCAGCACCAGCAAACCAGCACCAGCACCAACTGCAGATGCTATGATCTGAGTATTGTCACTCTCCTCTGCTGTGGGGGAGAGACCTGCACAATGTAGATAGGTGGACGGACAGACAAGTACAGTGTATCATAGAGTCAGCAGACTCTATATGTAGGGATAGAGCAGCTAACTAGAGTAATATAAACAAGATTAAAAAATGTATGGAGATGTAGAATGGCAAACAGCAAGGAGACAAGGTAGGGATGACAGCATAATACAGTGCAGTGTACAACCCCCTACAGGCATCTTTTCTCTAATATGAAAGATCTGTACGGTAGGATTATATACTCAACTCTATCATCGGCCCCTACTTTGTTTCCTTGCTTTTTGCTGTTCTGCTATCACTATGTCTCCTCACGTATTTTATCCTTGGGCCTACACTAGCACTCACCCACAGCAAAGGTTGTTGTGTTCCCGAGCACACCCATCACACCTTCAGCGTTAGCGACAACACGAACTTCATACCTAAGGGGTGGGGGCAATAGACCTTATGCAATTACGTCACAAAATCAAGTGCACGGGATGCAGGCAGCCATGAATTTAATTAAAATTAAGTGCACATGACGCCGGCAGCCATTTTGAGTGGCAAGAATAATATTGCTAGTACGGCAAAAGAACGGAGATTTGTCTGGTTCTCGCAATCTGCGCAGGAGTCAGCCTGAACTTAGCAGGTATTCTAACTAATCAATAGCAAACATTAACATACTTGAAAGATAGCTACATGTATGCAGCTGCACACATTTCTGCAATCACAATAGAACGTACATCTTCTTGCCACTCATGAAACAGAGTCTTATTGAGAATACGGAAAAAAAATTGTGGGCAAATAACCGGCTATGACGTCAATTGCATAAGGCCTATTGCCCTGGATAGGACACCCTTGCTGCTAGCACAATGCAGGTCAATGCTCATGCACTGCTCCATACGCACCTCCCAGCAGGTAGAACAACATCCAGAATCTTCTGAGTATCGTTTTCAACTAGCTCAATGGTTACAACCTCTGAGTCAGTAGTGCCTTCCCTGCAGGAAGGGGAGGAGGAGGAGGAGGAGGGAACAGGGAAGGGATGAAGGGGGAGGAGGAGGAGGAGGAGGAGGAGGAATGGGGAGGGGAGGCAGGAGGGGAAAAGGGGAACGAGGTAGGGGGAGAACATACATGTATGAGCAAGGGGGAAATGGTGGAAACAGGGAAGGGGGAAACAATACACTCTAGAAACTAGTAGAAAGTGAACACAAACACAGTGATAGCAGCTAGCACTCACGCACGCGCGCGCACACACACACACACACACACACACACACACACACACACACACATGAATGCAGTCTCACCTTAAGACGTAAATCCTGTAGGTAATATTGAAGGTAGTGAAGGCAGGGTGGTGGTCCCACATGACACGAAAACTTGATCCAACCGGGGTCACAGTGGCTCGGATGGCAGAGAGTGGACCTGTGTGTGTATGTGTGTGTGTGTGTGTGTGTGTGTGTGTGTGTGTGTGTGTGTGTGTGTGTGTGTGTGTGTGTGTGTGTGTGTGTGTGTGTGTGTGTGTATGCATGTGCATGGGTGTGTTGTAACTACATGTAAATTGAGTGCACACGGGATAATGAACACTTTCACATTAGGTGTTCGCATCATACCATATATGGTTGTGCTCTTTGAATCATTCCCTCGGATGTTGTTGGATCTGCAGTGGTAGGTACCAGTGTGACTGCTCTGGAGAGAGGCAATGGAGAGGGTCAACTCGGTACTACCTGAGGACGAATTCACCTCTTGACCCTGGAAGAAAGAGAGAGAGAGAGAGAGAGAGAGAGAGAGAGAGAGAGGATGGGTGATGTACATGTTCTGTTGGTTGTTATGGTGTGATGGAGGTTGATGTAATCCAGCTTGCATTACACCTACGTACCTGGGGATCTATCCAGACCATTGTCAGTCTGCCTTCACTAGCATTCGCAGTAGCCTGCACCGAGCATATCACACTGACCGCCTCATCGTACCCAGAGATCCTTGCCGACTGCACCATAATTTGAGGGGGGTCCGGACCTGAGAAAGAGGGGGAGAGGGAAGAGAGGAAACGATAGCAAAACAAGACAACACCAAACTGCAACAGCTAAAATCACACCCCCAATCTTATGATTGCCATCCTGTCTGCATGTGCTATTAATATTATTATGCAGATGATGGATGATTGGATAAGGCACCAATAACATTAGTACTGGGAGTGGCGGGCTGGAACTGGGACAAGGCTAGCAGTGCTTCTGTACTGTGGACAACTCCCTGAGTTATGTAACTAGTTTAATCACCATGGATACAGGACGTAGATAGGATACAATGGGAACCATGGGCCATGGGTTGTCATAGTGAGGGTACACCCAAGATTACAAGTTGCTGTTAGAGGCTATGAATTGCTGTTAGTGAAGGGATGATCAAAGCATCCAAATTCATAGCTCACACCTCCTACCCAACCTCCACAGGTGCTATCAACTCACCTCAAATCATAATAAATTATAGTCCAGGACCACTGCCATACACACATGCACCCACACACACACACACATGCACACACACACACACATATGAACTCACACACGCACACATGCACCTACACATAGTTGCACCCACACGTACATTACATGCATGCACACGTGCGCACACACACACATCAAACCATTTACAAGCTGTGGACACACGCACACTCCCAAATTCGATAAAGATCCAGCACTATGCCACTGCAGGCTCAGGTTACACAAAGGAGGCAGCAGCTATGCTTGCTATTCCTCATCAGCTCTCGGAAATCCAATCTAGTACACTGAGAGGGCATGGGAACTAGGTGGGAAGGAGCACTTAGTGCAGAAATAATGACATCCGATACTTTAATGACATCCAAGGTTGAATCTGCGGAGGTGCGTGTCTCATTGCTCTCTGCTCAAGTTCAGTGTAGCTGTACATGTGGTACGCCATCCCTCTCTCAGTTTCATAGTAGCCGTAAGATACTAGCCAGCCAGCCGTGCTCCTCCCTCACGAGTGCAACACTTCATGCACATACATACTATGGCATCATAGCTGAACACACAAAAAACCCAGTCCTCAGTTGTTTCAAAATCTACTTGCCCAACTTGTGTATTTGGGATACTGGGCTGTGATAGTGTTAAATTGTGCAGTGTGGAGGTCGAATCTGAGCTAGTGCGACTACCTATATATATATATTTGTCTGTAACACATTGTGGCCCCGTACGTAAATTACGCATTGGACCCCCACGCGCGCGTATACAACCCACACACGCACCACGTGATCTCACCTTTTGTCACTAGGAGTCGGTTTCTGACCGGAGACTAGACGACGATTGACAAGGCAAAGAGTGCAGCGACATCGAGGGAGAACTGATGAGGCGAGGAGGGAGACTGCCAGAGCGGCTGACCGAAAGAGACTTGGCAGGCAGAATGAAGTTGACGTTCGCCGTTCGCAGAGACTCGCTAGCTATCACTCGTGGTTATGTTCTGCAACTGCCAAATTGTATCAAAGCTTCCCGCGAGGCATCTCTGCGTGGTCAGCCACGTATGCACTAGTAGTCCAGAAGAGTCTGTAGCAGTACTATAAACGTATTGCTAAACCCCAAATGTCACCCTATCCGACCCATGTAATGCCCCAGCAGTTCACCAGCAACAACACTAAAATTCTATTGTTGAGCAGATGGCAGTTCTGTGCTAACGAATCTGATATTCCACTCCTCCAAAAGCTCACAAGGATTCAAGCAGACAAAATAAAAACAGAAATTCAGGGACAGGTTAGGAGCCCAGGACTGCCACTCGTGCCTTCAAAACAGCCTTGCTTCAAGGATGTCTGCTGTTCCGTTTTTAGTCACATACATGACCTTTGAACCGGCCATCAGAAATGGGTTTCTGACAGCAGTTCAAAGGTCACGTATGTGGCTAAAAACAGAGTGGGAGACAACCTGGGAACGAGACTACCTTCAGAGAACTGCCTAGTGCACAGAGAAAGTCAGCACTGATGGCAGCTGAAGTAAGTTGTTCAAGGCACAGGAGTATCAGGTTGGTAGATGTTGGTATAGAGGAGGGAGCTAGAACTTTGAGCTGGCTTCAGGTTACCACTGAAACAACTCCCAACAGCCTCTCTCCCCCAGGCCAACTCCCACCCCATGGCAGCTTTCTCCCCCAGGGCAGTTTTCTCCCAAAGTCTAGGGCCATGAATACAATGGGTCTGGTAAGGAGATATCTCCGGTGCTCTTGGACAGTGAGCCTCATGCACAGGCTGGGAGTGTTTGACGGAGACCATGTCATTGTTTGAACACACAGAGCTAATGGAGACCACACAGCGACCACATAACCCATGGTGAGGTGTAGCCGGGCACACTCTCTTCTCATCTCTATCACACAACTCTTTGTATGTTGACTACTATGAAGTTTGTTTAGGCAATTAGTGGAGCATACTTGGCCAATAAGTGTGGCATCTACTTCCTGAAGAGGAGCAATCAGCTGCCTACTCCTACAGGTCACTTCTCATACCTACACCCACCACACATCACACACCCCAAGGTTTAGCATTCTGTGTGGCCTAGTGGTTAAAGCACTCACTGTGGTGTGAGAGGCCACAGGTTTGAGTCCCACCAGTTGCACCTAGGAAGACCAGGTTTTCTGGTTTCCCTTCCCAGGAGAGGCTCTAAACAAGCATTAATTGCTTCCTGCTAATATAATCCTGCCCATCTGGGAAAAATGTTCCTAAAGAAAAAAAAGAAAGAAAAAAGAAAAAAAAAAATCCCTCCTTCCCTCCTCCTGATCCACCATGGCACCGCTCGTCCAAACTCACCTTTAGTTGCTATCCGGAAAACCGTAGAGCCTTCTCCCTGGGTGTTGGAGAGATTGACTCTGTAGCTGCCTGCGTCACTGACTTGAACCCTCTCCACCATAATGGTGAGTGTCATGTCCTCCACGGAGATCGTGAACCGCTCATTTGTGATCACATCACCGGAGGTATTGTTGAGGAGTAGAGCACCAAGAGGCAAGGGAAAGCCTGCAGTTGGGAGGGGGGGGGGGGGGGGGACAGAAAGGGCAGGAGTAGTTTTTTGTGCTTTTAGATAGGGCTGTGTATGCACATAATATGAGAGGGAGGCTTGTACTCACCAGTAATGAGACCAGTGATGTTCAGGTTCTGTTGAGTGTCCACACAGTAGCTTTCATTAGAGAAAATTATGTTAGGACGGTCTGAGTTGGAGGGAGGGGAGGGGAGGGGAGGGAGGGAGGGAGGGAGGGAGGGAGGGAGGGAGGGAGGGAGGGAGGGAGGGAGGGAGGGAGGGAGGGAGGGATCGAGGAACTAATTACTGCTCGATAACTATAAGGCGGTACAACTGCATGTGTGGACAAGCTATAGCCTCGTTCCTAGGCTCCCCCGTGCGCTCGGTGAAGAAATACGGAGGGGGGGAGCCTGGTACGCTTTCGCACGTGATTCCACGGCACTGACGCGTGTCAAGGTCACAAAACATCAGCAGTGTAAGTGTTCACGTCACTCACGTGCAGCAGCTGCTGTATAATATTGTATGTAGTTTTGAAGCATGGAACCGAGAGTTACAAGTCTTAGCCTGTAGAAGCGTAAACAAACACCACGCTGTGCAATAAATGGCGCTCATCAATCCTTAGGGACAGATTCTCGTCACCGGACAGTCTGGAACGAGTAAGTTGCATTTTGTAGCTTATACTGAACTGTACCGCTATCCACGGGTGTCTGTATTGCCAGGTAACGTTCTGCGCTGTCGTCGCCATCGGTAAATCTTCCCAATGTCGATCTATCGCTTCCACAGAAGTCGGCACGCTCCAGTTGTGACGTAACAGATAAGTAAATTATAGCAGTGATGTCGACGTGCCACGTATCACGTGCGAAAGTGTACCAGGCTCTCTGCCCCGGTATTTTTCGTCGGCGCGCGCAGGGGGAGGAGCCTGGGAACGAGGCTATGGACAAGCTACCACATGTTCACCTACCGTTCACGATGAAAGTAGCATTGATGCTCTCCTCATAACAGGTGAACCTGTTAGCAATGCAGGAGTACAGCCCAGCATGGAACGACTGTACAACCGATATCAGCAGGTCACCGTTGGTACCGTCAATGGTGAGTCCCCTGGAATGGAGGAGATACAGTGCACGTGTAGAGACGGTCTGTGCTGTACAAAAAACCTCTAGGATGTACTGTCAAATCAGATCATCTCACCTGAGTTCTTGAAGATTGTTATCTCTAATAGTCCACCGGGTACCATTGAGAAGGTAGTGCTCCCACCTGAATAGAAATCCATCAGAGACACTGCAGTGTAGTCGAATGTCTGTGTCTCCCAGGGTGGCAGTCATGTCCTGAGGCTGGTCAATAAATTCAACTGTAGAGGAGAGAGGAGAGAGGGGGGAGGGAGGGGGAGAAGGGAGATAGGGGGGAAGGCGGAGGGGGAAGGGAGAGGGTTAATTCCAGAGAGAACATGGAGATGTGGTTCAGTGACTACTTAGTGCATTCTTGGGGTCATTGTATTCCACCTCAAAGAGCCGTGATCCACTTGACAGAACACCTTCTCAGGTCTCTAGCCGCTGAAGCATGTACTCAAAGAGCTATTCAACAGGAGCTCATTTCATATCACCACCGTCAGGAATGCAGTTCACATGACTGTACAACTACTTCTTGCAGCATAACCACTGGCAGTGTTACACAGTGTTACACAGTGTTACATAATGGTACACAACACAAATAATGCAGATACTGCTCTTACTAGAGCTTGCTATGAGCCTACATAGATTTTTGCTGTGGACTACTGTTTACCACCAAGAAGCCCCTCACACTGGGTGGGCTCCACAGTAACCAATCACGACCCAGCCACACCTAGCCTCATGGGCGCGTGTTGACAGCCTCGAGCTAGCAACAACTGCAGGCAGTAAATAAACTAACGGCCATTAAGCCCAAGTAAATAACATATTCCCACAGGCAGTGAGGTATGGACACTCCAAGAGAATCACATTCCGCTATGCACTGTTGCCATGGAATTCAAGTCCCTATATACCACAGCTATGCCAACTAACGTACTTCATGCATAGCCTCGCTCCCAGGCCACTTCCACCGCCAGTATTTGATCACTTGCAGTATGCAAATAATTATGGTGGGGCAAGGGAAGGTCTGGGAGATCTGGTCATGTGTGTTGCCACCAGGTAGACACATGGGGGGGGGTGCCCAACTAAGAATCTCGATGCCCTTTCTTGTACTGTCCGTCCAACTGGACCAAAGGCTGGACGTCAGAGCGTTCGCAAGGCAGACAATCAATACCGGTTTGTTGCTCACAACACCAGGCTGGATCTGGATCCACAAGAACAGGTGGTTGGGCACCCGTGTGTAAGAACAGAAACACTATTGATTCCAGCCAGCAATGTACACAGACATGTTGGTCTCACTCAATGAACAAACTTCAATGGGATACCAGTTCATATTTTTGTGGCTTTGGGGTTGAAGTGGTTGTGCACATGTTTCCATGGTGATGTGTGTGTGCCGTCCATGTGTAACCAATCTGAGCAGACCACTGTCATCAAAGGATGGCTGCCTAAACATGGCTGTCACCACCGGATAAGTAGTGCACAAATTGCAAACTCCAGCTGCCATACATGTACAGTCCATATTATACGACTGCAGCTATATCACGCAGAGCCATGGTTCCCAAGTCTGTGATGGCAATCTGCCGCTTGGATATGAGGCACATGGTAAGACCCGACCCCCGACAGCAAATTTGATTAGGCCGTATGCCGTCTGTACCCTTACAAACACATCCTTGCCATCAGGTGCTTGCGGTATTGCTGTCAGCTTGTTACCTAATCCTAACCCTGGCTTTCCGACCTTATCGAGGGTGTACAACACGGCTTGATTGAAGAGAGCTACATCTTGTAGATATAAAGACTCCCGCCATGCAATAATGTACAATTGCGCAACATGAACTAGTATCGTAGTAGCTAAACAACCTGGGGAGCCACGCATGCACAAACAGTGGATACCAGGCGCTCCGTGGATACCAGGCGCTCCGGCTCTGTGGCTTGAACTCTCTGTGGCTTGTACTCCAGCATGCAGGACGCCAAATAGGGCAGCAACCACATGAAGAAGCCTCTACACAAACTCACTGGCTGAGATCAGAGCCTGAAGCCCAACGCAAGACATAACTGATAAGTAATGCTCTCACCACAAGTACCTAACAAGAGAGGTAAACAATTCCTGTGGACACACAAATAATTCAATTCCAAATTCAAATTTTAAAGTGCACAAACCATGACCGATCACCAATGACCAGATCAATCACCAGATGACCAATGCCAGCTCTGTGCCTTACAGACTTGAATGGACTCTTTCAGAAAGCACAGTGCCAGCAAGGTGTTCCTACATGTACGCTCACATGTCATGGAATGGGTGTATGGGTGCCAGACGGCTGACCTTCCGGGCTACGTACATACTGCTGATTGCGTGCACTGAATCTCAACAATTACACTGCCAGTTGGCAGTGGCCATACATTCCAGTCATCCCTGGCATTGCCGTGCTATTAATGTACCGCATCCAACACTCCCAAAGTTGGAAGAACCGAGAGTGTGCACGCACTTAACTGAAAAGCCTCATACAAATTAATTCTCTTTCCCAGTAATGGCTAAGCACAAAAGTTCTGTACCCGAAACAAAAACTTGAAAGCTTTCAACAGGCCTGCAATAATAATATCAAAAACATTAATGACTTTCTGATAGCAGTAGCAACCCACCACACACATCTGCATGGTTTCCCTGGAAACAGATATACGTCCTAAATGAATGCTTCAACCTGCATGACCGTATATGGTATTATATTTAGACTCTGCCTTTAGGAACTATTTCCATACCAGTGTGAGATAACTGAGTCCACATACGTATCTGCACATGTTTGGCGGCTACCTTGCTGATAAGCTCACAGCTGTGCTTCCATTGTAGTGGTAGGCATATGGGACTTTTTGAATGCCGGGTACAGTTCAAACTTGGCAGCTCAACGGATAGAGTTAAGGTAAGTGCAGTCTTCAGTGGCCACAGAGGAAACAGTGAGTGGCTTCTGTACATATTCCAACACAGAACGTGTTTTTGGTGAGTCGGAACGGTCACCATGGCATCACTGGATACCCTGTGAACCCCAGCACTTGGGGGTTTGACACTGCAAAGTGGGCCCAGTGTCTCATCATATCCCAAGTCTCTACACACTAACTTTGTCCTTCCATCCGAGATGCCAAGTGTTGAACTCTAGGTACCTGTTATCAACTGGGGGCTTTTGGCCGAGAAAAATTGGCTGTACACATATCCATGCTTACACATGCTATGGCCTCCACCAATGAAACTGTGGTTTCACAGGCAAAGCAAGTCATTAGCGCCGCAATGCCATCCCTTTGAGCGGCTGACCACAACACTGCGGCAATTTGGACAGTTTTCTAACACCAGGCTGCCTCATAAACGTCCACAGTTGAGAACAGCAACACATGCAGTGGGAGGCTTTGAACCACAACAAAACTAGCTCTCATTTCCTGGGAGGTCATTCCACACTAATGTGATCACACATCTCACATTAGAAGCTTTACACAAACACTCGCTCACAGCAAACAATCGACCTTCTTCAGATGCGCTGTAATCAACATTCTTCGGATGTATGGATGCGTATCATTGCAATTATGACACCTAGTCGCAGCACAGGTTTGACTCTACATGCTATTAAGCGCTGAAGTATTCTTCCAGGAACTCTGCCATTTTCGATCCCATGGAATTGAAAATCTTACAATTCGAAATGAAGCACACTTCGTATTCGAGAAATGTCATTAGAAATCAAGCGCATCTCGCTTATACGAGAATATTTCCTGCCTGTGGTGATATAGGTGCACGCGCCTAATAACGAGCGACTGCGGTGTCTGAGTTCAATCATGCTGTACAGGTTGAAGTCAGCTAGCACAGAGAAGACCCACCCACACATTGAAAACATCACAGGAGTTAAGCAGCACTGGTGAAACCCAGAAGAGACACCGAGAAGAGGCAAACACCCTGCAAAGACCTTACGACGCTACATCTGTTCTACCTTCCTGTGATTTCAGTGGGTCTTGCGAGAGGTGCATCCACTGTACCGCGAGTGCAGCGTGCGTGCACTTCACTGAAGTCAACAGTAGGGCACTTAGGCCACATGAATCCCATGTGACTTATTCGATCAATGGGAAGACGGCTTCACCTGGAAATATAATGGCATGAACAACAGAAGCCGTGGAGCAGTGATCTGATTCCTATCAGCTAGTTACCTCCTCCATATCAGGTGATTCAGGTAATGGCTAGGGCACTACGGCACACTCCCCCCCCCCCCCCCCCCCCCCCCCCACAAACACCAATAGTACAGTAGAGATCGGTGCCTTACTAGTCAACTCCACATGCAAGTATATAGTGTAAACCACTGGAAACCTTCAAGTTCAGAAGTAATTTCTCAGTCCGTGTTTTGGACTAATTTCTCAGTCCGTGTTTTGGACTAATTTCTCAGTCCATGTTTTGGACTAAGAATGTCTTTAGGTGGAATTCTGTTGAACCAATAACTGTGGCCCCAACAGTACACCAGGCTAGCAGGGTTTCAAATAACTGGTGCTCAGATTAAGTAGTGGTTCCACACCCCACAGCATCGGCACCTAGTGAATAGCATGTCAAGAGGTCAGCACGACCACCTCTGTATTTAGCTTAGCAAAATTTCAGGCATCACATGACTCCTCCCCCTAACACAGTACAGTGGCAGCTGCCAGTGGTACGTAACTCCCATGTGGCATATACTAGGTTACATCGATATGCATCCACTTTGCATGATTGACCCCAGCTGTCAGTGTTGCCTAGGTAGCGGAAGAAGGCGCAGTTAATGGATTCTGAGAAGAGATTCAGAGCACGCCATTATCGTATTCACCAGGCAGAGCAGAGATTCATTGGAGCAGCCTTTTCGCAGACATCTGGCACCAAAACATCGACCGACCACTCCCACCCAGGTGGAATGCTTTCATCTCATCCTCACCGTGGCTGGAGGTTCAGTAACATTGAAGGTTATGGTAACGCTGAATCCTCCGTAACAATTCCTGGAACATGCAACAAACTTACAGGATAAATGTCGGCCACTTAAGTCGAGCTAGTGAACACAAATACAGAGTTGTTTTGCATAGCATGGTCACAACATCGTGACGAACATAATCCAATAAGCATCCACCGCATTCCACCGGCAGCTCCTGCGCTTCTCATGCTGTGCTGAGACAGCACTGAAACCTCTGCTGTGTACTTGTACACAATTAAGCCAGAGAGTCCCAAGTAATAATCTCATAAACTAAGCAGGCTATGTTTGGAGGGGGGCCATTCTTCTTTCCTGTAACAATTATGCTTATCAACAGCTGGCAGTCAGGGGCACCAAGTCAAAACACCACTGATCTGACGGACAGCAATAATTATTGATTGATGGACAAGAGGGAGCCATCTGACTACTACTCCTACTCTCACTCTCACCACAGCAGTGGTTCCGTCTTCCACACAACTGATGAGGCCTGGTATGGGCTGAAACATGTGTCCAGTACTGCAGATGACTCTAACAATAGCACACTTTACTTAGTGAGTTAAGGGTGATGCGGCTCACTGACAGCTAGAGCCTAGCTACTCAATACAGAGTGTATCCATTGCACCAACCCAACCACGCTTTGAAAAGTACTGAGCTAGCTGCAGGCATGTGCCAGTGTGGCAGGAAATGTTGCTGCCCCAGAGGAAAGGAGTGACTGTAACAAGGTGCCCCAGTCTAAGCATAACCCACTAGTGGTCAGCTGATGAGGCAACCAACTCAGCAGGTGATGTACTACAGCTTGCAAATGTATCAAAGACCACACATAACATACACACACTGTACTACAGAATGCAACTAAGTGAGACTTACAGATACACAGACAGAGACAGACAGACAGACACGGACACCCACCATCTGGACAATCCTGTGCTCCAGTCAGTAGAACTCCTTGCAGTAGCAACACCACAACCCAGGCAAGAAGAGACTTCATTTCTAACGCTCTCCTTGTTTGCTGTGATATGAGGAACAAGAGGAGAAGGTGATTCAACACATCAGTTTTGGCAGCCATTCAGGCTCAATACATTCATTACCGCTAAAATGGTTCGCACCACATCACATCTTGGTCTGGCAAACAGCAGCCATACGCAGTTAGCAGTTATAATTAGTGGGGCAATGCATACCCGCCTGCAAAGAGCACCCCCATATTAAGACTAGTCTAAGTTCAAGTTGGGTCCCTAGTCATTACTACATCACAGACGTACAATACAGCCCGTGGGTACAGCTGGGCAAGTCACACACACCAGACACAATACCTGGCACTTGTACGTGTGAGACACTAGTTGCCAGGGAACAGGTTATTAGCAGAGTTTAACCCCATATCACACTGACATACTAGTACATCATGGAGATGTGTAAACCTCAAAATGGAACAGCAAAGTCAAGCAGCATGACCCAATGCACATGTATGCGGGAAATGGCCCGTCTTCCAGGAAAGCACCCTACGGGTACCACCGGAAAAGCAGTTGGACGTAAAACTCACACTACCTTCCTGGCATGTACGTTACGGGACATGTTTCCCCCCAAACAGCTTTGCCACTTCAATGGAGCATGAAATTTCATACGCGTAAGTGGATGGGAAAATATGCTGGTTCTAATTGTTAGAAAAATGGTAACCTTAGAAATCGAAAGTTTGTAATCATGCAATCAGCGCAACCCTAACATAGCACCACACAGCTCCATTTGGAGTGGGAGGGTCCCCGGCGTCAATTAGACTTGTAACGAAATACACCAATAGAAAGTGGAACAGCTTCTCTCAGCAGCAACACTCCTTCCTTGTGTGGGTGCCATTACAATTAAGTTTGGCACAGATAGAGGAATGCTTGCTCATCACTGTATGCTGCCATAAACTCCTTTTGGGTTACTTGTCCCTTAACCTATTGCAACATTCATCACTGCCACTTACCAGGAACCTTCAAGCTCACCATTCAACAGAGTACAAACCCATCGCTTCCCTCTTCCTCTTCTTTAAATTATAACTACCTCCACACCAACTCCTTCTGTAGAAACCATTGCCTAAGGAATTTAGCTCCCATTCAAAAGTCATCACTCTGCCATTCCTCTTCAATAACTACCATTAACCATCTAACCCACTCCTCTGCATGAAAGAAAACTCCTGGAAGTTATTCGACCAGCACTCTGCCCCCTAGCACAGTCATACCTGCTGTGAACCACACTCCACTATGTCAAACAAGGTGAATATTGAGGTAGAGTCCTCTACACACACACACACACTACCACGCCCATCACCACAAGTCATGATCAGCAGATGTTTGTCAGCCACTTGTGGCAGTGTTAGCATGGGCCAGCACAAGCTGACAACACCCACACACCTGCACAACACAAAGGTCTACAACACTGCTAAAAGAACATGCAAGTCGGTGGAACACGCAGACATCCCATAGCTAGCCCACCGCCAGCTGTATCGAAGCAACACTGGCAGGAGATCAATGTACTCGCCCCCGAATCCCGACAGACGCACCAACCTCGGTGACGTCACAGGAACGTTGCTAGGTGGGTGGGACCTTGGTTGGTAGCTTGGCACCTACCTTATCAAAATGTAATGAAAATGCTCCTACCAACACACATACACAACATGCATGCAACATGTTCTCTCCCCCACACAAACCCACACAAGTACAAGATTCTATGCTTGCATTTACCGAATACCAACCTCCCACATCTACCAAACGTTTGACATTGAAATACAAGTAGATGTGATGTGATGCAAACCCTTTACAGCTCATTTGCTGTGCAGAAACCTAGCAGTCAACAAACCACTGGCCTGCCAGATATGGTTACACTGTGCAGTTTACACATGCAAGTGTTATGACAATTTCTTGGAGTACTGAGCACACACACCATTGTATGTTGACTACAGCTTATGTCAATGGCTGCTGTATGCTGTACCTCACAAACTGCATGCAGCATGAAAAGTTACGAGCCAGCAACGAAGCTGCGGGATGATTGTACGATCTACCTAGCTAGACAGAAGGTCTGAACAAGGCTTTGGGTGCCTCATCAACTGAAGGTTCTGGGTTGAACAGACAAGAAAAAAAACTCTGGAGATCATATTTAGCGAATTAAATGCCAGTTCTGGGGAATTGTAGTTCTAAAGGGGAGGGCCACAGGGACTGCACTACATCACGCATGAACGTAAGCGCGTAGATAAGATGGGCTATCAACTGTCTACGGTGCGTGCACCTAAACCGCACACCATACAGCGTGAAGACGCAGACAGCAGCATTTCGGGGGTTCCATCAAGGCGCCATCAATGCAGAGTTGTACATTATTATAGTAATACAAGTAGGTAATACTTACTCTGAGTACTACGATGGTACCAGGCCTCACCTTAGGGTAATATCTTGTGATCTCACTTGATGATCGCTGCAATACCTTCTGCATAAACTGGCAGTTCACCTGACAACACTCATAGCCGTACTGAGGCCTAACTTTATACGTCCTCTCCTTATCCCACAATGTGGCAATTATCGCATTCTTAAAATGTTTGCGGTATCTCTATGGAAATTAAGCCCTAAACGGAAATTAAATCTCTTAGATTACAATCACGTGACTATCACGTGTTGCTGCTTAACCATCGCTATCGATAGCATATAGCTAGCTAGCTAGCTGGAGATCTAACCAGGATGCCTGTTCCAGGAGAGTACCAACAGGTATTGGGTGCGAGGGAAGGAGGCCCAAGCTAAGATACTTCCAGCCCATAGTAATAGTAGGTACCCTTTTTTTTTTTTTTTAACTCACCCACAGCATATATCTCCTGGTGTATCCATGTGATGGCCATAACTGGCTCATGCAATGCTGATTAAATTATTTACATGAGGCAGGACATTGACTCCCCCTGTACGTGGCAGATGGTTAGGAACTTGTACACACCACCCCACAGATGGACAGTCTGGAGCCCATGCAGGTGGATGACCCAGAGGTTGATCCTGGTCCACCTTCTGACTTCACAGTGGACAGCCCGACCTTTGACCTTGACACTTATTCCAGCAGCTATACTGGTCTTGCCAAGATCAAGAGACTAACATTTGTTGCTAGACACTGCCCCAGCCTGCGTGTGGACGCTCTCAAGTGAGCATGTGGTTGTATTGTGTGTTTGTATGACTCTGTGTGTGTGTGTATGCTTTTATGTGTTCAAGCGGACCGCTTCCCAAGATAGCGACATTCTAGGGTTGCGCTCTGACCTTGCGGACACTTTGGGTTGTGCTCTCACCTTTTGGACACTTCTATCAACTGGGCGGCTAGCTGGGAGATAGCGACATCCTAGGGTGCGCTCTCACCTCCCAGACAGTAATGCCGGCCAGTGGGAAGGCAGACTGAGAGAGCTCAGAAATCAGCAAGTTGTACGACTACAATGTAGCTCCCGCTTCCTTCCAATTAATACACATCTTTATGTTACAAATCAATTCTGGAAAATTTGTTCCGGAACGAGCAGAAAAATATCGTCCACGCAAACTAGCATGTGCGTATGCGCAAGTGTATCTGGCATGCAATGTAGTTTGTGTTGATGATGATACTAAGGATGGAACCCACTGCCTATCAACACTGAGCGCATCTTTCTCCTTTGGGGCCAGAGCTCTGATTGTCTGCACTTCTGGTGCAGTAGGTCATCTCTTTGCTGCCTCTCGGAACTTGCTTATTGGCCTCACTATGTTCATTACCACGTTCTGCTTGGCTATTAGCACACTGCTTACCATTCTCTTATGCACACACACACACACTCTCTCTCTCTCTCTCTCTCTCTCTCTCTCTCTCTCTCTCTCTCTCAGACTTGCTCTGGAGGCAGTGGAGCAGACACACTGTACCTCAATGTTCATTGACATTCGCCAGCGGCTGCAAATGGCCTCTGGAGACCCCAAATTCTCTCCCGACCAAGAGGACGCCATTGCCTTTGTGACTACCACTAGCCGGAAGGCAGCCATTACAGTGAGGGAGGGGTGGGAGTGGGGGGAGTGGGGGAAAGGGAGGTGCGGGAGAGGGGGAAAGGGAGGTGCGGGAGAGGGGAAAGGGATGGGAGAGAGGGGAGAGGGAGACAGAAGTAAATGCGGAAGAGAGCCAATACCATGATGACCTGTGGTAACCCTTCCTCCCCAACTCTCACATCTTCACAAACGCATTGACACCAGCTGGAGCGTCTTGATTCAGACCTCAAGAACTACCGCAGTAACTCCATCAAAGAGAGTATCAGGTATGTCATGTGAAATGACTGCATGGGATACAGTGTAGTGGTCATGTTCCTCTCTCCATAGACGAGGGTTTGATGCACTAGGAGACCACCACTTGGACTGTGGAGAGCTGAAGTGAGTCAGACACCTTGATAATTACTCCTGTACCACTGAGTGGAACACGGTATTCCTCCCTCCCCTTCTCCCCCATCCTCCCTCCCCCCTCTCCTCCTTCCCCCCTCTCCTCCCTCGCCCCTCTCATCCCTCCCCCCTCTCATCCCTCGCCCCTCTCATCCCTCTCCCTCTCCTCCCTCCCGCCGTCCTCCCTCCCCCTCTCCTCCTTTCCCCCCTCTCCTCCCTCCCCCCTCTCATCCCTCCCCCTGTCCTCCCTCTCCCTCCCTCCACCAGCCAAGCTCTCAAGATGTATACACGAGCACGGGATCACTGCACCAGCTCAAAACACATTGTGCAGCTGTGCCTCAATATCATCAAGGCGAGTCGAGTCACTCCCATTCATGCACACACACAAACAGCATGTATTTGTGGAACCATTATACACCCTGTACATGTAGGGTCCCCTTTGTGTAGGGATGGGCACATTAGAATAATAGGGTGTATTTCTTTCCAAAGAATTATAGGCTGAAATGACATCATTCATGTCTATGTATGTAACATGGTGGTGTCGCAGACGCAGTCCTATACAAATTATAGTACATTGACAAACTCCCTGGAAGACTGTATGCGGGGTCTTCTGTAATACAGTGCAATAAGTGAAGTGTTGCTTGTTCCTGTACGTTTTGGCATAGATTTTTGGCCGTCCTGTAAAGTCATTATTATTGGGAATTGAGGAGAATAAATCTCTGAGAATAGTGATTGCTATGAGATGAATTCAGGAATAGAATAATGGGTGGTTTCAAAAAAATAATGTGCCCATCCCTACCTCTGTGTATTCTGGTTGGCACCTTCTCTCCTGGTCACAGACCTCCTTGACCACTCTGTGGGCATGTGTGGTACAGCTCTGTGTGACCTTGTTGGATCATTACGCCTATTGGAAGTCTCTTTTAGTGGATTCGTAGCGACTGCAGAAACTCCAGTCAACATGCTATGCTGATTGTTTGCAGATAAGTGTGCACCTTGGCAACTGGCAGCAGGTGCTCAACTACTACAGCAAGGCGGAGGCGACACCCGAGATGACAGATGTGAGGAGGTCTTATGATGTCATGTGACTGACTGCCCACCCCTTCATGTCCACTGTTCACCCCTTCCACCGTACAAACACGCACATGTTCACACACACACACAGTCCACTAAGGCTCAGTTGCCAGCCAACCAGGAGACGGCCACAAGACTCAGGTGTGCAGCTGGACTCGCTGAAATGGAGAACAGGAAGTACAAGAATGCAGCGAGACTGTTCCTGCAGGCATCGTTTGAACACTGCAAGTGCTCTGATGTAAGGCTGGAACCATGGCGTGCACTAGTTGTTAATTATTTACCCCTCATATCTTCACACCCCTCCCCTCTCCCCTCACACCCCTCTCCTCACCCCTCACACACTTCCCTCACACGCCTCCCCACACACCCCCCTCCCCTCACACCCATCCCTCTCCCCACACACCCTTCTCCCCTCACACCCATCCCTCTCCCCTAACACCCCTCCCCTAACACCCCTCCCCTCACATCCCTCCCCTCACACCCTCCCCTCACACCCCTCCCCTCACACCCCTCCCCTCTCCTATGCCCCTCACCTCCTTCCCCAGTTGCTCTCCCCTTACGCAGTGGCAGTCTATGGCGGACTGTGTGCTCTGGCCTCATTCGACAGACAAGACCTGTACAGCAAAGTGCTTGCCAGCAGGTAATATGCACAACCACACTCAGTCAGTCACATGCATACCCACACTCAGTCAGTCACATGCATACCCACACTCAGTCAGTCACATGCATACCCACACTCAGTCACACGTTCACCCACACTTACTCATATAGTCAATCACATGCACGCTGACACTAGGTCACATGCTCACACTCACCTTGCTGATTTATGCATGTAGACTAAGTCGTGACTTCAGTGAGTTTGTAGTGTCTATGCCACGCCCTACTGACACATGCACATGTACACCCTGCTCACACATGCACACACACACGTACGCCCTGCTCACGACCACCCCCTGCTCACACTTGCACACGCACACCCTGCTCACACGTGCACATCCTCCAGTTCCTTTAAGCAGTTCCTGGAGCTGGAGCCACAGCTACGTGATGTCATAACCCAGTTCCACCAGTCCCGGTACACCTCTTGTCTCCGAATCCTCTCAGACATGCGGGACACCCTCATGCTGGACATGTACCTCGCAAACCACATCCCTGCCCTCTACACCATGATACGCAGCAAGGCCCTCATCCAGGTGGGTGCTTCACTAGGTCATCCCTTGATGGCACAAGTCTATCCTTACAGTACAAGTTTGATGCAATCGCCATTCATGAGGAAGGCTAACCAGGCCATAACGAAGGGGAACTCTAAGTTGTGTGTAGATTGCCTCATCCATTCAGCATTAACCACTTAACAGTTCACACTGTCACAAAGGCAATGAGAGTATTTGGTTATCTGCAACATTGATTTTGAGGGTGCATGCTCTGGCCCTCGAGGCAAATAAAGGTTTTTGCCCAAAACATCATTGTGATTCAAAGTGAAGTGGTGTAACATGACCCTCAGCAATCAGTTTCACACTTGAGTGGAAAAGGAGGGCAGTGAACTGGTAGCTGGAATGGAGGTTGGAAATAGCTTGAAAGAAACACTTTTTTACTGAAAGGAAACAATACCCACAGAACGCAAGATACGTTCAGCCCTCCTGACAGGCTGTGAATGTATCTCACCACCCATCCATTGTCCCTCAGTGTCTCTCTTTCCTCCCCAGTACTTCAGCCCCTACATGAGTGTGGATCTCCATCGCATGGCATCAGCCTTCAACACCAGCGTCTCCTCTCTGGAGGATGAGCTCACTCGCCTCATTCTGGACGGACAGATCTCAGCAAGAATCGACTCCCATGCTAAGGTGGAATAGTAGGGGAAGAAACAGAGGAAGGGGGGAAGGCAATTGGGAAAAGGGGGGACAGAGAAGGGGGAGAGGAAGTAGGACATATGAAGAAAGAGGGAACGGAGAGAGTTCTGTTGGTTAAAGGGATGGCTCACACTATAATTATAGCTATTGTTGCTTGTCTCTGCAGGTAATCTATGCCCGCCAAGTGGACCAGCGCAGTGCCATCTTCCAGAAAGCGTTAGAGGTTGGGGAGGCCTATCAACTCAGAACCAAGGTAAGGTGGAAAGGGGAGAGGAGGGGGGGAAGCCTACCAACTAAGATGGAAGGTTGTTGGGGAGATACGTCCTTGTGGCCGTGTCTCAGTAACAAGAGTGATGCTGCAGGTCTTTCAGTCGATAGTATGCACTGCTTGAGACTTACTAAGAGTGTGTGATAGAAGGCACTCATGCCCATTGCCCAAGGGCTCCCAGTGGCTTACCACTTGAAGTACAGTGTAAGAGCATCTGGCTAGAATTCAGCAGGTCTTGTGTCCGAATTCCAACTGATCCTGAGATTAATTTTAGCCCTAGATTTTCTGTCACCTTGAGTTGGATAAATGGATAGTCATTTGCTTAGCTCTGTGGTTCCAATTGTAGACAGTGGTACGACCACACTGCCACACACTGCTAAGCAAGTACACAATATCACACTGTGTATTGACATCACGCCCTGATGCACTCATCAGCCCACTAGACTAGTCTCGTTCCCAGCCCCCCCCCCCCCCCCCCCCTCCCTGTGTACAGCAATGAAAAGTTGCTCTGCGCAGGAGGGAGCCTGCATGGGAATGAGGCTACCAGCCCACTACCTCCCAATAGTGTTCTCAGTCCTCACTACTTATACACACACATACACACAAACAGGCTCTGTTGATAAGGTCCCTACTACAGAAACACAACATCTGTGTCACAGTAAGCCGATTCCTATAGTCCTATATCGCCTGTAATTACTTGTAACAAATCGTCATTCTCTTGCCCCACACGTAGCACTCTGGTGACTCCAAGAGCGGTGGTGATAGTGAGGTTGGGTCAGCCACAGACACCAAGAAGCCCAGACCCACCACTAGATACTGACCATGCACACGCACAGTTCTACAATGCTCTAGCATAATATTTATGTTGTGACATCTTTGGCGCATGCACTGTCAAGTTTATTTTGTAGACACCAACAAGTGAACATGTTGATTGACATCACAATTTAGAAAATATTGCTGCAGTATAACTCCTGATACATAAAATTATAAGTCACGTTGACATGAATTGGGTGATTGTATGACATGATTGACGGTAGTCATGAAAAATAAGACATAAATTATTACGACAGTGTACATATGTATGTATTTCCATGTAGGCCTACCAGCTGGCCATTAATAGTTAGTGATCGACTTTGCAAGAGGTGTGGTGTGCTCTGGCCGGATGAGCCATCCCTCAAGGTGATGGTTCAGCATCCATTTGGCTCTTCAGAGATTCACTGATCTCCTTCAGTGCTGCTTCTGAACTGGACATGCCTGTGTGTGTGTTGGGGAAGAGAAAATGAGTACAAAGTCATGTATATAACAATCCTGACATGCATGTCCATGAGGTGTGAGTGGCCAAAAGAACACCTTCAAGATTGAGCTTATTCCTCGGGACAATGTCCCTCACCTGCAATGATCCTCATTCGCCTCCTGGCAGCCTCACTGCTCCTCTGGAACTTGCCCTGTATACACCACACACACACACAGAGGAGTATTTTAATTTCCTTTCCAAAAATTGATTTGTCAATAGTGTGAAAAATAACAATGGCCAACTCTGAAACTGGATGATATGTACCATCAGGAGCGCATGAGCTGCCAAAGGAGTGTCAACCTCAGCATGCCCGCCCTAGCGGAAGTAGTAGGTACTCACGTGTCCCAAACTTTTACCTTATATGCGACAAGAGGCCATTACGTAAACGTGTGAAAGACAAAATGTGAGTTTGTGCAGTACCGCAAAGGTCTTCCATATATGACCGCAAGGCGTGAGGGTGCACAGCATGTCTATACTATAGTTCGATGCTCCTTCGGCGGCTCATGAGCTAGGTCCTGGTACCATCCATGTAGAGTTGCTGTGCCATACCCTAATGCTGGACGGTACACAGTTGGATGATCCATTTCTGCTATGGTACATGTGTCTTCTGAACTTGCACAATACATACATAATTGGGTGATCTAAGTTAGTCCGGCTTGAGAGGAAACAAGTAAGTTCTACATGTACATCCCAACCAATGCATAGATTATGGAATTAGATATTGTTCAATTCTTGTCCATTTACATTGCTACTATTTTGGGTGAATCATCCATGCACCAATGAACATTTGAGTTGGGCCATTATGTACTCTAAAGGTATACCCCTTTGTACAATATTTATGAAAGGCACTTCAACTCACAGCAGACAGGGGAGCATGCGCCGCAGTGGAGGGGAGGGGCTGGACACCTGGAGTGGTGGCCGAGCTCCTAGTTGGAGCAGTATTTTGAGAGTACAGGGAATCATTAAGTGCATTCAATGGACTGACAGAGGGCACCTCCCCCAGAGGGGTGTGCGTGAAGGAGGAGGGTGGCCTTCCTCTCAGAGGAGCCTTCCTACGGATACCACCCACCCCTCTTGAAGGGGACGGTGTGGGGTCGCTCTCCCCTATATCCACACGCTGCATCATTGGTGTCTGTTTTCGAATCCTCTGAGAACGTCTCTTGATATAGGGTGACTGACTGACAGCAACTGTATGCCTCCCTCCTCTCCTCCTCCCTCCTCTTCCTCTGTCCTGGGCAGGAAGTTTCCTCCGTTTCAGTGGTGTCCCTGCTGGTACAGGATCTCCAAGACGCTCTCTAGTAGCCACAGAATACTCCTGCATTCCCTTTCTCTTCCGCGTCCCACCACCACAGCACTGCTCCAGGTGCTGGCTGATGATCTGGCTGCACACTGAGGGTGACTGCTGTGTGAGGTCAATGTCATAGGCCGCACTGCTCTGGGAGGTGAGGTCACCCTGAGTACGGGTGTTTTGGAGGTGGGTAGGCAGGTGAGACAGATCTGGGTCTAGCGGTGAATTTGCACCAGGATCTAATTTCTGTGTTGCATGCTGTTCTGTGTTCACACTACAACCCTTCACTTGCTGTTTGTGGGACAACAGTGGTGCATCAGCACTTGCCCCGGCCATCCTCTCACCACACAGGATCCCACCCTCCCTGGGGGAGCCTCCCACACACAGATCCACATTCATACTGGGCACTGCTTGGTCAATGGGCATCAGTGTACCACCACCATTCAACAACTCCATCTCATAGAACTCTTCCACTGCAGGTGTACAGCCTTTCTCTCCTCCCCTGCGAGAGCTTGCTATCACTCCTCCCCTGCGAGGGCTCACTATCACTCCTCCCCTGCAAGAGCTTGCTATCACTCCTCCCCTGCGAGAGCTCGCTATCATCTCCTCCAGCTTGGAAGTGCAGTTTCTGAGTGACTCTTGGACAGCTTCTGAGATGCATCCACGAATATGCTCCATCAGCGAAGATTGGACCGATGAAGGAAGCTTGTTGGGACAATGGGTGTCAGAGATGTGGGCACGCAGTGATTCTACACCCTCCCTGTGCTGGAAAGAGTGGGACCATGCATGCCATGTTCAACACTGGGATGAAGTGCCCTACAAACTTGGAACCTCTGCTATTCTCATGTGTGCTCCACCAACCTGTGCACACTGTCTCTGCAGGTCTGCCAGTTGCTGTTTGATCTCCACCTGTCCCTGGAGGAGTTGCTGTCTGGTCTCCACCTGTCCCTGGAGGAGCTGTTGTTTGATCTCCACTTGTCCCTGGAGGAGCTGGGCAAAGATGCTCCGTGTCTGGTGGTCAGACAACACCTCTGCAGAATGGGAGAAAATTAGTGTAAGGGATGGAGCGGCTAGAATGTTCAAAATCTGCACCACTCTGACCCTGCTGCTGCCTCCCTGCTGTCATGGGTGTTGTTGCATCCCTGATCTCTGCCCTCAGACTCTCCAAGTTGTCGTTCAGCTGCACAGAGGACAACAAGAGCAGCCACTGGACAACGTAAAATTCGCAAGTATGGAAGTATTTCATGTAGCAACCACTCCAAGCCAAGCAGTGCAAAAATGGAATGTCCATACCCAGACGTTTTGCTAAAGTGACAACTTCTGCACTCTGCAGTAACAGGGGAAGCTAGCCATGTTCTCAGGCAAAAAGCTGCTGGGAACGAGGCTAGAGGGAGGCAGTTCAGGATACTGCAGCTCATGCAGCAAGTGAGAGAACGTTAGGGAAGGAGACAAAACCATGTGGCAATCTATTCCAACTTTTGCAAATACTGGCGGTGGGAATGGCCTTGGAATGAGGCTGGTAATTCTACAATGCAAAAACGTAGCTATGAGCTTTAGATGACGTCAAAAACTAGCTTTGAAATTTCAATAGCAACCCACACAACAGTTTATTACTGATAGTGGTTGACTGCCTCTTGCCAACCACCATTGAGTCCTCTACCTCCTTTGCAATGTCCTTCGTGGTTTGGATCACTCCATCAATAATCTTCTTGCTGAGGAAGAAAGAGGGAGGGGCAGGGGTAACGCTAGCACTGTAGCCATACTAGCACAGCGGTAAATAATTAACTGACTATCACAATTGGCCAAATAGAATCTCATATTGACTTATAAATAGCGTTTAAAACAAAAACACTAAGTGGTCATCACTGACAGACTCCCTCTCCCATTTCGGAACTACAGAGTCTCAACCTTAACACTGCAGTATGTGCAAGGCAAGGACGACTCACATCTCCCTAACTTGGGGTGGTATTTGGAGTCCCATGACAAGCACAGGTGCCATACAAGCGAGTACATAGAAAACCATCTTCTCACTTTTCCAATTTCTCCTGCTGTCGGATTTTCCATGCATCAAAGGAGGTTCGGCTGAACGCTGTGTCCCCCTCTGCACGCAATGGAGTTTTGTTCCCCCCACCCTCCCTGTCCCTCCTTCCTCCCACAGAGAATTGGGTGAGGTACTTCATGTAATACTTCTTGCCACAGGACATCTGTGAAGTGAGAAGCTGACATTGGAAGGACACTGCAGTAATGGAATGCACACTCGTACCTGTGAAGACTGGCTGCTCCCGTTCAGTGGATTGGACAGTGGCTGTTGGCCATGGGCGAGTGTGGCACCAACAGACCTCCCTCTCCCCTCCTCCTGCACACACACGCCATTCCCACCATTGTGCTCTCTCATAAACGGAGCTATGAAAGGAAGTGAAGAAGATTCTTGGAGATTGAGTTACTACCTGTTCCATATAGTCTCAGTACCACACCCTTCACACGGGAAGGAAGGATTTGAGCACGTCTGCATTTGAGTCGTCCACATGTATGAGTACAGTGTGGTAGGGAAATTAGCAATACCACAATCACCATCGGATTGCTTGCTGCTCTCCTCAAAGCTTCAAACACTTGGGGTAATGCAGCATAGCACGGTAATTTCACTAGGTAGTAGCACTACTGAAGCATGGTGAAAAACCACTTCTATTATGTCATTTCGAATGTGAGTGGAATGTAGGCACATACTCAGACCCTTCTTCCCAGCTAGTGCGAAGGGTCTGGTACTGAGACTAGGTACAGATATGTGTCTGTGTGTGTATGTGTGTGTGTGTGTGTGTGTGTGTGGGGGGGGGGGGGGGGGGGGGGGGGATACCTGCTGTTGTTTGGCTCTGGCTTTGTGAGCTGTTGGGCTGGGAGAACAGCTCCATTGAGTTGGGAACGTCAGAGCTGAAGAGCGAATTCTGACTGTGCTGAGACTCCTGACTGGCATTGCTGTGTAGACCCAGCATCATACTACCCGCAGGGTTGCTTGGAGGGGGAAAGAACAGTTCCTTGTCTCATTCAATTATTGGCTATTTATAATTTTGTTGAAACAAAGGAGATACCTTGGCTCACTGTTGTAGAGGGAGGCTGGTGACACTATATTGGTTAGCATAGCTTGCACTGCAACACCTGCACAAACAGAATCAATAATATTTTCAGGAGTAGAGTAATTATACGCACCGACCCTTACCATTTGAACTGCAGCTCGTGTCGGTATGCCAACCATCAGCTGTTTGCATACCTAAGGCTGTAACCTAGCAACAGTGCAAAGGTCGGTATTACGCATGCGTAGAACGAATGCACGGACCGCACCAAATTTTGAAAATTTCCAGCAAAAGTCCCAAACAAAAAGCTACTGCTGCGTGCATGGTAGTGTACTGGTCTGGTACATGGTAGAATTAACCAAGGATTAGGTCTATCAGCATGATACTCAGGCCAGCCTCGACTAAGAGAAAGCCCAAGACCGAGGCTGTGAGTGACGACAGGAGGAGGCAAGTGTCGTACGCGCACGCGTACATACTTAGGCGGGGATGCAGGGAGATCAGAATCACTAAAGTCACTCCCAGGTTGACTCCGGACGGAAACAAAGGGTGAGCCCTCCATTAGAAAGTCTCGTTTATTATGGGGTTAAAGTTTCTACTGGTTGGGTAAATGAATATTCTCTTGGTTTATAGTTCTCCAAAGATCAGCCCATTCTCAGCTCTACTCGAGGACAGCCAGAAGAGACAGCGCCAGTGGTAGGCAGAGTCCCCACAAATTTATTACGCACAAGTATTTATGTTAGCAGAGGATCCAGATAATCTGAACGGGTGGGTTTCTATGTAAACTCTTTCTTCATTAAAGCATTGATGAGACTCCCCTGCCGGCCTCAGTTGCTCCAAGCTGTAGGAATCCCCTGAATGGAAGGTCAGAGTGAGTGGAGTGTACAAGTAGGCCCTTGTATATGAAAGTCCAGAGCAGTGTGTGTGTTAGCCTCGTACCCAGGCCTTCCCCCCGTGATTGAAGGCCTGGGTATGAGGCTATGTGTGTGTGTGTGTGAGTGAAGTGGATGCTCTACAGTACACATTCTTCTATTGCAGTTCATGGGCAGAGTCCACAGTGAGCCGCACCACCTCCCAGCTGCAGCCTGTGGTGAATCCTACCCAGCTGCAGCCGGACAGAACGCTAGACCCCACAATTGACCTCTGTGTGTCTCTTGCTGAGTGCCAGTTAGAAGAGTAAGTTAGTTTACATTTCCACAAGGTTTGCAGCTGCAGATCGTAACCTCTGTAACTGTTATTGTGCCCCTACCCTCCCCAGCTCACCCACATTATTGCTGGCGGCAGGTGCTCCCAGCAAACTGAAGTTCACTGATTTTTCACCAAGGTAACATGTCCACTGAACAACTGTACTGCATGCAGCAAAAAGGAAGAACATGTTTGAATTCAAGTACACATGCACACAATGTTCTTGCTACGATTGTGTAATAGGGAGGCACATGTAAGGTGTGGACATTTACACTATACCACTCCCACTGTACCTGCAAATTAGCGTTCAATCTCTGGAAGTAGGCCTACACTACAGGGAGTACATACAGCACCTCTTCACAGAGAACCCTGCATGCTGGGGGAGTGCAAAAAATGATAAAAGTATCCAAACTTTGGCCAGTGGAACATTTTGCTTTCCATTTCCACTCCCAGGATTGCCACGTCACCTGACCAACAGACGCAACACTCCCCTGAAGGAACCAATGAGTATGTTGAATTGGTTCAATCCAAGACATTACAGATCAAATTTATAATGGATTTGACTTTCACCCCCGGTATTAGGTCCCCCCTGCAGTGCATAAACCATTCCACGCCTCCAATGTTAACACAGATGTCACCATGTGACAGCAAGAGGTAGATATAACTCCTACATAGATACTAGCCTCGTCCCCAGGCCTCCGCCCAGATTTTATCTCACAACCGTGATTTTTCTCCATGGCTGTGAGATAAAATCTGGGCAGAGGCCTGGGAATACATAGATACAGTACAGGCCTGAGCATAGCCTTGTTGCCAGGCTCAACGAGAGCCTGGGAACGAGGCTAGCCTGAGCATAGCACGGCACGCCATCTCATGTCAACAGTACCACAGTACTCATCTCTGATTGGTCATATGACTGCAATAGTTGGCGTGGTTAATTTTGATGACTAGATCTTTCACGGTGATGTTGCCAGTGTCATGGGAAAATGGAGACCCTCAAGATCATAGGATGAGGACCTTGTGTCCACAGGAAACTGGGGATATGACCCTTCTAAGGAGTCCCAGCAGAATAGCAAGTCAATTGGCAGGTCGCAGCTTTATTCCCTAGAGTTGTGACCTGCCAGCTCTTTTTCTTGAGGGGGGGACCCCAATCTTTGCTGCTACCAAGGGCACATAGAGCAAAAGGTAGTAACTCCTTTTGCCGAAACCTTTTCATTCACGCGGGGTCCCCAAAATTTCGCCCCCCGGGTCTAGCCTCGTTCCGATTCCCAGGCGAGTCTGAAACGTTTCACTTACCGCCGCGCCGCAAACGCAGCATAGCATGAAGCGATCATGGCGGCGCGTCTGCTCACACGGGTACTCTACTGCCTATCGTCCATCTTCCTGTGCTTCTGTGCGTATTCGCTCTATCTCCGAGCCAGTACTCTGCGAAATGACGATGATGGAATTTCATGGAACAGCATCAACGATGCGGCTGTGCTGATCGAGCGACGATCGCTGAAAGAACACTACCGTTACAGGCAAGTCACGAATAACAGACTGAGGTGCATATTATACACTTGGCAGCTCTGCGTTGGATATTTACACTACGTGCGCACGCTGCATGCAGGCGATTTGGGGCGGAGCACTGGAGTAATTGACTTAGCTGCTTGGATGCCAAGTTGGTTGAATGCTTCCCCCCCCCCCCCCCCCCCCCCCCTCCCCTTGCAGGCCTCCCACTACCCCTATCACACAAGGGTGTCCCATCATACCAGCGAGCTCCCTTCTGGTAAGTTGGCCCCTACACAAAACTCTTTTGCGGAAACTTTGTGTTGCTGTGCAGTCATCAACGTACATGGTTAAATGATGTGTAGGTTTGGAGAAGTATAGTATGCCATGATTCTCATAGAATTTATTGTGGTTTGCAGGTCACTTGTCATAATCATTGGAAATTGAAACGTCAGTGATTTTGAATCTGTCCGATCAAACAGTAGATTACCTATACCACATCGTGCTGAGATGACCTGCATCCACAGTGCTGTAATGTAGTATCACATTGAGTGATGTTATATTGCACTTGAGTTAATGAAAATATGCTACAAATTTTCCATGTGATAGCAGGGTAGATGGGAGGTATTATTACACAGCAGGATCAATATAGTTGAGGGCTAAAATTTGTAGCTACCAGTGCAGAGAACATCAATTCTGTATGATAGATTTGGTAAACATTTAACGGCAACTCCCACTTTGAAATGGTAATGGTTCATTGGGCGGTCACAACCCACAATGGTACAGCACTGATTAACCTAGCAGATCACAGAAAGACAACTATTGTGGTGCTATGGCTGCTAACACTGCTGGTACTGGGAATGCAATGTTGCCAGACACAATAGCTCGCACAGCCCACTGTTCTCTCTGTGTGTGCCAAAAGGTACTTGAATAGTTGCACACATTGTCATGGCTGCTTGTGATGGCTGGCATTAGCCCAACGTCCAAGGTATGCTGTCTCACTAGTCAATACACTGACAGTGGCTGAGCCGTGACCCAGGCTCTTCTGTTACTAGCATCAATTCTGCAGGCAACCCCAGTTTTTATACCCTAGAGAATTGATATGCACCGTTCTCTCCTCCCCTCCTCCACTCCCACACCCCCCACTCCCCATAGCACTACCTCTCCCCTGCCCACTCTGTCCGTCTCAGCGACCGGGAGAAGGCACTTGCTCTCTGCAAACAGACTGCACCGATCCCTCTACAAGACTTCTTCACTGACAAGTGAGTATGCGTGGCTACTAGCTCTCCTTTCAGGCACCCAGTCATCACAAGATTGCATGCATGTGCAGTGTTAGCTGGATTCACAGGGATTCGCATATACCTCAAGCACTTCCTAGGACCTCTTCACCTCCGGGTGAGAGAAGGCTCATTCCTTGTCCTCAGATATTGTGTTGAACTACTCTATGGTTTCTCAACAAGCAAGGCTGGTGAGACTTCGCACACTCACTCCAACGTCCATGCTCATGCACACACTCCTCATGAGCACAGCATGGTGGCAACTGTTACCAAGCTTGGGGAGGGAGCATTTGCGGAGGTGTTTGGATGTCGAAATGGAGGAAAAGACAAGCTAGCCCTAAAGGTACGACAAATCAAAGTCATTCCAGTGCAGTTTTAATGTTGCATTCACTTTTAGTGGGTGAACTTTGAACAATTACATAAAGGCATACTGCTAAACATAACAGTTGAAAATATCAATGCAACTCAAGAAACGGTTCTACGTACTTAGTATGTTAATTCTGCTGCTTGTGAACTAATATACAGCAGAGGCTATGGTCAGTCCCTATTGTGATCTGGGAGGTGCTGTGTTGGTCTGTCCTCTAGATTGTCCCTGTAGAGGGTGATTTCAGATATAATGACGAACATCAGAGTACCTTCAGTGAGATACTTCCAGAGATGGTGGTGACGAGGTATGTGTGTGGTCTTGCTCCCACCTATACTGTGAGGTATGACAAGTAGATAGCACCTGAAGCTTAGCCTCGTTCCCAGGCCTTCTCACCCCAGTGTTTGTCGCTTGCAGTACTGCAAGCGACAAACGCTGGGGTGAGAAGGCCTGGGAATGAGGCTACCTGAAGTTAGCATGGAGAGGGAGAGACAGATAGAGAGAGAGAGAGAGAGAGAGAGAAAGAGAGAGATATCAGTCTGAGGACACTCCTCTCTACTCACATTGCCCACACACAGGGAGCTGAGTCTACTTGGTGAAGAAGGCAATAAGGAGGTAGAGAATCTCCGTAGTTTGTACTTCTATATTTGACAAGCTAAAACATTTGTGCATTTGTGAACATGCACAGTTTTCCTCTCTTGCAGAATAGAAGTGTCCCTCACTTCTCTCAGAACTTCATGCAGATTGACAGGTACGTACATCACCCCTCACATCTACACCTTCACCCTACCATCCACCCCCCTCACCATACATCTATCCCACTACCTAGTCTTGTGCCCAGCCATCCACCCTGGCAGAGAACACCTGGTGGCTTGATGTAAAACTTTATTGTCACTAATACCTTTCATCCGGAATGTCAGATGGCCAATAAAATTGTAGAGCCCACATGTAATTATTGTAGGCAGCGTTGATCGAAGAGTCAAAAGCAGCTCAATTTAAACAGCTCGTAAGGAGAACTTACTTCATACGTAGTTGATTTATGACCCCCATCACAGCTTTCTAAGAGCCTTGCAGCCTACTCCAACATTGTTTACAGCGGTACTGGATTAATGAATAAGTCCATTGCCTTTTGTTAGCAGCCCAGGAATTAGTGAACATCCTTGACTGCTTGAAGCTGCTTGACAAATGTAATAGGAAGGAGCGTCTATCATGATAATTGACACAATAAATCACTTTCGATTATCAATTATGACTTCCCTGGCACGCCTCTGTGACAAGAAATCTAACTCAAGGCACCAGACATTCTCCGCTGGTGGGCGAGGACATCTGGGTACGAGACTACCTACCACCCTCCTTCCATTGCTCAGGATGGCAGTGTGTGTTGGAGAGTACCCCACGTTTCTGACAGATGCATGGGATGACTATGACTTGCAATACAAGTCAGAGAATGACAAGCCAGGTACAGTCTAAGATGTAACCACTGTAGGCTCTCCTAGATCCTCTACACTACTGTGTATCTTAACCCCCACACTACTGTGTATCTTAACCCCCAGTGTATCTTAACCCCCACACTACTGTGTATCTTAACCCCCAGTGTATCTTAACCCCCACACTACTGTGTATCTTAACCCCCAGTGTATCTTAACCCCCACACTACTGTGTATCTTAACCCCCACACTGCTGCAGATGTGTTTCCACCGGAGCAGCTGTACGTGGTGTTCTCTGCCAAGGACGCTGGTATCCCTGTGGAGGAGTATGTGGTGAGCCACTCATGAACTGTTAGAGAGCGTACACCAACAGTAGGCTTCCTGGAGCCTAAGGATGACATCCCTTCTCCTCTCTCCCTCTGCCCCCCTCCTCTCTAGTTCCACTCCTTTGAGGAGGCCCACAGTGTCCTGACACAAGTGGCAGCCACTCTGGCTGTGGGAGAAGCTGTGAGCCACGATAATCATCGGCATCATTTCTTCCCCTTCTCTCCTTCATCCTCACTCCTCCCACATCCTCCAGCCTACTCATATAAACACGTGTCCCCCTTCCCTCTGCAGGCCCTGGAGTTTGAGCACAGGGACCTCCATCGCAGCAATGTGCTGGTCAGGAGAACACACCAGGAGTTTGCGCACTTCCGGCTCAACAACAAGGACCACTTCATCAAAACCCACGGCATCATGGCAACCATTGTAGACTACACCCTCTCTCGAATTAGACAAGGTAAGCTAGCTATCGACGTGCATTTGCACATGCATGGTAAGCTCTCCGTCAATCAGTCTGTACATATAATCCAATTGGGAAATTTAGATACGTGATACAAGTCAAGGCAGGTATTATTTTCAGGAGTTCCTATTATCCATAACCTTTCTTCACTGACCCTAGTGTGCACAACAGTGGATGAGGGAAGTATTCCCTTGCAGTGTGTGAATATTATCCTGGTAGATATAATAGGCATTCACTCTCCCCTCAGGCAAGTGTGTGTCATACAACAACCTCAATCGGCTCGGCTGGCTCTTCACGGGCAAGGGAGACATCCAGTTTGATGTCTATCGACAGATGAAAGACGTAACCAGGTAACCAGCAGCTGTACAGTGTACCCCCACAATCTCAGTAGCATGCCAAGCAGTCACATGCACCAGACCCTCACACAGCTGACATCCCATTTTTAATTCCTCCGTACCACGGAACATGCCTTACTGGTATAGTGATCACACGTTCCCTGCTCCCCACAAAACGTCTAGACGAGGATGTCACATGACTATCTTGTATGTCAAACCTCTATCGCCATCTTTCGAGTAGCCTGGGCATGCAAGGCACCTACCAAACCTCTCAATATCACAGGTCCAAGTGGGAACTGTATCTCCCGCACACCAACGTACTCTGGCTGAACTATCTGGTGACCAAGATGAGCCAGCGTAGGAAGATAAAGAACACAAGCAGTAGAACGTGGAGGGCAAAGTTCCGGCCCTACCTCAACACCGGGATACTGCGATACTCGTCAGCACAGGAAGCATTTGTGAACTTGTTTGATTCAGAGCACTAATTTTATTATAGACCAGCAGAGTTTCTGTTTTTATCAGGACTATAACCATGTTCACCTTTTCTGGAGAGATGTTGTGTATGTGTTCCTTAGACGTGGTGCAATTTTTTTTGTTTTATGTCTTGTCATTGTGGTAAACAAGCCACATGCAGTGTCTGCCAACCTTTGACATGCAAGCTCAGGTATGCAGGCTGGATGTGTTAAACTGCCAAACTGGACCAAATGTTGCAGGTTAATCTCCGGCCCTGCTTCACAAAATAATGATCGAGGTGTTCCTTTAAGCCTTCTGGGTTGGGGACTGGTATAATTGCTGCAGTCCGAAATTCCAAATATCAATCAGAGCTGTGCTACTGTAGCCCCACCCACTCAATGCCTAACCATGCATGTTTGATTGTGTATGTTCATTGGACGTGGTGCAATCTACATCTTGTCATTGTGGTAAACAAAAACTATCACCCAACATTTAGACAGGCGAGCTCAGGTATGCAGGCTAGAGGCAAAGTCCCAGCTTTACAAATTTTGCCAGCATTGCAACTGTAGCCCCACCCCCTCTGGACGCCGTGATAAATTGTAATGGAATTCATTGCCTTTTATGTGTACGAAAACTTCACGGGCTTCACAAAGATCCCAAAATGGCAATATTGCAACATTATTAGCTAGCTGGCTGGCGCCTGGCGTACCATGAAGTCTCTGTTCACCCTGTTGATCTTGTGCTTCGTCTTCAGTTTCCTACTCGTCGGCTTCTACTCTCTGTATCTGGACATCGATGGGAATGCGGGCGCTCCCAGGCATGACGGGTACGGGGAGAACAAGGCGTCATTGGTCCTGAACGTGGCGTGGCAGAGATCCCTCCAGGCCAAGGCAGAGATCCCCAGCTCACCTCTGCACAGGTACATGTATGCATAGTATGTAGCAGATGCAGCATCTCATAAGCGCTGATAGTTTTGGTGTCATGTTACAAGTGTGAACATGATGTTTATGTACAGTGTGAGAATGAAGTCACTTGTGGATCAGAGATTCCAATAATTATCGTGTTGTTTTTACAGTGGAAAGAGATAAAAGTTAGACCACATGATTATACTTACATGTAGGTGATTGGCTGGAAATGAGATTCATTAGCCGAGTTCACAAAACTATGAGTAGCATACAATGCAGTAGCATTGTGTTGGGCTGCAGTCAGTCTGGTTGAGATATTCGCTTGTTTATGGCTATTTTCTGTTGAAATTGTAGCCGATATCCATGATGGTGTATTCCTCTCTGTTGCATTGTGACAATGCCAAGCATTTGTTTAGAATTAACACGGTTTTGGCCAGACATGTTGTACCTTGTGGGCACACACCCTTGTGCCCTACAGTGCCAATACTACCATGCCAACCCAGCTTGTATTGGCTTCCCTAATATCCATTGTGTACCGATGAATGAAACATTTTATTAGCATACAAAAATGCCCGGCCTGATTACTGGTGTGTTGACCTTCTCCCACTCAGAGGTCCAATTGTGCAGGGATGTCCAGAGGTGCCAATACCGCTGATGGTAAGCTGCTCATATGAGTACTACTTTGAGTCCCATATATACACGTCCGTCATCCATATATGGTGCATCTCCTTCATGAGAACTGCTTTAATGGCCATGTGAAGCTATGTAAACATTTCATAAAGTTTTAATGCTGGTCAGTTCAGCCTCAAATGCACGCAAACATGATCACACCCCCCCACACACACTTCACAGAAATACATCCCCCCAGTGCACTCTGTTCCCTTGTCAGACAAGGAGAAGCTATTGGCCATGTGCAAACAGACTGAGCCAATGCCACTGAGAGACTTCTTCACAGAGACGTAAGACCAGCATGCACACAAGAAGTGTGAGCGAGCTGTCCACCGTGTTGACAGGGAAAAGTTAACCCAACTAGCATAACTATAATATCATTAGGAGATATTCCTGTTCGAATTTATCAGCTATAGTGTGATGGGTGTGTAGCTGTGGACACAGTAATACTGGATCGTGCTGGAGGTTTGCCAGAAACTGCATGGCGGGGTTGCCGGTGGATATTATTCTGGTTAGATGATACTGGAATCATAAGGTTTGCCAGAAACTGGCAGTCTTGCCGGTGGATATTCTTCTGGTTAGATGATACTGGAATCTTGAGGTTTGCCAGAACTGGCAGGGTTGTCAGTAGCCTCGTTCCCAGGGAAAAACGGCCTGGGAACGAGGCTAGGTTGTCAGTGGATTGGGATGTTGTCCAGAACTGCCTATAAGGCTTGCCAGTGGATATTCCAGTGCAATGCAAAGAATGCAGCTCAGCTGGTTACTATTACCTAATATGAAGACTTATAATGGTCTAGCAAGTATAGCACAATATTTGATCTGTGAAGTGGATCACTGGGTAATGTAAGCCTGCAACTGGATGTGGCTGTCTGCTGGTTTTGCTTGGTGGCATAATTAACAGGGCATAGCAGGGGTACCATTAGCTTTGACGTGTTCCGTTTCATCCTACATGCACATGTACACACACACACACACACACACACACACACACACACACACACACACACACGCACACACACACACACACACACACACAGCATGGTGCAGACCCTCACCAAGCTGGGGGAAGGGGCATTTGCTGATGTATTTGGATGCCAAGGAGATGACTGGAGGAAGCTAGCACTCAAGGTAACCATACCCAAGCTAATGGTGTAGTGTCTCCATGCATGGCACCTGTAATTCCTTTCGATTGTGAGGTCTTTGTTTTATGTTGTTTTGTCATAGTTTAGCTTTGTTATAGTAACTGGTACATTAGTCTTTTGTAATGTGTCTCGTCACTGAAGTAGTTCTCTAGCAGCTTCAGAATGTCCTTCTCCTTCCTTCACCTCCTCTCCCCTCTCTGCTTTCCTTCCTCCCCTCTCTGCTTTCCTTCCTCCCCTCTCTGCTTTCCTTCCTCCCCTCTCTCCTGTTTCCTTCCTCCCCTTCTCTCCTCCGTCCCTTCCTCACTCCCTCCCACACTCCTTCTCTCCCTCCCTCCCCCTCCGTCTCTCCCTCCCTCCCCCTCCGTCTCTCTCTCCCTCTCTCCCCCGTCTCCCTCTCCCTCCCACTAATATAGATCCTCCCAGTGGAGGGAGACTTTAAGTATAATGATGAGCCACAGCTCACATTCAAGAGCATCCAACAAGAGACTATTATCAGCATGTGAGTCAACCCCATTCCCAGACTAGTACAGGAATGGGAGTAATTGTAATTCTGTGCAATGTGCTGGACAGTAACTAATGCTGGGTTATCATGGCAACTAAGTGGTTGTATGACAAGAATGTGCAGTCATATATAAGATGTGGTAGTATCACTTACTAGGTCCTCCCATGGATTCCTTTGTGGAATTGTACATGTACCATGTACAGGTTCATAACCACTGCATGTACATGTTCCCACCTGTAGAGAGCTGAGTTTTCTAGGAGATGAGAGTCGCAGGCAGGTGAGATGAGATTATGCTTTCTGTATAACTAGATCAGGCACCACAGGAGACACTAGCTGTAGATACGGGACTGGACGGGCACCGTCGTCATCAAAGTTGCTCCGTGATCGCACTGTCCACACGCTGTTCGTTTCCGTCATGGGACCACTTCAACTTCTGAGTATTAGATTATTTCCTGCGTAGATCACACCTGTGGGCACTCCTCTACGCAGGAGAATCACTGCAAATACGAAACTTCAAATGGTCCCACCGCGGACTCGACGGGTGTGTGGACGGTATGGATACGGAGAAGCTCTGATGGTTACGGTGCCCGTCTAGTCCGTATCTTCAGGTGTTATCTCCTGTGCATGTAGGTTCTATCAATACTGGAAATGGTATGGCAGTGCAGTGGTGGGGTACACTAATTGGTTTGGTTCTGTGGTATTGATGTTGATTGTACACCGTACAAAATTTTGAGTACTGCTTGATCTAACTAGTTTCAATTGTTAACGGTTACAGTGTACATTGAGTATATTCCTAGCACACAGTGGTATTGGTATCGGTACATCACCGGCCATGTCTGGTAGTAGATCCACGAGCTTTCTCCGTCTTTTTTGTCACCACCGAGGAGGCAGAATGTTCATGGTTCGCTTATTGCTCTAGCTAATGAATAGGTAGGTCCACCAGTGGTCTCAGTCTTTGTTGCCTTCATCATCCACGAACAGGTAGACTGTTCAATGTTCGAGGAAGTACGTACATGTATAGGGGCCTGGGGTTCGTTGAATTTGAATATTATTGTGGACGTGCAAGTTAAAACCGCTGATTTAAATCTTCCGGTAAGTGGTCAGTCCAAGCAAGCAAGCAAGCAAGCATACACACACACTGCGCAATGGAGTCACACTAGTGTGGGGCTCGCTCAGGTTTACACCAATAATGATTGGATGATTTGTTCTCCACCTTTTGGATGTACCGTAGTCTCCTGTTAAAACACCACGTCCAGCCTATGTATACAATTACAAAACTTCAAGTTCATGTTTACATAACAACACAGTACAAACTATTAACTTAAGCTACACAAATAGCTGGTAGCACTAAGTGCTCCATGTTTACAAAGCTGAGTGGTCTCCCTACATCTGAGAAGAGCTTCCAGTTCAACACGAGGTCCATTATAACATTCACAACGACTTCGCTGTAGCTACGCTCAAGAACAGCAACACTCATCGTAATCTACTGAGCACGTGTAGTTTACATATTTCAGAAGACGCTCACCAGGGGGTGTTATAATGGGTCAAACTACCCTATGGAGGAACTTGCGTGGGTGGTAAAGAGGGGGGAGGGCATATTTTCGAAGGGGGTGTATTATAGCGGGAGACTACAGTAATTGAATGTAATCGTACAGCTCATGATTAAGTATTGCATTTGACTTCATCCAAAAATGTAAACACTTACGTAACTTCGTAGCAAACAATTAATCGTCCAAATTTGGTCACTCTATTGAGATCATCCCACTATGTTCTTCATCCAGATTGTATAATTACAAATAGGATTGAATGGGAGTTGTAACAATTGTTGCTCTGCAGAACAGAAGTATCCCACACTATACAAAGAACTTCATGCAAATTGACAGGTTTGTAAAAACTGTGCATTATGCAATTTAATGTTCAGTCATGTGATTGACTCTGAGGCGTCTGATTCGTTGAGGGTCACATGATAATAGATTATACCTCACAACCTAAAACTAAATGTGCAAAACGGCATGGTAAGAAGCTAACCACATTTACAGGCAAGAACAGTAGGACTAGTAGTTTAGCCAGCTGGCTAAGACACAAACAAGTTACCTCCACTCTTGAGCTCGATTTCCAGCGATGGGCAATGCCCTGGTAGTGGAAACTTGCTGATTCTCACTGTGCCATTTTCATGCATAGTTGCTATGTGCACAAAGCCGAAAGTAACCAATCAGCACCGCCCTTTCAGTCATGCCTTGACAGTGTGCAATACGGGGTGTGCAATACGGGCACTCTGTGCATATATTTAGGAAGTACAGAATACGAAGCATATAATAAACTGCAATATTTTCCGTCCTTTCCACCCTCCACCCTCTTCACGCACAAAAAACAGAGTTGGACTGTGTCTTGGGAAGTTTCCTGAATTTCTGATGGAGGCTTGGGATGATTATGACTTCAGGAAGAAGTCCGACAATGACAGGCCAGGTGGGCAGGTCTCCCAACTGCAATACATTTTGAGCACAGGAGATAATTGTGTGCTTATCTCTCTTCCCTCCTCCCCTCCCTCCTCCCCTCCCTCCTCCCCTCCCTCCTCCCCTCCCTTCACACTACACATGAACACACAGACGTATTTCCTGAGCACCAGCTATACATAGTATATGCAGCAGAGAATTCAGGCATGCAGCTGGGCAGCTATGTTGTGAGTTCACCAAACCATTTATGTTTGAAAACAGTCACACCTTCAACCTCCCCGGCCCTCTCCCCCCACTTCCAGTACCACTCATTTGAGGAGGCTGTCAGTATCCTGACTCAGGTGGCAGCCACCATCGCAGTAGGAGAAGCTGTGAGTTAGTGTATACCGTCGATGACCATGATGTGTTTCATAACCAGTTAGGCTTGCATGTGTCCAACCTGAAAATCTTGATCTGCTAGTACTGACCACTATTCACACCTTACGGAGGAATTTGAACAGATTCCATGTCGAGTCACAGCTCAGAGTGCATGGCCGGACCACTTTTTGGGGCTTCAAAAAAATTCCTTTTTCCTATTATAAACTACAGTATATCCGTACCTTATGCAACAACATCATGGCAGAAACAGCGGCGATGGATGTCGATGGCCCTCACGAACCTTGTCCCACGAAGCGATCGTTTGGTAACAAGTTGTTATTGATGCACTGAGCTCTATCAACAGCTAGCTACGTATACATACCTTGGATATGGCCATAGAAAGCACCTCAGAAGGTGGAAAATTTAGAAATTTTCCTGTTGGCATGGCCCCAGACAGCAAACGGTAAACATTTTGCTCGGCACTTTGCACTGCAACATAAAACTTTTGCACAGCACTTCATGCCACAACATACACCACCCCTGACCTGACCACTCTGCAACTGCTTCCGACGGCCACGTTCTGGAAGCCATGCATGTGCTGGATGAAGGGTCTGGGAATGAGACTAGTAACAGATGATTTCAAGGCTCCCCTCCCTCCCTCCCTCCCCCATGCAACCACACACACACACACTAACACACAGGCACTGGAGTTTGAGCACCGTGACATGCACCGAGGTAACATCCTAGTGAGGAGGACTCACCAGGAGACCGTCTACATCCGACTGGACAACAGGGACTACTACATTAAAACCCACGGGGTGCTAGCAACAGTCGTCGACTATACACTCTCAAGAATTAAGCAAAGTAAAGTAGTGTACCGACCATGTGTGGAGTGTCTGTATTAGCCTCGTTCCCACGTGTGGGCCTGGGAACGAGGCTAGTCTGTATGGTGATGTGTGTGACACTGTATGGTGATGTGTCCCACTGTATGTTGATGTGTGACACTGTATGATGGTGATGTGTGTGACACTGTGTGGTGACGTGTCCCACTGTATGGTGATGTGTGACATCGTATGGTGATGTGTGACACTGATGTGTGACACCGTATGGCCGCTGATGTGTGTGACACTGTATGACACTGTGTGGTGATGTGTGACACTGTATGGTGATGTGTGACATTGAATATGGTGATGTTCCTGCGCAGGAGGCTGCAGCTCCTATAGTAACCTCAATGAGCGTCCCTGGCTGTTCAAGGGAAAGGGAGACATACAGTTTGATGTCTACAGGAACATGAGAAATGCATCACAGTAAGCCTTATACTAGCCTCGAACCCAAGCGTGGATTCGAGGCTAGCCTTATGCCACATCACATGACTGTTCTATCCAAATGTGCTCTGAGTATGCCTACCAGACTTGAGTGTGTGGTTGCCAAGGAAGTAGCTAAAACTGTCAACAATTACGTAATGCATGCTGCAAGGGACTGTTACATGCCATCAATTATTTGAGATGCTTCATGAATGTTGTATAGACATCTATATGTCCCCCCCCCCCCCCCCCCCCCCCCAACACACACACACACACACACACACCAGTTCTCGCTGGGACACATTCACCCCATACACCAATGTCCTGTGGATCAACTACCTCGCAACTAAAGTCAGCATCAAGGGCAAGCTCAAACATATCAGCACAAAGGTTTGGAAGGACAAATTCAGGCCCTACCTCCGAGAAATTCTGAAGCACCACTCAGCAAGAGAACTGTTTATGCACATGTTTGCCCGAGACACTCTCACACGACCAACAGAAATATCCGGATCACTCCACTAGCACTATATTCAGATCACACCATGTGCTCTTTTTCACATTGTACAAACCACAGGCAGAGATAATGATCATCATCATACAGACATATTTTTCAGTCTGGACACCTGACTAGCTCCTCCCACGCACGCGCAGGCTATAGAGTGTAGTCTCTTGCAGGCTGGCCAGACGTGCCCACGCACGCGCCACAAATGTCTGGCCGAATTTTGGGCTGGTTGCTGAACTTCAGTTCGCATGCAGAGCAACGAAGCTTTCAGCCATGAATAGGCAGGTATTATGAGACAGCACCAATTATGGGTTTCGTACTTTATAGACATCGTCACTTTGCCTGAACATCGTCAAATGTATCCTCTACGTTTGATATAATGAATGGTACAAAGCATTTGGTATTCATGATTTGGACAGTATATACAAATTGCAATGAAATTTATGGTAGTACTGATTGCCCTAATAAAAACGCACTGCCTGAATACCAACAATCATGTTTGCATGGAAGTCGTTCTAGCAGAATCTTCTATGTTGGTAGGGTGTAGTTACCTATAGCCAAATGATGATTAGATTATAGTCTCATAATACATACCCTGTCTCATAATTACCTCACTAACATATGCGATAAAAACACACCTGATTATTTGTCTGCCTTGCAATGTTGTTGAATGTTGATCTCGAGATACAGCTGATTTCTTCCACTAAACACAATGCTTCTATGTCAAAGAAACTCGCCACTAGTTGCTTCAGAGATGCAACAGGGAGCGGCGTCCGAATATACATCAAAACATAGCTGTAGAGAAAGTTATCAATTATCGGACACCACCCATATTCGGATGCGCTAGCGCGGAAGTTGTGCAATTGCGGAAGTGGGCGTGACCTTCCGTCGATAGTGCACATCCATCTCACCGTGCGTTGCAAGTTTGGTGTTGCTCTCTTGTTTGGCTCTGGAGTTATAATCTGTCAAAGATAAAACTCTGAAACAGCTATAATCGGACAATTGTATGCATTATCGGACGCCGCTCTTCGTTGCTTCCTCTGAACCAGTTTTCGGCGGGATTTCTGCAACGTGGTGGAGCCCCAAGACCCTTCTGCTGCACACCTGATTTTTGGTGTTGTAGCTGCCTCAGGCGCTGAGAGGTGTCATTGGAATGTTGACCAAGTTTCGCCCTCTTTGACCGGACAGTGGATTTTGCCGTGTTTTAGTATGGACGCCACCAACACCTCTTTGGGGCCTCGATGTGGACATCACTGGAATGTGCAGCTTCTCAGCAACACAACGGTACAAGTCCGGTGTTCATACATTGTTTAGTTTTCGAGATAGAGCTGTTTTTCGTCTTTCCATCCAGTATTACTTGTATACATCAGCATCATGTTCGATAGACTAGTATGTAGCAAGTAATACTGGATGGAAAGACGAAAAACAGCTCTAAAAACTATACGACGTATGAACACCGGACTTGTACCGTTGTGTTGCTGAGAAGCTGCACATTCCAGTGATGTCCGCATCATGGCCCCAAAGCGGTGTTGGCAGCGTCCATACTAAAACACGGCAAAATCCACTGTCCGATCAAAGAGGGCGAGACTTGGTCAAAATTCCAATGACACCTCTCAGCGCCTGAGGCAGCTACAACACCAAAAATCAAGTGTGCAGCAGAAGGGTCTTGGGGCTCCACCACGTTGCAGAAATCCTGCCGAAAACTGGTTCAGAGGAAGCAACGAAGAGCGGCGTCCGATAATGCATACAATTGTCCGATAATAGCTGTTTCAGAGTTTTGTCTTTGACAGATTATAACTCCAGAGCCAAACAAGAGAGCAACACCAAACTTGCAACGCACAGTGAGAGGGATGTGCACTATCGACGGAAGGTCACGCCCACTTCCGCAATTGCACAACTTCCGCGCTAGCGCGTCCGAATATGGATGGTGTCCGATAATTGATAACTTTCTCTATCTGAATTTGACACAGCTATGTTGAAGAAACTCACCACTAGTTGGTTCAGAGATGCAACAGGGAGCAGAGTCCAAAAATATGTACAATTTTCAAAACATAGCTGAATCCGAATTTGACAGACTATTACTCCAGAGCCAAATGAGAGAGCAACGTGGAACACACAGTGTGATGGATCCATACTATTGATGGAGGGTCACATGCACTCAATTCCTGTAATGTAGCTACATGTTCTGGTAGTGCACATCTTACACAAGGTGTCGTCACTTGTGTGACATCCTTGGTAACCACTTGCATCATACTGCAGCATGGTTTAGTCTGGCAGTACTGCAGTGCAGAGCTGCTACCTGGCTCTACCTGACTCTGCCTGGCTCTTTGCTGTACCTGTCTCTACCTGGCACTACCTCTGCTCTACCTGGTTCTACCTCTGCTCTACCTGGCTCTACCTCTGCTCTACCTGGCTCTACCTCTGCTCTAACAGGCTCTTCCGAGCTCTACCTGGCTCTACCTCTGCTCTACCTGGCTGTACCTCTGCTCTACCTGGCTCTACCTCTGCTCTACCTGGATCTACCTCTGCTCTACCTCTGTTCTACCTGGCTCTACCTCTGCTCTACCTGCCTCTACCTTCCTCTACCTCTGCTCTACCTGGCTCTACCTCTGCTCTACCTGGCTCTACCTCTGCTCTACCTGGATCTACCTCTGCTCTACCTCTGTTCTACCTGGCTCTACCTCTGCTCTACCTGCCTCTACCTTCCTCTACCTGCCTCTACCTCTGCTCTACCTGGCTCTACCTCTGCTCTACCTGGCTCTACCTCTGCTCTACCTGGCTCTACCTCTGCTCTACCTGGCTCTACCTCTGCTATAATTGATATACATGTAGCAATGTTTATAATAAGCTGTGTATACAGTACATTTCCCTGAATTTAATTGCAGACAGTAGCTAGCATTTCATACAGTATTTTTTTTAACAAGTCTTTCATGCACCTATTCGTATGACTTGTGCATTATGTATGATTCTGATGGGATCTGTTAAAGCTGATTGCTTGCAATAGTTAGCTAATAATCATTGACGAAAACTGAAGTTGATTCTCTAAGGTAAACAGCAGTGTTGTGGAAGATTGAATATGATGCATGATAATGAGTGATGTATCCAATAGCTCTCATCAACACTTATGCTATTGGGTAATAATTATCAGGAGCCAATACTAAGACTAGCCTCAAACCCAGGCTAATAATATAGGACTAGATCCAACTCCACCTTAATGCTTAGCCCTGTGCATAACTATAATCATTATGCAAAAAAGCCTAGCAGCCTTCCCTCTAACCCTCCATGCCAAAGGAAAACAAAAGAACCGGAAAAAGGAACAAGAAAAACAAAACCAAAAAAAAAACAACAGATAGCTAGGGGGAAAGAGAAAAGAAAAAGAAAAAAAAATACAACCTAGCAACAACCCATCCCTCCGTGACAGGTCAGACACCGAAGTGTAAGCCTCAGGAGCGCTGGATAGGCGTGACTGGAATCACAGGAGGCTAACCTGCTTTCTACCAGAACACTTTTAGCTTCGGTGGTCAGATGGGAACCGGCGTACTCGAGCTGCTAGGCGGGGAAGTCGAGAACCGGTGTGTACGGAGTGGCCCAGACTCGTACTCGGTTATTGGGGAGGCGAACACTCAACCCCCAGGCTGCAAAGCAAGTGCTTAGCGAGTGTGCCATCCCGACTTCCCGCCAAAACTTGGTACAAATGCAATATTTAAACCCCAAACCGGAAGTAACCTGTTGCGCATGCGCGCAAGCTGACCTTTGAACCTTCGAGCAAAAAATGGTGGCCGAGTCCAAATTTACACAAAGCTAGCTAAGGTCTTCAGTTTGTAGCAGTTTGCTACATAGTATTACTGTGCTCTTAGCGGCATGGAATCACTAACGAAGTTTGGAGTCAGCATTGAACTGAGTTGATGAGTAGACTAAGCTGGGCAGACGAAAAGAAGCGTGTGAGGTCTGAAACTTCCAAGACATTGGTCTTACTTTGCTTCTGTGACATGTGTGACGAGGAAGAATGTGCTATTACCGAAAGAAACGTTTGTGGAGGACGTCTGGGTTTTGGTGAGTGTCATCAGCAAGAAGAAAGTAGTCCCTAGTTGTCTGCTTTAACAAAGGAAAGCAGTACAGAGGCATGGTTTTATAGTCAGAAGACAGCAGGGAATATGAAGAGCAGTACACACACACACATGCACGCACACACACAAATGTACGCACACACACACTTGAATTCTCCTACCGAACTCACGTGCCCAAGTTTGGGAGGGACTTGGCCTTCCACTTCCTGTCATGTGACCTCTACATAGCGGCTGCCAGGTATCTTCTGTATACCACCAACGACCTTGAATTCCAAATTTGCCAAGCAATTCCCATTGTAACAGCTCGGCGCGCAGCTTGCCGGAGCGCGGTGTTGTTGCGGCGGTGCGATGGGGTTAACTCTCACAGTGAGCTCGGAATATCTTATCCGTGAATATAATATTATGAAGGCATGAATACAAGGCAGCAAGCAGCTGCTTAAATACAAACACAAACAGGAAGTACAAAACCCATGGTAAAACCACATGTCTCCACCAGCACAGATGATATCACAGGTGACAGGCAAAACAGGAGTATTCAGCAAACCAGCACATGACAGATGAAGGAAACCAGTGAATACAGCAAAACAATAAGTGTGAAGCACAAACCAAACCCACTCTAAAGCTCACATGTATAAATATGGTCCTACTAGATGGTTCAACATGCATTACCTCACTATTAATTAATCAACTCTGCTACACCATTATCCCCTTTGAATGGGGTAGCCTGTTGCGCATGCGCGCAGGCTGACCTTTGAGTGTTGTATGAATGTACACTACAGTGGAGTTCTGTTACAACTGTAGCTAGCTAGCTACTAATACTTACAATGCTGAAGACTTGGCCCAAATCCTGATACCACACCTTGTAGCTTGCGGTGTTGAACAAGCACTGATCTGTTGGGACGGGCGGCGCCGTGCGCGCATAATTTCAGATTGCATCATTTTCGAGATAAGGCTATGTGCTGCTGTTTTGGGACCCTGGGTGTCAGTTGCAACACCGTGCTTCGTCCTAAAGCTTCACTACACAACAGGTCAGTACTCTGGGCAAATAAGATAAACGGTACTAGTAGCATGTAGTTCGCTTGCACTCGAGCGCTTTTAATTTTCCTTCCATGCCTGGAAGTATTATGATTAGTATTAATTTTCATGTATTCTCATGCCATTTGGGAATAATTGCACTCGAAACCCACGTGATTACCTATACAAATAGTGATTGTGCCGTTACTATAATTATACATCATCCTGAGCTGAATCTTTTCCTGTTACAGCCTGGTCAGTGTACACATGGACTGTGATTCACACTATGTATGCAGCTCTGCATGAACTGCAGAAGAAGACATCAATTTTAGACTTGACACTACAGGTAGCTTAGGATCAATTTGTGATATTTCAGTGCAATGAAAATAGTATTCACACATTTAAAGTGCTCACTCCTAAACTGCATACATGAATAATTTGACAGCCAGTGTTGTAAACCCTGCAGAGGTATATACACAAAATGTGGACATGAATACGTGTACAAAAGCAAATTGTTTGCGGGATTGTTCTGGATCTTCACAGCAGTGTTTCTGTGCGTGTGTTTGATGTGCCAGTCTGAGGACGAGGAGAGCATAACAATATTCATGACAATGTGCATAGCAGTCCAAAGTAGGAGTGGGAATGAAGTGTGTGTGCAACATGTCCTTGTTTCAGATTCCCCAACAGCATAATGGGACTACACACGGGGCAGGGAGTCTTTATTCATAGGTTGGACTGGACTGGACTCACCCAAAAATCTGTAAAATGCCTTTTTCAGTGTAGGACAGAAGCTAAGCATACTTATTCATTCACTAAGGTCGCTTGCATAGCCTGCTTTCGTGTCTTTCCTGGAGTCGATAGAGGTCAAAGGTCACGTGCATATTTAATGAGCTTCAGCAAAATGTGCTTCAGTCAGTCGCAGTCTGGTTCCCAGACCCACCCGAGAGGGGGTCTGGGAACCAGACTAGTCAGTCGTGGATGATAGAGGAATATTATTTCCGTTTTCTATGCTTTACAGATTTTTGGGCGAGTCCAGTCCATGCAGTCCACCAGTCCAGTAAATAAAGACACCCCACGGGGCAAGCTTCATGCATAATCAGTTGCACTTGCATGTATGCAGAAATGTGAATGCTGACATTACTCATGTGTGAGCAAGCACCGAGCAAGGTACTGACACCACTAAATGAACTCTTACAGTGCTTATGGGGGGTTCCTTGTGCGGGGTGGTGATGGAGGAGAGGGGGTGGAGCTCCTTGGAGGGTGACTCCACGTAGAACTTGCTAGAGGGTACGGGAATGATATGATCACAGGCAGAGGCCCCCCAGACCCGGAGGTCCAGGATGGCCTGCAGGATGGTGTCCATCCACTGCTGCCTCTCCTCCCGTGACTCAAAGGCCAGGTAGACAGGTTCTGAGGAGTGCTGGTCCCTCAGGAGGAGGGCATTGGGACGACGCATGGACAAACGAGGTGCAGGTTCTACCACCATGACCTGGGAAGGGGGGAGGGGACAGACACACACAAATGAATTTATGTGTATGACTTGGGAGAGAATTGTACAAGGGAGAAACCAGCACCTCGGTAAGGTCCAGACTGTGTATGGGCATCCTCCTCCCAACATCTTCAGGATAGGTCCAGCAGCGGAGGTGGTGCTGGCGCATCACGCACCACAGACGAATCCAGTCAGGAAGACCACCCACCATACGCTATGTGTATGACATACCATTCATACACATAAGAACCAATCTTGACAATGGATGTGTACTTCACTCTACCTGTGTGTTGATGAAACCGGTGATGCGTGGCTGAGTGACACAGTCAGGCTCAGCCATCAGCTTGCAGCAGACTTGTCCCCACAGTGGGAGGAGGGGCTGGTTGTGTCCGCTGGTGGCTGCCGTACCACTGGCACCCACTGAACCGCGACGAAGCTGGTATGTCCTGCACAGATTACAAAATTTAGTGTTTGTTTGTACGGCCTTGTCCAAGGTCAAGTTTGGACTGAGGGTTGTCTACTAGGCAGGCTAACATGGAGTATAGCTGTATGCTTCCTGTTGATAATAGTCTGGTGGATTGTGTGACAAAGCAGAATAAGGTGGACAAGGAAACCCCTCAGACAATGAAATCGAGGAGCATCCAATGCACATACTTCACATACTGTAGTATATATCCACTATCCGCTGCTATATGCCAATTACCAGCAGATCCACAGAGGTTCACTAATTCATTCTGGGCCCCACCTCTGTACACCTGACATGCAAGGTGTGAAAGACCTAGTGTATCTAGTTAGCGAACCTGCAGGATCCACTAATATCCTTCAGGCTCAGTTGTGTGTGACCTGCCAGGATGAAGCGGTGTGAGGGAGTGACGGAGGTGTGAGGGGTGTACGGGGACAGGGGAACAGTTGAAATTAGAGCTGGAGTATCATCAAGGCGGTCCTGTAAGAGGAAGACAAGATGGGAGGCATTGTCGGAGGTAAAACAGCTTGGCTATGACTGGGGGGGGGGGGGGGGGGGGGGGGGGGGGGGGCAAGGTCCATGCCCAACCTGGTAGAATTAACATTCCATAGGTATAGTGCACAATGATATACGCAAGACATTCTCGCAATATGCGGCAGACCTCACCTACATGTACGTCCCCTTCGTTCGCCTACCGTGAGCAAAAGTATGCGGAAGTAGCAGACTAGCGCTTACTTTTTGCTGGGGTTCGATTGCTTTATTGACTTCTTACCTGATGCTAAACACTTGAGTGCAGTCAACAAATCTGCATTCACTGTGACTCTGCATGGTCACTTGCATAGCTGCTCAGTACAGGCACATATAGTAGTGTGTATATAGCTTATAGGCAGTTCGCTCAAAGTCGAGTCTGCATGGAGGATACTCTTCAGGATGCATTGAAAGCGCACAATGCAGCCTTCTCCCATGGAGAAGCAGCGGAACGATTTACGTTAAGTCACACAAAATGACAGCACATGTGATCTTGTTCCACCCCCCATGACATTGTGAAGCAAGGGAACTGCTCATTGTACGTACATACATGTATTAGCTAACCAAGTACATGTACCTTTGATCTTAGTTTCTTGAACATTTTGATGGGAGTGGATGGTTTGCTGCTGGAAGGGTCCTCTGCTGGCACAGAGCAGTAGACCTCCACCTCAAGAACAAAGTCAGGACCCACCTTCTCAGGACTGTGTGGGGTGTGGGTACATTGTATACAGGTTGAGAGCAGGGTTTAATTCAGAAAGTATCACAAAGGGGGGGGATTGAATAGCGCGGCAGTGCACCATTTAGGGGCGCGTATTGTGCTTAGTCAAAGAATCATATCATGTGATGGTGTAGGCACACCCTCCACTCTACCCAGCTAGCGACTGTATCCCCAATCACTCACAAGATGACATTGTCCTTGAAGGTGATGTCCATGGTACTGCGGTCCACCTCCACAAGGGAAGGCGTGTCCATCACCTGGTTACCCAACTTGAATAGACAGAACACGCCATAGCGAGCATGAGGATCTGCGAACGTGTCCATGGGAATAAAGCACAAAGATTTGTTGACCTCCTTGCTAGACAGTCCCTGGGGATCATTCCAATACCTGCTTTGCCTTTGGTGCTCTCAAACTCCCTCCATTCTAGTGGAATGCGGATCTCTGTGCATAGAAATGGAAAAGTTGATCTAATTCAGTTTTGAGCAGCAAGATACTGGTATATAGCAATACCCACGTGGCAATACCTACCCGATATTGCCAGCTTGGCATTGCAAGGTCGAAGTTCATCGCTGGAGGGAGTAACAGATGCAATACGTGTATCAGCTGTTGAAGGTTACATCCTGTCTCCTAGTTCACAGCACAGCACACACACACACTGAATGTACCTGCTCCCATTGTTTCCGCCTCCCCCTGACTGCCTCTGCTGTAGCTCCCTCATGAGGGCAATGATCTTGGCATTGGAGACAAACATTCCCTTCGAGGCCTCCATGGAATGACGCATGCTCTTGCTGGCCTGCAGCAACTTGGCAGCACCGTCACGCATCTTGTGCTCACGCTCTATCTGCTCCTGGAGTGAGGTCACAGCTGAGTTGTGGGGCTGTGGATGTGTGTTGTGGGGGGACATTTGTTATGGAAAGACCACAAGCCATGTATCAGTACATCAACTAACAAGGCAGGCAGTGTGAACAGGATGACGTTCCCCTCGGAATTGAAGCAAATGAAATTCCCATATTTAATCAGCTACTACTCACACATGCCAAGTGGAATGCCCGCCAAAATCATTGTTGACATTCCATTCCAAATGAGGACTCAACGGAGTACACATCTGTGACCCAATTACTGCAGTACAGTGGTTCAAATCAAGTTTTCATGATGCCGCAGATATTGGGCGGTTACATAGCCTTCACACACTTAATATCTCAGGGTTGAGCTGAATGTCATGGTCACATACCCAAGTCCAGCTGTAATCTCACTCACTTAGCTGATAGAAAATTTTGTCTCAGCAGAAGTGATACAAGATATGACATATCTCTGTGCAAAGCCAATCTACTATCCTACAAGCCCTAGGCGAAAGAATCATGGTGCTATCTATTTCAAGGCCTGTTTTTATTCAAAACTAGGCCTAGCTGCTCATAAATCTTACTCACAAATCTTTCATGCAAATCATTACAGGCTGGTTCTTGATGTAGTTGTATGTAGTGCCCCTTGCAAATGGTGTGTCTTAACTTTAATATGGCGCATCTACCTTCACTGGTTGCTCCACAAGCCTGCGCCTCTTTGAGCGGCTGTTCTGGGCAGGTCCCAGGTTCTCTTTACATTCCTCCAACACCCGATTCACCGCGTGCTTGCGCTTCGCCCCCACCTCAAGGGGAGGCCGCGCCAATGTGTCTTCGTGAACAGACGCCATGGTTTCAATATAGCAGCCTTTGTGGCACAAGAATAGTTACAAAACCAGAAAAGATTCAATGAGCAACTTGTGCCAGATTTCAAATTTTGAGCATGTGACTGTTCAGTGCATTTTGGTTGGTTGGCATGAGCTTGGCCACACCCTACTATTTCCAAATGAAGCGCACCAGCCTTCTTGTCGCACAGTTGTAAGTTCGATTATTTTTTTCTAAGATCTATTACCGCCAAATTGCACCCACAGCTATGCTATTAGTATGGTTGCAATACTCGCATACATCTATGGCGGGATATGATAGTGTCCATAGAGTGCTAACTAGCATGGCACACTGAGTGTATCTTCACTTCAAGTGGCACCAGCATGCACCAGGCATAGTAATTGCTCATGTGCACAGAAAAGGATGTGAACCTAATGACAATGATCTTGACACACAAACTCCTTTGTGATATAGAGGCGTTCCCGTGGACTACCACACCCAATCAGCAAAATTCCAAGGGAGGAGCTTGAATTCAGTGCTGCAGTTTTTGGTAGTAATACTCATATGGACAGTGCCGACCTGTTGATTGCACTTGGCTTTGCTTCATGCAATTATCCACACGGCACTCTCAGTAGTGGTGCTATTACCACCCAAGTATATAGCACAATACAGTTGTACGAAGTGTAGCTACTGTACCGGGATACAGGGTGTGTTGACTGATGTATTCCCTAGGTTGGCACAGTACTCGTTAAGGGTGCATATTATAATATGAGAATTTGATACACAAGTCTATCCATCTGATTCAATGTATACACACAGAGTCGCATGGCACACTCTCAGCGCCGCGGAGTGGACCCGGTGGATGTGGAATCAGAGGGAATAGACCCTCCATATTGCCCCCATGGTGAGCAACTGAATGTACAGATTGAAGTGTACTGAAATCATATCTTCAATGCTGTATTCATAGGCCCTACGCTGGTGTTTGAGCGTTACTATGCCGACCGGGAGCCACGGAGGTTCTTTGCCTGTGCCCTGCATCGCGACCGGAAGGGCTGTAGCTTCTTCCACTGGGAGGACGAATCCGTTCTGCCACAAAAGCGACAGAGGTGAGTTCCTGTAGCACAAACGTAATTCCATGGTACAGACCACTGGACCATATTGTAAGAACATCTAGATCCTTCTTCCTTTAACGGAAACAGAACAGCCCAGCTGTACCGTCCAGGGAAGACTGTAGTCTCATGAATAGCCTGATATGCAACGTTGTGCTTAGCTTGTGTCAGTGATGCTTCATCATTCAGAGTACCTCACTCTAGTAAGCACATCATTCCTGCTTAAGTACCACCTTCCTGATCATGCGCCTGCACTTTGTAGGTGGAAGGCCATTTACAAAGATGCTCAGCCGAAGCTGGACCGAGCTGAGTTCGAGAGGAGGTTAACTCAACTTGGCTCCTTGTCTCCCGCACGTGGCGGCTACTGCTCCTCTTGTGGGAGTCTCCTGCTGCCGGGGGAATGGAGCGAGCATGAGGGTCACCATGTGAGAAGGGACGTGGGGGTGGAGGAGCCAACGAAGCTGCTCAGTCCCATGGAGGACAGGAAAGCTCAGGCTGTACGTTGGCAGGAGGAAGGGGGCAGGTTGGAGGGTAATTATTTTGTCTGAAGCTGGCTTCAGAAATGTGATTGTGTATCAAAATCATTCTCTTCCTTATCTCTTCTTACCTCCTCCTCTTTCCGCTCCTCCTCCTCCTCCCCCCTCCTCCTCCTTCCCTCCTCCTCCTTCCCTCCTCCTTCCCTCCTCCTCCTTCTCCTCCTCCTCCTCCTTCCCTCCTCCTCCTCCTTCCCTCCTCCTCCTCCTTCCCTCCTTCCCTCCTTCCCTCCTCCTCCTCCCCCCCTCCTCCTCCTCCCCCCCTTCCAGCAATTCTTTTTCTCTCCCTCCGCTGTCAATCTCTTGTGCTCAGAGCTTCAGAGGCTGAAGTTCACTCGTCTTCTCTGTGTTGGTACACCAAGGTACACATCACACTCATTCAAGAGTAAATGTGAAAAGTGGCAGAGTAATTTAGTTGGATTCACACGCATGCACACACCCACCTTCACCCCATCCCATGCAGTCTCCATGAAGCAGTGTTGAGAAGAGGCCACACCAAGAGTCTCCTGCTGGACATTGACCACAGATACGTGAGTCTGTACAGACCAATGGATAAAATAGCAGCATGAATTCCTAAAATGGTGAACGATTCATTCACTATTGCAATCATTGCTACTTGAAGTTACGTCTACTTTTGATTGCAAACCATTTAGGTTTTTGTTGTGTACCAAGAATGACTCACAATCCATTCCACTGAAGTCTATACCTTCTTATAGAAATTCTCTTGATCACCAAAATCAGTTAGTCCTTGGTAAAATTGGGTTTCATATGTATGTTGTGCGCTCTCCTACCGCACAGGCCCAGTTCTACCCCTCTGCACGCTATCAACGCTACAACATGTTCAATGGGTTCTTCTATGAGCCAACGGGGCAGGAAACGTGCCAACAGTTCCTCCAGTCAGACCATGTTGCCATGGTGATAGACCCTCCCTTTGGTGGGCGGGCTGAGGTGCTGGGGCAGGGGATCAGGAAGCTCTGGAGGCTGGCCGGAAGAGGTCAGTCCAGCTGGGTCGTGTATCTCACTGCTGTGTGGAGTGGTATGGCTGCATGTGTGTAGCAGGATGATGTGAGCTTATAGATTGTTTATTATGCACTCTTGATATAATTTTAGCTGTAGAGTTGAAAATGGGACCTGGCCACCTTGTGGCTCCCCCCCCCCCTCCCCCCTTCTCCCCCTCACTGCAGAGCTGCCTACATTACTGGTGTTCCCCTACTTCATGGAGTCCCATGTCTCCCACGCCCTCCCCTCCCTCATCATGTCTGACTACCAGGTAACCTGCCTCTTAACTCAGCACCACCTTAGAACACACACACACACTGTATACGCACACGCACACACACACACACACACACACACACTGTATACGCACACACACACACACACACACACACACACACACAGGTGACCTACGAGAACCACAAACACTTCTCCTCCTCTCGTAAGAAGCCCAAACCGTCTCCTGTCCGTATCTTCACCAATCTCCCTCCACCAGGACTCAGACTCCCACCAGCAGAGGGGTACAGGTATGGCAGTGTATGGGTCAGGGGACCACTGTCATCACCTCATGCAATGTTCACACTTGGTGATTTCCTCCAGGTTTTGCAAGCTCTGCAACAGGGACGTGTGTGCTGAGAATGCCCACTGCAACATGTGCAACAGCTGTACCTCAAAGGCAAGTATAGCCACAGCTGCTCCAGGGCAGCCATTCCCTCTATACATGGTCATGGAGTCGTGATGTCTGTGCTGATTACCTTTCACACATGTACACACGTGTGCACACACACACATACACACCACACACACACACACGTGCACACATCCACACACGCACACACCCAGGATGGTAGGAGGTACTCTCACTGTGATGAGTGTGGATACTGTGTAAAGGCAGGTGGGTACGTGTATCAACAGCTGTCAGCTGTAGACAATGATATGTAGTCCTACATGTAGCTTCTCTTTGGGAGCTTACCATCCACTACACACACACACACACACACACACACACACACACACACACGTACAATTACACATACACAGGGCGTGTACACTGCCCCACTTGCCAACAATGTGATCTTCCAAACCACTTATGTGATAAAAGGTATGTATCCATCCCTGGGCTTGTACCCAGACTCATTTCCTCTTCAGGTGCTAGCTAGCCAGGTCTCCTGATCTATCCATGTCAACACACATGTGCACCTCGATCCCCGACACACAGACCCTCCTCAGGGTGCCACATCTGTGGCTCACTGGAACACAAGAGAAGGGACTGTCCAGAGAAGAAACAGGAGCCAAAAGCCACCAGGAAGAGAAGGTGTGTTGTCATTATTGAACATCGTTCCACTATGTGTAAAAATGGCACATCAAATGTGGGGAATTTTCCAACCCTTGTTCCCAGGCTGCATGCCTGGGAGCAAGGCTATAAAATGCCATACACTACAGCCTGTTTGCCTGAAATGAAAGTGGGGGATAAGATATATAAATTTGCCCCGTGCATGTATGTACATGCGCGAACTCAGTGATCCTGAATAACAATTATGTACTGTTGCTAAGTGATTGTTTAAGTATGTATGCATGAATTACTTTGGGCCCGGGGGTGCCAACTGGAATTTGTGCCCGGATGTTCCATTTTCACTTGGCTGAAGATATACATTTGTTTCATGAACATTCCACTATACAGGTCATCACCAAAGGGGCAGCAAATCAAACCTCGGGCCAAGAGACCCAAACGTACACAGTAACACACTCAAACTGTTTGTATAGTCAAGCATTTCAATTTTAAAATCATCATCAGAATTTTTATTTAAGTGATATCTTGATGTGAGAATTGATGATTCATGATTGGGTGTTGCCGGTCAACAGGTGCTATATGAGAACACAAGTAGTTGAGATTGAGATACAATGAAGATGAGCTCAAGGATGGATAAAATATTGCCAAGCAAAAGAAAACAACAGAAAACCTGCTTAAAGTACTCCTAGCTATGTACATAAAGTGTGTCAGTAGCGGCGTTTCAGTTGAAGGTGAATGTAGACGTCCTTGTCTCCATTGGTGTCTACTAACTCGACGAGTGTCTTGCCAACTGCACACGTCCCCCTATGGAAGGCAATCAGCTGACGGTCAACCATGGCCAGCTCTTTGAACCGCTCGGTTACTCTGCCCGGTCCCACCATCTTCTCGCAACCCAGGAGACAACAGTGTATAGCTTGTCCGGAAATTCTCATAAAATCCGACTTGAAGGGACGGACATCGGACACACCAACCACTTCCAGGTTACCAAAATCAACAAATTGGACTCGGAAGGATGTTTTGGTTACAAATTCAACGACCCTTGCACGGTACCACATTCCATCTTGTGAAAATCTGGCGCAGCACAGTTGGCCTAGCACTGGAAGCTCTTTGGCAGGGGAGCACTTCGTACAATACTCGTCCAACTTTTGTGACATCTTCTCTAGTTCACTCAACGCAGTCAGGTCTCCGACTTGAATCCAGAAGTCACTGGGGTCTGTAATCTCAGTTACCACGACGACTGAGGAGTCAGTACTGGGAAGGCTGCTGGGTGCGAGGGAGGTCAGTCCAAGATCCTCGACCTGCGGGAACAGGCCCATTTGAGTGAGCTCATCACGAACGGACAGAGCTGTCACAGTGGCAGTGTCCTTCAAGCTCACAAGGAGGGGGTACGTACCAAGTATTTTACAGCTGAAATTGCTGTTTGACACCAAAGACTTGAATGCCTCCACGACCGTGGCAGTCGGGCTGACAGCTTCTCCTGCTGGGACACCATACAAACCACACTTCACTGCCTGTGTGGGCAGGGAGAGGTGCTCTGACAACAGAGGCCTCATCATGCTGAGAGAGACTGTCTCGGTGTTGCCGAAATCAAAGAAGAATATTTTGAAGGTGTCGTGTGAAAGCTGCTGCAACACTTGAGCGCGGAACCATTCATCCAGATAGCTTGCAGCACAAAAGTCTCCTCGGCTCGGAGGTTGTCGAAATCCTTCGGCCGAGGGGCAGTAGCTGTTCAGGTTCGTCATAAGCGGCAACATCGAATTGACACTCTGTGCTGAGACGACATAGAATGAGGATGCAGAGTTGGTGTGCGTCACCAAGACGGTGAACTCGGGAGAAGAGGGAAGTACAACACAGGGAAGGGAGGGAAGGGGCAACTGGTGTGAGGCTAGCTGTATTCTGGTTTGGGGAGAGGGTGGTTGACTCAGTTTGGCGGCTGCCTCAGGTATAGATACCTGACCAGATGGAAGCCGAGTCCCAGTAGGGGAATTCCCCACAGGATCAGACAGATGACTGGCAGTAGTAGGGGAACTCCCCACAGGATCAGACAGATGACGGGCAGTAGTAGGGGAACTCCCCACAGGATCAGACAGATGATGGGCAGTAGTAGGGGAACTCCCCACAGGGATGGCATACTTACCCTGCACTAGAACATCAGCCACCGAGTTTGCACCATTGTCGTCTAAGAAGAGATCGATCTGAGTGACACCAGAAGCACTCTCAGAAACTACTTGGGCAGTGAGGAGCTTAAGGTCTCCACTGCCACTGCTCACCAAGCTTGTGAACTTCTGTACAGCCTCGCTGGACCAACCAGTCTGAGACACCGGCTTGACGGCATTCAGAGAGCAAGGGACTCCAAGGATTGGGAGCTGGGTGAAATCGGAAGCAAGGGGGTAGACTTTGGTCAAAGACACACACTCGACATTGCCAAAGTCGACATAGCGCAGTTTCACCTGATTTCCACCCACTTCTTCCAGCACTCGGCAGCGGTACCAGCACTCATCAGCAGCATACTGCGCACAGCACGGGGCTCCAACTTGAACCTCAAAGCCACTGTGCTGGGATGGGTGAAGGTATGCCTTCTGCAGCTCTTTCATGAGATTGTTGAGAGCAGTCAGGTTGTCACGGTCAAGCTCCTGGATGCAGAACCACCATGGGTTGGTCACATCCGTCACTTGGACTTTGAACAGTTTCCCTTGGGGCAGCCTTGCACGTGGGATGACAACTCTAGCGGATTTGTTGCTAGATCTCTCAGACTCTTGTGCTTGGATTGTCGACAAATTCAGCTGGGCTGTAGCTCGAGAAAGCTCACCAGGAGCAGCTTGGGCTGTTGAGATAGCTGTTACAGCATGACCACCCTTTAGTAACTCTTCAGCAATGTTCATATCCATTTCGGACGATGTATCCACAAGCTCAATTTTAGGGAAGCCTCCGCCACCATCAACCACCCTTGCTTGCAAGATCCGATCGAAGCACTTCTGTTTCAGGAGGGTAGCGGCTTCGGGGGACCAGGTTGAACCAGGCTTGGGAGGTGTGATTCCATTTAGACCACAGTGGATGGTCGTGATCGGAGTTTTCTGGAACTGGCTTGGACAGGGAGCCAAGTCACACAGCTTCACGCTGTCAACATTCCCAAAATCAATGTAACGCACTTTGCATTCCATTTCGGACACCTCAATGACTTCAGCACGATACCAGTCCCCATCCTCAGAGAACTTCGCACAGCAGAGTGAGCCTTCCTCGGGCAGCTGTGATACGGAGGCCAGGGGAGTAGATTTGAAATGAGATTGGAGACTCTGCATCATTTCCTCTAACCCTAGTGCAAAGGCCTTGCTGGCAACCTGAACAAACATTGACTGTGGACTCTCAACCTCGGTCACCAGAACTTCAAAATACTCCGACACATTCGGAACACGGCATCTCTCCATCTTAGAAACCTGGGGATGTTGTTGCTGTTGTTGTCGTTGTTGTTGTTGTTGCTGTGCAGTAGTTACTTCTCCAGACAGAGGGCTGGGCATCTTGGATGGAAACTTTTCAAATTTGTCCTCTGGCTGGCTTCCATTTGTACCAGCTCCTTTAGTTCTCAGAGTTCCAAACGGGACTCGTGGCTTGGCTTGTGAATGATCTGTTGTCGGTGAGGGTAAGCTATCATCAGGCTGGGCCCGGAAGCTTGCAAACGGAACCTTCCCCGACTGTCTCTGCCCACTTCCTCCAGGGGCATCTCTTCTATTCATTGGCTGTTCCCTCTTGTTCACAAATGGGCTCCTGCGCTGCTTCAAACCTTCCCCATCCGAAGCTGATCGCTGCTGCTCTGGTCCACTCTTGGGATTACTGCCAAACGGACTTCTCTGCTGCATGTTGCTCCCTCCCCTCCCTCCTCCGGCCATCTTGTGGGACATCATGACGCTCCCGCCATGGTCATTCCTCACCATCATCTCAAGCATGTCCCTCTCCCCCGACTCAGTTTCCACGGCAACCTCAACAATATTTTTGATGCTGAGCGGTTTTACTAGTTTCACATTCACCAGCACATCATCTCCCATCACGTGAGATTCGAAGAACTCGACATCTTCCTTCCTCCAGGGGCTGTGTTTTCCTGCTGGGTTTAACAGCTGGTTCAGAGTACAGCAGATGGCCTGGGCTGGAAGGTCCAAAAAATCGCTCTGAATACAGTACATTTCGCTCAGTTGGATCACTTCCGTGTTCCCATAATCAATAAACTGAACCTTCAGGTAGTTGTTTTCAACGGACACCACTCTCCCTCTGTACAGGTAATTGTCCTCTGAGTAACGGCAGACGCAGAGCTCACCAGCTTTGGGATCTGTGTATGGATCAACCGGAGTACTGTTCAGCTTTTTCTGAATTGACATCAGGGACTTGATTGATTCGTGGTCGGCTACCTGCACCCAGAACTCGAGGGGGGATTCAACGTGAGAGACTAGGGCCTGCACTGGCTCGTTGTTTGATGGCAGCTGCGCAATTTCAATTCTCTTCCTCGTGAGTGACTGTGTCTCTCTCCTATTACCGGACTCCTGCTTCTTGGGAGATCTTGGCCCTTGGTCTGGACTCTGAAACCCAGCACTTGAGGCCGGTAGATTCGTTGCCTCTTGAGAGCAGACGCTCATCGCCGATCTCCCCCCAGTAACCCCCACCCAGGGTACATTCCCACCTGGTTGCATTCTTTGCGCAGGCTGACCATGTGAACTGTCAGGTGTTCTTGCTAATGGGCTCTGAATCTTTTCGTCTGCTCCTACTTCCCCACCACCACTCTGCCGCTTCGCAGCACTCCACGGTGACCACCTCCCAGGAGACCCATCAGCCTGCCCCGACTGACCTGCTGCAGTTGGCGTTGGTGGTCCACGAGAGCCACGTTCAACAGGTGTGCATGCTGCCGGCAGAGTGTCCTTCTTCAGCAGTGTGCTCCACTGAGGAGACGGACCCATGTTCTCAGCTGGTGATGTGCCCTTCCAGCTTGTAAGCTCATCCTGCAACGGAACCTCGGTGGGAGAGAGGGGTGGCGTCATCGGTTCACCGTCTATGCAAAAACGTGCTGTTTGTCCAAACGCAGATGTGTCGGTAGTACCAGGTTCTTCCTGGTGACTCTGTTTATCTACTTCTGGGTGTGTCACTTTGGAAGCACTTCCTGCTGGTGAGGTCTTCTTCTGTGCTGACCCAACAGACACACCTCTCAGTGAGAAGGGGGGAGTGGTTGGGGGCTTCCCAAATCCGGTGTGCACATATTGTGCATGTCCAAGTGAAACCATAGTGTCATTCAACACCTGCTTGGGGGAGTCGGGGTCAAACATCCTGACCAAAAAGGCCTTCTGGGTCTCTGATAAGATCTCCACACGCACATTCTCGCTTGTGATCTTGCCCTTCAAATACGCCACTGCGCTGTCACTCCAGTACAGCGCCGTCCCACAGGGAGTGATGTCAGCTAGCGAGAACTGAACAGCTTGCTTCGGAAGTGTGAGGAAGATGGGTTGAAGGTATCTGAGCTGGCCAGTGGTTACCGTTGCCCGGTTACCAAAGTCAACATACAGTACATCAACTGTACCATTGTTGTTCACACAGAGGACTTCTACTCTGTGGAACTGCTGGTCATTGGCAAACTTTGCCGCGCAGATTTCACCAACAGTTGGGGCATACGAGTCACCCTTGGAGGATTTGAGAAGCACATTCAGGTCTTTCTCCATGCGATGCAGTACCCCGAGGTTTGGATGAGCTACATGAGCCCAGATGACACTCGGACTAGTCACAGTGGTCGGAACAATCTCAAACACTCCTTCACGTGGAGGCTGGTGGAGGGGGATCTTGTGCGCAAAGTGAACAATCTTGTATGGCTGCTCATTCGATCCCGGGCCTTTATCAACTTCAGGATTATGTTGCTGGTCGTGGGCAGCTCCTCTCAGTCCGCTCGGGCTACTGGCCTTGAGAGTCTGGGTCAGCTTTGTGCCATAATTCCTCTGCATCAATTGGCTGTTCTGCAGCACCTCGTAAATGTCCACCTCACCGTCCACACTCTGGATCTTACAGAGAATAAACGACTCGTTTACACTGTTCGGAATTCGTCTTGTGCCATGGTAATGCACATGGACTGGTTTTGCTCCAACAAGCCGCATCAGCAACTCCACTCCTACCCCATCACTCGAGAAGAGGTCCAGCAGTGAGCAACGATGGCGGAGGCATGGGATCAGAATGATATCCTCCGGTAAGCAGAACAGTGATTTCATTGACACCATCATGCGACCTCCCAGGTCGTAACGCTTCACTGCGATGCTGCTACCCTGCGGTTTCTTGATCACTTCCATGCGACAAAATGAATCCCTTTCATCCTTGAAGCCGCACTTTGACCCAATGGTGAGTTCGGCTGGTTTCACAGGCAAGAAGGGCCCCTGTTCTCCAAACGTCTGCAACTTCACAAGAGCTTGCTTGGTCTCAACACTCAGTACAACTACACTCAGCCGAGTACAACTTATTGATGATGTCACCACTGCATTGAACTCATCGGGGAGGGGTGACTCCAAAGGGATCGACAAAAGGGGGTGGGCTGGAGAGACAAAATGAGACATTACCTCGAAAACAGAAACTTGACCTGGATTGTTGTTGTACGTCTGCTGCTGCAGAGGACCGAAAGTGACGTGTTTGGTGGGAGAGCTTTCCTGTACTTCATAGCGGCCTTTGGGTTCTCGTGACAGGAGAGGTGTTGAGCTGGACTGTGGTACCTGGTCATCTGTAGTGGGGGAGTTCTCTTTCTGATCAGATGCCATTCTGCTCTTCTTGCCTCCCCAGTCAGAATCCGAACGTCCAGTGCTGACACCACCACTGCTATAGCCATCCTGGTTCACAAGTGGGGGGGCATCTCCAGACCGTACCTGCTGAACAAAGCCTTTAATTGCAGCAATGTCATCGTCGCCAGGGATAGAAATATCAAATCCCTCATCGTCACTGTCTTCTGCTATCTTCAGAGGTTCACTAGGGTTGCCTTGGACTCCCTGTACCTCACCACCGGACACGTTGGCTGGTTCAGGTTCTTCACTCTTGGTGCTCCGGGTGCCTGGCTGCAGGCATGTCTGTTTGTGCTGCGACCAGTCTTGTTTCTGGCACTTCTCACTGCAGTAGGGCGCCTTGCAGCGTGAACACTTGGCAGATGTCAACGTCTGGCAAACGGTACACGCAAACTGCTGCTTTTCAGGGCTGGATGTCTGTTGAGCATCACTACCAGGTGAGCTTGAAAAATTTCGCTTCTCTTGAGCGGAGGTGCCAAGGCCTGTGCCATTTGTGTACGTCCCTGGAGTGGCGGATAAGCTGGCTGCACCCCCTGAACTGGTCAGACTGGAAGGACCAGGACTAGTAGTGGTATGATCAGGTGCGAAACTGTAACTTCTGTCTGACTGAGGAGGAGTGTTGTATCGTGGCAGAAGAGGGTTCTTCAGGGTTTTCTCCACCTCTTGTTCGTCCATCTCGTACTCTTCCAAGCTGGTATGGTCTTCACTCCCATGCTTTCCACAGTGCAATGTGCTCAGAAATGCTTCGTCCTCTCGCTTCTTTGCGAGTCTCATCTGCCGATCCTCCTGTCGCTCGGCAATTTTGACATTTAGGTGCACGTTGTCCCCCATATTTAACCCGTGCAGTCGTTGCAGGGCTTGTTCTGCCTCCCGTATTGTGCGGTACTCCACAAACCTAACAGAACAAGAGAGGGACGAGAGCAATAAAGTCACTGCATCACATATCTTTCACACCTCTCACATGATCCTTCACATGATCCCATGATTACCGTCACATAATCACTACTCTCACATGATCCCATGATTACCCTCACAAGATCAGTCATGACTCTCACATGATCCCATGATTACCCTCACATGATCACTCATGACTCACATGATCCCATGATTACCCTCACATGATCACTCATGACTCTCACATGATCCCATGATTACCCTCACATGATCACTCATGACTCTCACATGATCCCATGATTACCCTCACATGATCACTCATGACTCACATGATCCCATGATTACCCTCACATGATCACTCATGACTCACATGATCCCATGATTACCCTCACATGATCACTCATGACTCTCACATGATCACTCATGACTCACAATCTCACATGACTCTCACATGATCACTTGACTCACAATCTCACATGACTCTCACATGATCACTCATGACTCACAAAGCTCACATGACTCTCACATGATCTATCAGCCATGCACTTGGCAGTCCATGGCTGATCAAAATAAGAAGAGCAGGCGTACTAACTACAGGCTACAGTAGCAGTCAATAAAAAGTTTACGTTCCGTTTACAAACAACGATCGTTCTACGGTGAGAAACGGCTCAGAAAACGGTGTGAAATTATTGCTACGTCAGCGTTTATACGCACTGTTTTTACGGTATACAAGCGTAGTAAAAACTTTTAACGCTTATAGCGGATGCAGCCTATGTCCGACGCTGTTCTACCTGGGTTATGTTTTAGGCCCTGGATCTCTCTCCCTGCTGGTCTTTGTTCGATGTCCACAGCTTTCGCAGAACCGGAGATACAGTGGCAATGCGATCGATCGCTTCCGAAAACCCCGCCCACCAAGCGAAAGCTCTGGAACTTGCACATCCTTCGAAAGGTCTGGCTGATTTTTAAATATGCCTTATTGGAAGGCCTTAACTATACGCTGGCGTTTGTCCCTTGTCTGTAGCTTACTTTTAACCGGAGATAAAAGTCGACGAACTTACTCGCGACGGCGATAATTGCTGACTCAGCGACCGTAGTACAGGCAGATTGCATAACAACGGTCGTTGTTTGTAAACGGAACGTAAACTTTTATTGACTGCTACTGTATTTCGCAACTGTTCAAAACTTCAGACATAGCATGGTATGTCATTGCATGTACTTACCCGTAGTTGTTGGCAAGTTGGTGCTTGTTGGATCTGACCAGGTTCACACGCTTGACGTCCCCAGTACGAGAGAAGAGGTTGCGAATGCCCTCCTACAGAACAATAAACACAAACATATAAACTGTTGCCATGGTAATGTCAGTGACTTTGGCCATGAAATCAATGGGACAATGACCTTGCATGTAGATATGCACACCGTATACTCTAATTTAGTGATAACTGTTGTCACCAACAATAAAATCATGTGATCTGACTTTGACATAGAAGACCACACTAAAAATATATAGGCACAAACAGCGTAGAAAGGGATACATATTAGGGTCTATTACAAGCAGTGGTAGCCATAGTAACACAGTCAACTTATCACACCTACCTTGGTGATGGATGTAGGTATGTTTCCAACAAAAAGACAGATGTTTTCTTCCTCCGGACGGTTTGACTGTAGCAGCATACCCGGTCCGCCTGTGTAGGAGTTGAAGGAGGGAGATTGGAAGTCGTCATTCATTGGATTCCAGTTGTCAACATCTTCACTGCAGAGGGGGAGGAGAGAAAGGGAGGGAAAAGGAAGGAGAGCAGGCACCAGGGGGAAGGAGAAAAGGGGGTGGGGGTGGGAAAGGAGGGATGAGAATGAAGATCAAAACGCATCAATCCATGAACTAGAGGAGCCTTGCCTACGAGCTTGCATCATACATGGTATCAAATTGTCAACCCCCCCCCCCCCCCCCCCCCCCCCCAGTTCTAGACAAGTAGACCATCTAATAGGTCACAATTGGGCCATGGTTACTCTCATTTCTTGTCTGTTGATTCACAAGTGGTTGACTTAAAAGTAAGAACTTCACTATGGAGCTTCAAAGCACACCCGATCCCTCTACTGATGGTTGAGGTATTGATTTACACTGGCAGCAAATTTTTCAGCATGTCGTTAGCGCTTAAAGTGCCTACGATGGCGTTGAGGCATCACTTATCAACACCAGTTTGCAGTACAAGAACTGTAGCAAAAGCTGCCAACTTCCCAGTGCCTGAATCTGGCAGTATACAAAACCAAAACAACATGTCAATATTTGGTAGGTATTTATCATCGGTACTGCGCTCACACACGAACTGTTGACTCAAGAAATGAACGTTCAAGGACGGAATACACCTCAAAGGTTGGCGAAAGGCAGTTGACGGGTGTGCAAGAGGGCCACTGGTCTGAGCTTGTTGTCAATGCACTTAGTGTGCGTGATAAGCTTGTTCACCTTTTGTCGCTGTTTATCGGATTGATGTTTCAAAAGATGAGCTGTATGAGTATCTTGAATCTTGATCAAGCTGGCGATGCCTTGAAAACAGAGAGCTATATTTGGAATAGCACATGACAGATTAGCAAGTATGCGACATTTACTGCTAGGATAGCACTTTCGTCTAACAGGCCAATGTATTATGACACAGCAACATGGCGAAACAAGCCTTGCCCCCCCCCCACCCCACGTGCCGTGAACGTCAGGCCCACAAGACTATACAGTACCTACATGTAACTCCAACATAATACCTCAATCTTGCTACATAAGACTGTATAGGTCAAGCAGTTCTCCTGGCTGTTTTAGAGAACTGAGGGCTGCTACCTACAGTCACCGAGAGCGAAGCCCGAGGTGATTATAGTGCAGCTCGAAGGTCTCTGGTCTCTAAACAGCTAAGAGACTAGCCTCGTTCCCAGAGCCGCGCACCGCTTTCGGTTGCACGAAAGAACGCGGAGGGCCTGGTATGTTTCCTCACGTGCGTGACGTCGAGGGTAGAAAGGTGGTAGAAAGGACTTAATTGAACGTGGGCGAACTGGGGCTCAGAACAGCAAGAAGAGCAAAGGTACGAGGTAACTTACCACACGTATCTAGCTAGCGGGGCGACTGTCATACACACCAAGCGTTGAACGTGTAGTTGGTTGAACGATACGCAAAACTTCGCTTTTTCGTTCTGAAAATTTTGGCCGCTTGACGATTACGTAATACCCACGTGGCAAAACATACCAGGCTCTCCCCGCTTTTCCGTACTGCAAGCGACGAAAAGCTGGGCGGGGCCTGGGAACGAGGCTACTAAGAGACCTGCTTGAGTGCAATAACCGGTTTTGACTATGGGTTAAATCTGTCAGTCTTGCCGTATGACATACAAATATGAGAAGTTCAAAGCACGTTACGCACACCATACCAGAGTCTAAACCCAGTTTCTACACTAGTAAACTCACTTTTCCTTGGGAATATTTCCATTGTGCTGTCGCTTGGTACCCCTACCATCCCACTCCCTCTCTCCCACACTCTGAGAGTGACGCTCATCGCTGCTACTCTCGTTCCACCTGCCCAGTTTGGCTGCCAGTTTCTGAGGAGTCTTTGCACGTGGTTTGGTGGAATGTCCCGCGGACACTGTGGGAGGGCCTGGGGCCGAGGAGCTGGTAGCCGCCGTGCGGATAGCGGTAGACCACGGGATCTTTGGGTGATCTTCGTCAGAGTGGGGAAAATCCATCGTTTGTCTAGAGAGGATAAGCCGGTCCAAACGATAGAGTACGGCAGATACAGAGCGAGGGTGTTAAGAGTTTCGTCGTGGAAGTGTTCGAAGTTGAGCCTGCCTCCTGAAGACTGCTTGGGAACAAACAGCCAAGCAATTGGAGGTGCAAACTCCTACTATTTGTCCACGTGGCTCCTTTCAATAATTATTCTACGCATGCGTTGGACGTCATCATTTTGAACTTTGAACTTTGAACTTTGAACTTTAAGCGATCATGGCCGCAGGTGGGCAGAGGTACTTCGGAGGAATCGAAGGGTAAGGATGGGCCAGGGGAAGAACTACGCATTTCTGGTGCACTTGATGGAAACGTATAAACCTGCAGTAGAAGCTTCGTAACCACAATTGCTTTACAGCTCTGCAACTGCATGCTAAAATTACTTCCGGTGCCCAAGGGCACCTACTGGGGACTGTAGTCTCGGAACCAGACCCTTCGCACGGGGAGGAGGAAGGGTCTGGGCACCATATAATACATTCGAGGTGTCCCCAGGTCGGAATGTTGACCTAACTAATCACAAGCGTTGATTGCGAATGACGTCAGGGAAATGATTTTTCTCCAGGCTTTCAGTGTCACCAGCAACTAGACACGGCAAATCACTGTGTTGTACTGCGTTACCCGTGAGTGGCTGACAAACGTTGAGAGTAATGAGCAGGTCGACTGTGATCGTATGTGTGGTATTGCAGTTGATCGCTAATCGCCTGCGCATAATTGCATTCCGTGAGGACAACTCAAATGTAGGCACGTGCCCAGACCCTTCCTCCTCCCCGTGCGAAGGGTCTGGTTCCGAGACTACTAGGGTTTGTATTGTCAATGAGTTAGGAGCCCCACTTCATATGTGTCTCCCGAGGTCATTAGGTGCTATGTACATTTCTCCTACCATTTTAAGGCATGCCACCTGGTAAGAATGTGAGGGCATCTGAGATACAAGGCCATATCAAACCAAAAACTCACTTTATTCTGCTCTGAGATCATGATAAGGTGCTGTAGCGCACTGTGCGCACCATAATCATGCAAGTCTGAGCCCCACCCCACCCAGGCCAGACAACAGAAAAGTACGTCTGGCCAACATTCTGTGCCATCTGACAGAGAGAGAAAGGTTGCTGTGGACTCTTAGGGGCGCCTTGTTCAGAGAGGCGCTTTGTAATTAGAGCGACAGTTGTTAGTGTCCGCTTGCTGATCGGTGATCTCCAGTACCGAACTCGAGCTGTCCCCGCTGTCTACCGGACACTTCGGCTTTCATGGCTGATGGCGCAGCAGAGTATGTCTGCACAGCGAGACAGGTTGGTCCAAAATCTCTCTTATTGGAAGGTTGCGTCCGAAGCAGGAGTTAGTAGTAAAGCGATTTCTACAAGGGTTTGTAATCCTTCCAACAGGTAGTAGCAAGTCTCTTACTGTCAATTTTAATTCCATTACGACACAGAGTGTTGGCAATAGTCACCAGACATAATTTTCCGTACGTTTTCGTCTGTCCTGCTAGACTCCCCCCTCCCCTCCCCCCCGTTACCAGTGCTGTTCTTTCCACTTGATCCCAGCCTACTATACGATGGTTGTAATTTCCCTTCCCCGCACACACCCATGATCAGTGGGGGTACTGCATCTCAAGCCGTTATCCTCTCGGAGTCAGGAGAAGTGGTCGGGAAAGCCACGGGACCAGGAAGTAACCCATGGGTGTGTAGCCACACGTGGGTGTGTTGATCTGCATTTATACAATATGAAGCCTTCCTACATAATTATTTGCTGCAAGCTAGAGTCACAGGACAGAATCCGCAGGCCAAATTGGAAATTATCAACACGGGTCTGCCTTCTAAGTTCAGGTGCAAATGCCACTGGACCAAGCATTGGTCCCAGACCCAACCAACCCCAGTGCGGATCACTTTTAGCATACTGGAAGTGATACATAGCCTCGTTCCCAGTACTATAAGGCAGGGAGGGCCTGGTACATTTCCTCACGTGAGTGACGTCAAGGGCAGAAACCAGGCCCTCCCCGCTTTATCATACTGCAAGCGACGAAAAGCTGGGCGTGGGACTGGGAACGAGGCTAAGTGATACACACGCTGGATGAAAGATCTGGGAATGAGACTACACTGGACCTGGACTACATGTAGGATCAGTGGAGGCTCCAGAGTTTCCATCCTTCCCTCTGTAGGGAGCAACTCACTATCCCTCCCTCTCCCTCCCTCCCTCCCTCCCTCCCTCTCCCTCCCTCTCCCTCCCTCCCTCCTTCCTTCTCCTTGTAGCAAGTTGGGTTTGAGAAATGTGTGGAGATTCTCAGTGCAATGGTGGATGATGCGAAACGAAATGCTGGCATCGACCCCACCAGCCCACTACACAGTCTGGTAGGTGAATTCGACTTAGTCCCTCATCCAGCACTTCACATGGTGTTGACTCCATTTGTGTCTCCAATCAGTGCTAATACTGCCACTGTTTGAGCACCTAGTCAATCATCCTTTAGTTTCAAGAGCGTCTCTCCTCCCCTCCTCCCTACCAGGGCATGTCACTGAGTGGGGGAGAGCAGACTGAGGCCCAGGAGCGGATCATCACCGGACTCACCACCTTGCACCCCGACACCAGCACACACTACCATGTCTGCACTGACACATTCGGTTCCATCGCTACTGCATCCACTGGTTAGCCAACCACCTCTACATGTACCTCCATTCGGTACCTTGTGTCCTCCATGTTACTGTACACTCACCAGAGATAGCTTCGTTCCCAGGTCGTCCCACTGCCAGTATTTGATCACTTCCAGTATGAAATACGGCGGGGGGGGGGGGGGAGGCCTGGGAGATCTGGTCACGTGTGGTGCCATCAGGTAGACACATGGTAGATACTTTGAGGGAGATGCCCAATGAAGAATCTCAACGTCCTGTCTTGTACTGTCCGTCAAAAGGCTGGATATCAGAGTGTTCGCAAGGCAGACGATCGATACTGTTTGGTGTTCACAATGCTGGGGACAGATTGACGCGAAACAGGCGGTTGGGCACCGCCCGCCGTGTGTCTACCATCTGTCTACCTGACGTCATTGCATGTGACCATATCTCCCAGGCCTCCCCCCACCGTATTTCATATTGGAAGTGATCAAATACTGGTGGTGGGAACGGCCTGGGAACGAGGCTACACCAGAATAGAGGAAAGATTAATCACAAGACTGCACTGTAGTTCCCACACAAGACGTGAATCACTTCATCTTAGCATATAGCATAGGTGTAGGAACATGGGGGCCATGGCCCCCCTAAGATAATGTTGGCTCCGAATTTATTCAAGTCATTCCTACATCTAGGGTATGGCCACATCCACATGTATGTAGTTGTGTAATAGCAGTGTCCTGATTGAGCCCACGTGTATATGCCATGTTCCCACTTACAATGCCCTCCCACACCTCATCCCCTCCCTCACCCATCCCTTCCCACACCCCATCCCCCTCACCCATCCCCTCCAACACCCCATCCCCTCCCCCATCCCCTCCCTCACCCATCCCTTCCCTCACCCATCCAGTGGCGTAGCCAAGCTGGGGCACACTGGGGCACGTGCCCTACCAATTGGGGGTTGTGCCCTACCTTAAACAGGTACCAGTGCAGCGCCCATCCTGAAACTGAAAAGTGAAGGTGAAAATTTTTTTCCGCGCTTCGCGCGGACTGATCAGCACTACACACCTCTATACGCTGCCTTTGGCAGCATCCCCCTGTAGTGCCCTACCAATTCTACATTTCTGGCTACGCCACTGCACCCATCCCCTTCCTCACCCATCCCCTCCCACACCCATCCCCTCCCACACCCCATCCCCTACCACACCCATCCCCTCCCACATCCCATCCCCCTCCCTCACCCATCCCCTCCCACACCCTCATCCCCTCCCTCACCCATCCCCTCCCACACCCCATCCCCTCCTCACCCATCCCCTCCCACACCCATCCCCTTCTAGGTGGCATGGTGCTGATTTCGGGAACAGGCTCCAACTGCCAGCTACTCAACCCAAGTGGGGATTCCCCTCGGTGTGGGGGGTGGGGTCACATGCTTGGTGATGAAGGATCAGGTAACCCTGTGACCACAGCGCTAAAGTAAACTACATGTACCAGTTGAGATGCTGATAAGAGTTTCTGTATGTACACATAGTCTCGTTCTCAGACCCCGAACACACACATGCGAATGCGTTCTTGGTCTGGGAACGGGACTGGTATGTACATGCCCACTGAGCCCCTCCCCCTGCCACCTCCCACCAGGGTACTGGATATCTCTCAAAGCCACCAAGCTAGTCTATGACGTTGAAGATGGCATGATCCCGCCTACCCATGACATCACAGCTGTCAAGAACGCTGTCTACCAGTTCTACAATGTGAGTCACAGTGTATTACAGAGCTGGCATGAGCTATTTTGGAGTGGTACGGCAACTGCCGAAGGCAACGTATAGAGGTGCATAGCGTTTATTCAATCTGTGCAAAGTACGGGAAATTTTTTCACTTCCATTTTTGGATGGGCTCTCATAGCACCTTTGTGCTTTGCACTGCACTGCCACTGCTTTCTGGTTTCCATGTCCATCTCACTCTCTCTCAACATGGAAAGGAAATGTGTGAGTTGGTTTATGGCTTGGTCTGGTACATCACATCCCAGGCTGGTATGCAGGACAAGATTTTGGAGAGGTCAGAGGTTGTGTCCATACTTAATGAGCTTCAAAAACATTGAGAAAGTCAGGCCTATCGTCGCGGCTTTGGACGCTGGAAACCTCAATGAAAACTAGGAGGAAACTTTGAATGTAGCTATGCACGCTTAAGTCTGAATCCCAGCAACGCCGCCCCCCCCCCCCCCCCCCCCCCCCCCAAACCGGCCATACCAGTGGCACCAGCCAATGGTATATAGACTCTCCCCTCCTCCCCTTCCCTCTCCTCCCAGCTAGCCTTCCCTCCTCTCCTGCCCTCCCAACCCTCCGTCCCCTCACAACCTCCCTCCCTTCCCAACCCTCCCTCCAGTCCCAACCCTCCCTCCCCTATCAACCCTCCCTCCCCTCCCAACCCTCCCTCTCCTCTCAACCCTCCCTCTCCTCTCAACCCTCCCTCCCCTCCCCCCCCCCCTCCAAACCTCCCTTCCCTCCCAAACTCCCCTCCCCCTCGCATCCCTAATCCCTACCTCTTTCCCTTCCTCCCTTGTAGCTGACAAATCGATACGATATCTTGGACCATCTTTATACGAACTTCGACAAATCAGCACTAGCTGGACTTTGCAAGCCACTGGCAGAGTGTAAGTTATCACAACAGTATACCGCAATATGCATTTCAGTATACCTGCAGATATATTAATGAACATGAACTTTCTAAGTGAAGGTCAAACATGTGCAGGCTGTGTATAAAGGCAGGGAAAAAGGCGGGAATGAAAATATTGCAGGTGTTCAAATGCTAAAACTATATATAACTATACGGTGGTGGTTAGGAGGTCTTCAATAGGTGATCATAGGTGGGAGGGAGAGAGCCCTTGTCTCTGTGTTCGGAGGGGCTGCTTCCTGATATAGGAAACCTCCAGTAAGAGCCTGATGTGTACGTTCTCATGCTGTTCAAAGATGGTCACTCTATTCCAATCCTCGTGGTGGCCTGCATTCCATTCATGTTCTGCTACTTCTGGTGAATTGAAGTCAGACATCCTCACTTACCGAAATATCTGTTTGGATATTTGAAGTAGTGAAATGCCAAATTTTCAATCAAAAATGTCAGCAAGCCACCACACTATACTCCCTCCCTCTCCTTCCAGTGGCACGTTCCACCAGGGACCCTCTCAGCCTACACATCTTCCGTTTGGCTGGAGAGCTGTTGGGAACGCACGTCAAGGCTCTCATTCCTAAGACTGACAAGGTATGTGGGTCATGAAGGAAGATAAACCTTCTCAAAAGGTGCACCTGCTCATGTTTCCCTCCACTTCCCAAACATGTACATGCACATCGCGCACACACACATACACACATACATCATACCCACAATACACGTTCACACACATGCACAAACACATACACCACACACACACGCACACACATACACACATGCACATACACACATACATACATGCACATACACACACACACCCAATACACATTCACACACACATACCATAGTCATGCGTTATTAGGCGCATGCGCCTATAACTCCACGGGAAGGAAATACGTGCCTATAAGCGAGATGCGAATGACATTCCTCGAATAGGAAGTGCGCTTCAATTCGAACCATAGCTTTTTCCCACTCCATAGGATCGATGTTTCTGGAAGAAGACGGCAGCGCTTAACAGCGAGTACCTGGGATGAAGTTGAACCTGCACCTAACAGTGAATATGCACCTATAAGTGAGCTGTGCCTAATAACGCGTGACTATGGAACACCACACACACACACACACACACACACACACACACACACACACACCACACGCACATCACACACACATGTACTAGGGGTGGGCGATATCAGAATAATGTGGTCACGATATATCATGTGTTAGTTATCACGATATTATCATGATAATGCGTTTTGGCTAGTTTATTTGACTTCTCATGACACACTAGAATGTTTCTACAAAGCCAAGCATTTACTATGTTGTCATAAATTGCATGTATACACTATTTAGCTACTGCATGCCTGATTTCTGCAAAAGCAACACCACTAATAATGTGAACACGATATGACGATAATTTAAAAACCACCACGATACGATTATCATGGGCTCTTAATATCACGATATACGATAATAACGATATATTGCCCACCCCTAACATGTACACTGTAACTCATACACACATCTCTGTATGTTTCTCAGTCCCTGTTGAACCAGCCCGGTGGCCTGCACATTGTAGCAGTGGGGTCTGTGCTCATTAACTGCTGGGACCTCCTCGAAGGAGGCAAGTGAATAGACAGATGTCAGTACAGTCCGAACACTGCACTGGCTCACTATACCCACCACCTACACACTCTGTTCTTGAGACCTGCAGAAATAGTCCAGTTCTTATTCCAAGAACCCAATCAGAGGACTGCATTTGGAGGAGTGAAAACTCCTGTACCAGCTAGCTGCTCTGGTACAATACTCCATGGCTTCAGAAGAAACACTTAACTGCAAATTTTACTGGTTCCATTATTGTTTAATTGCAGGGTTTATGGCAGTTCTAGGGGGAGAGGGGGTGGAGTTTACACTGGTCACTCTGAAGGTGTCCTCCGCAGTAGGAGCAGCTGTGCTAGGAGCCAAGAAGGCCGAGGTCTCTCTCCCCATTGACTATGCTGCCAACACCACAGTCCTCTTCCACTACAAACCAGAGTGATGTCGTAGCACTTTCTCTCGTATGAGTGATATTAGTTTTGTACATACCAGTCATTCCTTACAAGGATGGGCATTGACTATGTCTACAGGTAATGCCAATTGGGTTGTAGAGCCATTAATTTATTCAGCACAGGTGTTATAATATACTGTGTACATGTCAATATAAATGCTTTGAAAGTGCCAGGCATGTGATTGGAACTGTCCGAATACCCACACATGAATACGTGTCAGTGCACATTCTGTTGATGACAAGAGTCAAATTAGCACAACGTCTGATTGCGTTCCCTGGGATGACGACAATGCGGACCGTTCCTGCCCCTCTCCCATAAACATCTCCGGGCTCACTGGACCGAACTCATGGCAGCACCAGCACAACCCCAGCACGGGAAGGCTTATCGGACATGTGATGCACACCAAGCACAGTACCAGACAGTGACAGCATTGCTGGTACCAGCCTCCTTCAACACTTGCAAACTGTTCCATGAGCTGTGATCATAGAGAGTATTATAGCAGGAGCTTACTGCATAGCTACTGGACTGGACTTGCTGTAGGATTTCTATGTAGCTAGTCTATAGCTGTTACAGAGTATTCTGACAAACAACGATCACTCATGGATCGAGCTATGTAATGCTGTGGGACTGGAATGAGGTCCCCTCGACCATGCAATAGTTCTATACCTACTTGGAGCCTATTATACGTGGTCTTCCATCTGTGCCATTGCATTAGTTAGTTTTCTATAATTAGCTACCATACACAACTGTGACTTACATACAATCTTCTGCATGCAGTAGCTACCTAGTTCACCTGAGTATCCCAGTCTGTCTATAGCCTGTCTTTGGATGTCTTGGCTCAAGTGCAGAACTGCCACAAATCATGTAGACTCATACCGGACATGATCTGGCACAATACGGCACCGGCATGCAAACATACATTTCTATGTCAGTGCCACTGCTGTGATACTCCAGATGTGCTCATGCGGAACATTCACACATTTGTTCAGTGAATGAAGACAATATGGATGGTGTACCTGTAGCTACAAGCTAACCAGGTCAGGAGAAGTGACTTCAATTCAGTCTATTGAACTACATACAGCAACTGCAGGAGGGTGCAAGGGTTAGGGAATGACACCTTAATCAGATATTGATTGATTTTTTGATTGACTTTATTTCTCCGATGAGGATGGGTCAATGCCTGTATAAGAGAGGCATGCCCAGTCCATCATGCACAGCAGCTGTGAATGTCAATGGCTAGCTAATAGCTGATGGAAGATATACCTGCATTGTTGCTTATTACATCACTTGGCAATCATAAAGCAGAAACTGCTAGTAGTATAAACATTACAACTCTCTACTATCAGCATCAATCGTGGGTCATGTGAATGTTTATACAAATGTACACAGTTTGCTATTAGCCCCGGCCCCACTAGGTAAACTATCACAGTAAGAACTGAGCAGAGCTGTGTATTGTATCGTATCTACTTGTGTATTACGCTGTCATCATCCAATGGCTAGTAGTGGACATCAGAGTCCCTTCCTGCATCATACTCCCTCTCCCAATCGCACTCTCTCCCCTGTCATTCATCTGGAGGACAAGACTGATCTAGGTGAAGCAACAAACCAGGCAACCTCATATGGAAGCGTAACAGAAGCAGACCGGGATTGCTGGAGCCCAAGTCAGCACCATCAGCCACAGCGTAAATTAGGTGAACAGTCTCAGGTAGCAACATGCATGCATTAACCTGGCAAGCTATATTGTTGGGAAAAAAGACTCGATTTAATTATTGGGTTGCAAGATTGTAAACATAGTTATAGGTAGGACTGTCTAGAGTAGAAGCCATGGTGGATCTCTCCTGCAAGTAAACATTGATCACAGTCCTACAATGTCATATAAGTGCTCAGCTCTCTCTCTCTATCTCTCTCTCTCTCTCTCAGTGATGAACCTGAACATTCCTCAAAACAAGTGTATTGATGGACAACAGAGTGGTGGAGGACGAGCAAGAGGGAGAGGGAGAGGGAGAGGAAGACATGGACAGGGAACAGAGGGGCAAAAACGGGTAACAGGTTTGGGGATCCGGAGAGGGCAGGTAGGGCAGGGTTATGGTGGGCGAGGTGGTGCAGTAAACGTTATGGGCAGGTTGGAGGCTCCGCGGCAAGTGAACAATCCACTTGATGATCAGGATCATAACAATGACGTCAACCCTCCTGGTGATGGAGATGGCAGAGTCCGAATAGGGGAACCCCCTGTCCACCAGTACAACTGTGCCTGTTGCTTGGTACCTGCCTGTGTCACTGCAGAACCATCAAGACGTGAGTTTTAAAACAGTTCTCTTAGTCCAAGTTTGAGTGTGGTATTATACTCTTGCTATTGTTAATATTCACAGGTAGATGCTGCTATGGTGCATGCATCGGCTGGGCTTTCATTTCAGTGATCCTGCTTACGGCAGTTGTTGCAACCATCACTGTTTGGGAGGTCGAAGGATATCGAAACACAACTCTCTCAATCAGCACCAATGAAACCTTCAAACTAAGTGATGTGTACAGTAACAACCATCTCTTCTCGAGGAAGCTCTGCCTTGGCCCAATCACCCCCCCCCCACATCCTCCATGTCCCTCTTCCTCACACGAACTCGCTGCCATGATTTTTTAATCGGAAACACAACAGAGACCATCAAAGGAAACTATGCTATCCAAAAATCTGCAAGTAAGAAGAGTTCACTCATGTTTTTCTGGCTTAATGGTACCTTTTTTGAACTGCAAGCAAACGTAACCGGCAATATTATCATATACCTACTCAATGACTTAGAAGATTATATGCGATGCAGTGAAGATCAACCTCCCGCTCATTCTATGGCTGAAATAAATTGCAGTGCAACAATAGTACCTCATACTGAGGCTCATACTTGTTATTTTAACCGTACAGTGAACACATCTGGACACTACTACCTGTGTTTTCATGGTCCCCGCAAAGGCCACTCTGCCATCAACTTATATACACTCAATATCTACCAGCAATATTACGAACTTCCACATAATACCCCAGTAAAATGCAACATGAGTAGCGACTGCTGCCAGTCATACGGAAGCTTATTGGATGAGATAGAGCAACCCACGTGCATCTTTGTCATCACCAATGTAACGCATAGTTATGATGTGGGATACAGAGCACAAACATCACTGAAGTCAGTTGCAAGACTAGATTTGGTGTGGTACGGCATTGGAGTGCTGACTCTTCTTCTGCTGTTGGCTGCAGTTTGTACTGTCACCTGTGGTAGCGTGGTGCACAAGAGCAGACACCCATACGTTGATGTGGCTTGTAACTGCCACCTGTATCAGAGGCGGCACTATGAACCAATACCACCACATTGAGGTCCTTGTTCAAACATTACTATGACCAAGACAACTAGTTGCCCTTTCACAGTATAATACACAAACACTACTGTATGCATGTGACGGATATGTACTTGTAAGTACCTTTACTGTCTACATAGTGCGATGGGTGCGAGTATGTGTACATATACATGTTTACACAAGACTAGTACTGTTCGTTATAGCTGATTATATCACCCATGCAATTGCCCTCTGAACTTTGTCGGCAGTCTGCCTGCAAGAATGCATACCTTCCAGAATAATTATTATACATGACTGTATAATCAGGGGCGACGAAGCAGTTGAACTTTGGTCAGGCAAAATATCACAGTGGCATTATGCAAATTTTGTGACGGTATAGCTAGTAAGCTGGGTGCCCTTGTATTACCCCAGGACATTTTTGGATTTTAGAGATCGATATCGCACATGCATCTGCTCAATTCTCTCAGGTGCCATACAGCAAACACTGGTCCGGCAGTTGCTGGGTCTGCCAGAGCTGTTCCGCTGCCTATGAGGATTAATTTAATTCAATTCACTTAGCTAATTACTTAAACCCCACGTAGCCCCCATTAAAATCCTAAAACTAAAGCACTTAGATATGCCTGACCTTGAGTGCAAAATGTGTATGGGTATCTAAGGCCCTCGTCCAATATTCAACTGTCGAAACCAGCTTGTACATGTAGGACAATAACTAACTGACAGTACTACAGTCTAAGGACATACAGACAAATGGTCATTGTTACCTAACAAAACAATGTCATACATGCAAGCTAATTCCAGGATACTACAGTACTGTAACCCTAGCCTCGCTCCCAGTCCCACGCCCACTGCGCTGCAAGCGACGAATAGCTGGGCGTTGGACTGGGAACGTGGCTACTGTAACCCTGAACTTGAACTCGGCTGCATTATGATGTAGCTATCTGTACACCAATTGAAGCAAAACAATAATGCATGATGTTGGTTAGATTGTACGACCTTAGTTGTTGGGTTTGGTGTGCATGGGAGAGCAATGCATGATTGCGCTGTGGCTGTTGGCTGCAGTCTGTACGGTTGGTTGTGGTAGCATGGTTAGCAAGAGCATACGTACTAGACCAACCCTCTTCCCTCGAAAAACAAAGGAAAGGAATTTTAACATCTTTTCCTTCATTTTTGAGCATCCCTGCATGCCACATTCAGGTCCTTGTTGAACATAATGGGCTCGTTTCCAGGTCCGTGCCGTTTTCAAAGCAATACTATAGGGATGTCAATCCCTGGTGGAATGAGATGGCCCAGGTGGAAGGCCCTAGCTCCGGCATCTCCTCCAATCACCTGCACTTGGACCAACTTAACTGCAGATTGGATGTGAGACATTCCTCAAATTACATCCATAGATTGATCTGTATTTTAGCATAAATATTATAACAAGTGCATGGCAGCCTGACTCCCTTTTCCCATGCAAGCCATCCCTGGGGGCCGGGGCTGGTTATGGTGTCAGTCCTTGTCAACTGTTAAATGTTGTTGTAGTTAAAAAAAACCCCTCTAATAGCAACTGCTACCTTGTCATACTAAGTCTTAACTCTGAGGTATTGGTGGAGTCATGATGAAACATGCACCACTTGCATTGGCTGATAATCTCCTCCCTCTCTGCACATGTCTGTGCAGTGTGGGATCTACTAATGATCAGCATCTCGACACTGAACAGCTCTCCCAGGACACAGAGGAGGAGAGCGAGGATAGCTCTACCTTCCCTCGTACCAGACACCGTCTCTCCCTCCAGCAGCCTTCTCTACAACACTCAAACCCAGAAGAGCAGGTGGATGCATACATACCAATGGAGGTCTGTCCCGTGGATGGGGAACACGGCACAGGCACCATCAGTCCACTTCCCACAGGCCCCAGGGGCCAGGCCCAAGGACAAGTGGCATGACTGGTGGATAATGTGCAGGATGACCCTGAAACTGACGATTTTCTCTAGTTTCAGGATGCAATCTATTGTCAAGTTATAAATAAAAATCTACTGTCAAAATTATTAAAGCATCTCTACTCATTAAAATTGCAAACGCGGACCTCGTTCCCATACCCAAACAACCCAGCGAAGATCGCTTGCAGTATGCAAGCGATCTTCGCTGGGGTTTATGGCCATCGCACAGAAATTATTCTTGAGACTACGCATGCGTGACCTTTGAACCTCGGGGGCGCGCGTAACCGGAAGCTAAATACTGAATTTGTACCAATTTTTGGCGGGAAGTCGGGATGGCACACTCACTTAGCATGGCAGCCTGGGGTCTGAGTGTTCGCCTCCCCAATAATCGAGTACGAGTCTGGGCCATTCCGTACATACCGATTCTCGACTCCCCTCCTAGCAGCTCGAGTACGCCGGTTTCCATCTGATCGACCACCGAAGCCGAAGGTGTCTGGTTGAAAGCAGGTTAGCCTCCAGGTCCTGTGATTCCAGTCACGCCCTTTCCAACGCTCCTGAGGTAGCACACTTCGGTGTATGACCTGTCACGGAGGGATGGGTGGTTGCTAGGTTGTTTTTTTTTCTTTTGCATTCATGGTGGGAAACTACTAGCCAAGATTATTGTATTTTTTTGTTGCCATTGTTCTGGTTAATTAAGGTAGGTGTACATTGTACATTATACTTGTCCAGCAACAGGACAATCTGAAGATGCTTCTGATCACAAACACCATCACTGGATGCGTGATTGTATGAACACAATCCACATACGTAAGTACCCCACAATGGAAATTGTGTACAGTTGATGAGATGAACTCCTGCCGCATTAAAATGTGTCTGTACGCCAACTGAAGCAAAACAATACTGCAGCAAAAAAAAAAAAAACACAAAAGAAAACAACTGAAGCCAAAACACAGGTGAAATGATGCATATAACTGTGTATACATATAAGAAGCCATGCAGTGATAAAAATTGATGTGTAGCAACCAGCTAATGTAACTTAGCCATTGCACTGCACAGAAGGTGTGACAAAGCCCTCAAAAGAGCAGAAATGGTGAGTGTGTGTGTCTAGAAAAGGTTAGCTCTCTTCTTGAGGTCTATCTGTTTCCACATCTGTAAGGAGTAGAATGAGCTTCGGCTCATCCGAAAGGCTTTGTAGAAATCGTCATCAGACAGATGATGCTAGATGAGTAAAGAGAGAAGAAAGGGATGTTAAAAGTGGATTTTATGTGAAGCTGAAACACTGCCGTGTCATTGTCTGAGGCTGGTATACCTTTTATTTGTCATATACCGGTCGGCCATAAAAATTGGCAAAATGGCTTGAAATGGCTCTCTGTGTAAAATTTGGCAAAATTTAATTTTAAAATTTGCTGATCGGGACAGACAAAGTATGACATAACTATACGCACCACAACTTCACATGAGATCGAGAAACCCCAGAGCAGGAGGACACTACCAAATACATCATCACTACGGTGTGACAACACCGTCATAGGAAATGGCCATACCTCGAGTTTAGTTCTGTTCACGTCTCGTGGTAGTCTGATGACATTGCTCAACTGGAGATCCCTCAGGGAATAGATTTTCTGCACAAGAGGAGGAGAAGGGAGGAGGATTGGTAAGAGGGGAGGAAGAGGAGTGGGAGGAGGGGAAGAGGAGGGCAGGACGAGGGGAGAAGAGGGTACGGATGCCCTTGTTGAGTTACCTAGCTGTAAATGGGACGGGCCAATTCAGTGCAGAACCAACCTAGCTTGAAGTTATGCCTGGTTAAACCCTACAGACACGCTGGTTAGCTTTATGGACTTCAAGACCCTAGGCTATTCATATTCTTCCAATCCCTGAAGTTCATACCAACTCTCCTTTTGGCTCTCCCGCACTGCTCTCTCTCGACATCTGCGGTTTAGAGGATGAACCACGCCTACGGGACCCTCCACCAGAGGGTGAACTCTGCCCCCGGGACCCACGACCAGAATCTACAATAACAGAAGAATGCGGAATGGAACTGTATCCTGGAGGTCTTTGCATATGACAACTGAACAGTGGTCCTACCAGTTGGGGAGGGTGTGCTGTGTGTCCGGGACTGAGATCTGGAGTCTTCAGAACTGGTTTCAGAATCTGACAGGAGGAAGTACATTCATACTCAGTCAGCAGCCCCTACCCTACCACATCAGCTTGAGGACTAACCGGTCCTAATGCCAGCTGCCTCCCTCGCACTCTCGCAGTCCAGGTGCCAAATGTCCTCTCCAGCAATGCACATGTCCTCACCCTCACCAAACGTAAGGCTACACTTGCAGCAGCTGGCGCAGCCCGGATGGAACCGCTTCTCACCTGCCTGTGAGGGAGGGAGGAAGAGAGGGAGGAGAGAGATGGAGGGAGGAGAGGGAGGAAGAGAGGGAGGAGAGGGAGAGGTGAGGGAGAGGTGAGGGAGGAGGGAGGAGGGAGAGGTGAGGGAGGAGGGAGGGAGGAGAGGAAGAGAGGGAAGGAAGGAACGAGGAAGAGAGGTGAGAGGAAGGAAGGAAGGGAGACCATACATGTGTGTGAGTGTCTAGGTAATACAGTACAGTATGTCATGGCAGCCTCCTACAAGTACTCATTCCAAGTCTTGCCCACGACCTGAGAATGGTTGATGCCTGACATACCTCAAGTACTTTCCCGGTGATGTAGTTGCCGCACAAGTTACACATCGCGCCATACAACTGGTGGTAGCAGGGTTCACAGTATGGTTTCTCACCCCTGGACACAGGACACACACACACAGAGGATATCAAACAAGAGTCATAACATTAGAGACAGACACGGTTGGTCCCAGAAGGTGGGCACAGCAGGATATATTTTACCGCTTCATAATTATAGCATACATTTTTTTAAAACTCAACTGTGACAGTAGCTCATATTAGCCATACAGTGTCAGGTCCGGGACCAACCAACCTTGTGTGTCTCCACTAAACTAACATAGGGTTAACTAAGTCCAATTCCAGGCTATGGAACAAATGTATGAATGTTGCTAGTCTCATTCTGTAGCCTGGGAATGAGGCTATGCCCTCCCAATTGAGGGGAAGGGATTGGGACATGGTGTACCCCTTCACTAGGCACAGTAATAGGTCTCATTCCCAGGCTAGGGAACAAATACATTCCTGATTCTCAAGGTCAGGTATCCAGCAATTGACCCACCTGCTCATGTACTCTGAGGTGAGCAGCTTGCCACAGTGGGCGCAGGTGAAGCAGAAGAGATGCCAGTGGTGGTCCAGGGCCAGCAGAGACTGGCAGCTGCGGATGGGCTCCCCACATCCCGCACACTCTGGGCGGTGAGAGTATGTGTGTGAGTGTTACTAGTCATACCAGGGATGGGGAAGAGAGAGAGAGAGAGAGAGAGAGGGGGGGGGGGGGGGGGGGGGGGGAAGGAGAAAAGCAGTGCACTTACTTCCCATGCGTGAGCGTGTGAGGGGATCAATGTCTGGAACCTTGGAGAAGTCAAAGAGGTCATCTTTGGTGGATGGAATTTCATGGGTGGTGGGGTAGGAGCCTGCCTTGCTGAACCCCTCACGGGTCACAGTGGTCTGAGGAAGGAGAGGCAACATCAATAAAATGATTACGTCCCTCCACCCCCCGGTGACCCCCAGACTCCCACAACAGTATTGGAGATAATATCAACATTTCCACCCTCCCTCTGCCTCTCCCTATCCTCCTCCCCACCTCTCTGTCCATGCTTCTGCTGTTCCCCATGGACACTCGCTGTTGTAGAGGAGACCTTTCCTCATCAGTTTCATTCAGAGCAATGTCTGTGCACTTTTGGCAGAGAATCTCCTGACGGTCATTGTAAGTCACCACTGTGCCACTGCCAATCTCGCCTCTGAGGATGGAGGGGGAGGAGTGGAAGGTGGAGAAGAGGAGAGGAAAAGGAGGAGGAGGGAGGGGAGAGTAAATCTTGTCAGCTGTGGTGATACTGTAGTTGTAACAGTTGTGTAGTAAACTTTGTAATGATAGTCATGGGCTAAGAGGAGTGCCATAACTACACTGGAAGTTGTCTAAACACTTAACTTTGACTCCAATGGACTGTGAACATTGACCCCCAAAACACTGGGAACAATATGCCATATAAGGTGCTACCAAATGTGCTGTGTTGTAGCTGAAACTTGTAACAATGAACTTATTTCAGAAACAAAATTGTTTAGCCTGTTCTTTGCGTGCGATATCGAAAAAGCTACATCTCCACTCTCCACACAGTCACTACCCCCTCACACCCACTCACTTGCATCTGTCGCAGGTGAAGCATTGAGGGTGGTACGACTGTCCAAGCGCTGTCACCACCCTCCCCTCCACATACTCTCCACACGTGAGGCACTTGGTCCCAAACAGGATGTGGTAGTCTTTGCTGCAGTAGTAGTCGTCATTCTTCATGAAGTAGCCTCCGGAGGCCAGCAGCTGCCCGCATTCTGTGTGTGTGTGTGTGTGTGGGGGGGTACAGATGTGAGGGTGGTAAATGAGGATGTGTGTGTTTGTGTGTGGAGGAGGGGGGCACATGCAGGAATAATATGCCATCTTGGAAAACTAATTACGTAATCTAGAGTGCATTGCACAAGCTCAGTGATGTGAGTGTTGTTTAGCAAACAAGCACTAGTGTCCACTTGGAAAGCAATCGTTCTTTCATTACAGTGCAGTGGCTACAAACGTACCAGTTACTAAACCCATTTAGCCTACCAATGCCCTCTACTTTGCACACAATGCTGGGTTTGGGTACCAGGCACTGCCAGCCCCACAGAGCAGGATCCACTGAGCAATTGCTTCCCAACATGCCCACAGGGTAGAATTACACAGCAAACCTGCCAGGTGCAGGCAGAGAGTGCTTCCGTTGCTAGGCAACCAACTGGTGCTAGGCAACCATGCAGCTGGACAAGGAATGTGATAATGGTACTCTGTCTACCTCAGCTGTGGGTGTGTTGGAGGTGTGACCACATTGGTACAATACATGTGTACTGCATGGTCACACGTACAGAGAAATGTGCGAGCACACAAGACATGGTCAGGGTAGGGGAAAGCAGTCTAATCAATGCCCTTATGATGTCATCATGAATGGTGGCAATCCACACACACAGAGGGTTCAGACACTCCCATGGGAACCTCCCGATTATGGCAGTCCAGTCTCCACTTCCATTAATTATGAGTGTTCCAGGAAGTGGCACCCTGGAGTGCACCAACCTAAGGCCATACTACTACCAGTAGGCTCAGGGTTTCCGAAAGGAATGGAGAAAGGCACATTTGAGTATTCTTGTACTTGTGGCGCCATATTTGATGTTTGTGTGACTGAGTTCTGTCTAGGGTCACTTCTAAGAATGTCTGTCCAATGTAGCACATTGCCCACCCTGCCACAGGTATGGAAAAGGGTCTCTTTCCCAGACCACCCTATCACTGCTATCCTACACTGGTCACCGAACAGGGTCCTGTTGTTCCAAGACCGCCCTGTCACATCCTCAGGGTGCTATCACATGTAGAACAGACTCCGTTCCAAGGTCATCCTGCTGCATCGATCTCAATACCAGGTGGTACTCTTTACCCATATGCACCCTTTGTTAGGCGTGAGGAGTGCTGTTGATCATGGTCAGTTAACATGTGAACATACAGAAGAGGTCATGTGACTCTAGGACCCTGCCCCTCTGGTAAATTTGATTGCATGCAACAGTTCGAAACAAAAGCAGCAGGTGAGAATTCCTGTTAGTCAACCAAGTGGCATGGCAGCATTGCCATGACAATGCCCTCCACCTATGACCATGTGCACAGGTACCTTGGTTGATGCAGCTGCAATTAACAATCACAGATGACATCACCTCAATTCTGATTGGGCAACTTGATGTGTTGCTTGGTGACAAGGGACTTGCAAATCACAGTACAGCTATATAGAGTGACCACAGGAGTGTAAACATAGAGGTGTACAAACACACAGGATTCAATGGAATGTTTGGTATGTGTACCATGTTGACAACAAACTGGGCTTTGAATATTACAATCAAGGATCATTGACCCACAAATAACACATTATACTCCCAAGAAGGGATAATCGTTACCTCTCAGTGCGTCACAACCTTCACTGCAGCAGCAGCCCCCGTGTCCCGTGACATGCTCCCTTTATTGATAGCTTACTTGTGGTCAGGCAGAGCGTAACGTAAGAAACAAGCGAAGAATGGAAAGTGATTACACTCCTACGAATTACTGTTTGCTATGGATTCAGGAGGGTGAAGCCATCTCACTTAGAGAGCTTGACTGGCCATGGTTGCTCAAGGCCTAGCAGCTACTAAATAACAGCTGCACTCGTGATACGCCAAACCCACCATCACCATCTATTGTCTACACTCTTAGCAAGGTATGCATCATTTATAATTAGTACTCAAGATCTTTTCTAAAAGATATTTTCACATCATGCAAACTGATGTACCACTCAATCATGGCCAGTCACGGCTACTGTCATGTGAGATGTCAGCGAACAGTGTTAGGTGACACTGCACTGCTGCATGACCCAACCATAGATGGTTGACTAGAAGGAACACGTACACAGCTGAGATGGATGGGTAAGTGCCTTTCAGCGTGTTCAGTCGTCTAGTGGCTGTTGCTGTTCCTTACCAAAGCACACGTAAGGAATTGCAGTCGTGAAGGTATCCATGTGTACATAACCACACAGCATACCAGTCACTAAGTTAGCTAACAATCATAGTGCAACTGGTGTTATGAAGGTGTCAACATTCTTATCGCGCACAGGTGGTGAGGTGAGCAATGTGAAATGGTTCTGTAGGCCATCCTATTTCAATGGGAAATGCAGGATTACTGGAAACGTGTAGATAAGAGCACTTCCTGTTCCCAGTAGCAGCACAATGGTAACCACCTGTATTCCTGTACCTATATTTACATTCCGGACAAAGCCTTCCAAACAGATGCACATACAAGACACAGGCTTGTAGCCAGGGAGGGGAGGTTCGAGGGGTCCCCAAGATCACCAGTATCAAGTGACTAGCATGAATGGCAACATAGCTAGCTGCAAGTGATGGCTGGGATCAAAACAAAGGCAAGTCTTGTGTTGTGCACGGAACAGAAGCAGTGGCAGTGCACTGCAAAGAAGCCACGAGAGCCCTTTGATGACTGAAAATGATGGCCCCCAAAAACATTTTGCACTTCTCACGGGTTCTCGGCTGCTGTTGCAGCCTCTGTGTGGCATACCTCCAAGATGAGACCAACACGGGCCTGACATATGATGTATACTACAGCTACAACTCAGAAGTAGCGTCCCCGTGTCACCATGGTACGGTCACCAGGGGGAGGTCATGCCCATACACTAGCTCTATAGTTACAGCTGCACCCACGGGTCAGAGCTTTGACCAGCTCAATTCAGCAGTTTGTTGACCGTGGTGATTTTCGGCCATTGACCTCTGACTGTGTGTATGCAGCTACACTACATCTAGATTGCATCGTTCCACACTGTGACCTGACTCTATTGACCTTATTTCAGCGGCTTTTCTGAGCTGCTTGGCCATTGACTGCACTTGTTTGTGCAGCTTTGGCCGTTGACCATTGACTGACTGTGGTCGCAGCTGTGACTATAGGGTCTCCACTTGCTCACTGATGGTAGGTACACAGATGAGTAGCCACAAATTACGACAGAGACAACTCACTCACTTTTGCACACAAAGCATTTGATGTGGAAGTGTCTGTCCTGCACTTTCAGCACCTCACCAGTACAGGACTCCTTGCAGGAGTAGCATGTGATAGCTTGGGGATGGAGGGAGAAGAAGGAGGGAGGTAAATATGGAGGGGAGGGAGGTTGTATGGTTTTATCATGCAGACAAATTTACTTCACGATCCAGGACAACTCACTCATGTTCTTCGATTGCAGTGGTCCAACAAGTCACACGCCAAACCACAACAACCGCCTCACGCTGTGATCGAGTAACTAGGCGCCGAGCAAAATACAAAATGCGATGTTTGGGCGGAGTTGTCTTTTTATAAACGCACTTTCGAATTATTAACTTCCTGCAATAAGCTGTTAATATCACGTGACAGAACAAAGTGGGCAGGGCTCATAAGACTGGAGCATTATTAGACTGGAGCCTGGCGCATGGCAGAGCCTGGGAACGAGGACATAAACTATGACTGCTAGTTTGCGGGAAGAAATATGTCAGGTATCACTAAAGGTCTTGCAATTGTTGGTGTCACAGCTGGCCAGACACTCGGAGTGCGAGAATCTGGCCAGCAATATTAAATTAGAGACCAGCACGACATGAGGGTGTTTTGCAAATCTGACACGCCCTCCCCTCAGGCAATCCGTACCCAGCAGGGAATCCTCTTTGCCTCTCCGGCCATAGTTCACCGGGCAATGTACGCCGGCAGGGGGATCGTTGCCCCAAATATAGAGTTCCGCTCTGGCCTGGTGGACAGCCGTGGCTACCTGCCTGTGGAGTGGTGGATCATGTCCAAAACCATGGCGGAGAATGCTGAGCCCAAGGAGAATGAGGGTTAGGAAGAGGGTTAGTTAGTATCAAGCAAGTTTTACGTCTACCTACATCCCCTGTTATACTCATTGCTCACAGGCATCACGTCTCTGCTTGTGAACGGCCAGCCAGTTCTACTAACAGAGGCACTGGTAGACGCAGCAGACGAGCTAATGGGAGGGTTCTCCTCGTCCTGGCCCCTCACCAAGGTGCTGGACATCGGTGGTGTAGCGAGGAGACTGCAGTTCTCTGACTCTTCCCTTGGCTCCACAAGTAAGCAGTGCAACAGATGTTCCCCACCCAGCTCTGCAACAGACCTCATAGTACCGAAGGAAATTAGTATGCAGGATTTTATCCGTCTTTCTCAATGGATGCTACTTTCTGCATATGCTACCTTGGGGGAGCAAACTGCTACGTACCATTTTACCCCTCGTAGCCTAATACAAGTGGAACCCCTCTTTGAAGACACACCTTAAGGACACCTTGTTAATCGGTACACCTGATCAACGTAATAAACATTCTCCCCCTGAAGTGAGGTCACCTTGGTAATCAGGATAATTTGTGCCCAAAAGTGTCCGTATGAAAGCAGTTCTAACTATATCCAAGCATATGCTGTTTCATTTACATACTCTCCCCCCTCTCTGACCTCCCACATCCTTCCTTCCTCCTCCATCCTCCTTCCTCCCTCCTCCCTCCTCTCCCCAGCCTATCCTGAAGTCCCTCCCATCCCATGCCATGTGCATGCAGGGGAGGTGAGGGAGGGACGGTGTGTGGGTCATGGGAAGACAGAGGCATACTTCTTCCCACCACTGGATGTTCCCCCATACAACCTCAAACTGGGACCTGTTAAAACTCGCCTGGGACTCAGGCCAGATGTCACCAAGGAAAAGGCAGGTGGAGATAGACGGAGAGATAGGTAGGTAGCTATCTGAGGTATTTTTATGCCACATTTTTGGATCTACCGACTTACAAAAGCATACCTCATATATCTATCTGTTTATCTCATTCAAGGTCAATTCATGCTGATCACAATGGTGCAAATTCCAGCCTCATATCTCATTCCTAGCCCAAGATACATACATTTTAGCATAGTCAAAATGTGCCAGAAACGGTTTCCAAAATGTGCTAGTTTGGTATGTGAACATATCTGAGATAACTAGCTAGCTAGCATAGATAGATAGGTAGATAAATAGATAGATAGATAGATAGATAGATAGATAGATAGATAGATGGACTTGAGGATGTCTCTCATTTTATCGGCTCTCATTTTATCCCTCTCCCTCCATCCTCCTCTCTCCTTCCCCCATGTCAGGTTCTGACGGCGCTCTCCCAGTTTGGCCAGAGTGATGATCTCTACTCGCTGCTCAATGAGTACGAGATCAGGCCTTGGGAGACATGGACCATTGAACAGAAGATCATCCATGCCCCAGGCAAGCTTGCGATTATAAAGTACCTGGAATGGGGAAATGTTCCAGGTACTCCCCTCTTCCTTTCCAGGTCCCTGGCCTACATTTGAAATCCAGCTTCCTCAGGATGACTTCCACCTGCTGGCCTGGCAGCTTGGGGAGCAGATCCCAACCGCCGATCTCCCCACATCCCGCACCACCTACCACCTCAGGGGGCTGGAGAGCGAGGAGACGTTGCTCAAGGGTATGTGTCCAGAGATGCACAGTCTCTCAATACTAGTGTCGTGTGCATGCACAGTCTCTCAATACTAGTGATAGGAGAGACTGGGTAGGGAGAGTTGGCATGCCATCAAAAAGCTTTTAAACCTACCATTCCTGATTCTCAAGGTCAGGTATCCAGGAATAAAAAATAAGTTTATGGTTTCTTTTGTTACGGGGTGGTTATAGTAATGAATTCAAATGCATTGAAAGTTTGTGGTCCTTGTGGAACAATACAATAATATCCCCAAACCTGATCTAACAGTTGCTTCAACTCTGCCGTACTGTTACCACTACGAAGGTCTCGTCACCAAAATTTGCAGACAATGAAAAACATTATTTCTCTCCCAAACTAAACATAAATAATCTAAACTCCACAAAGTGTTCAATATCTCCTACCCCTTTCTTCCAAACATGATGCCACACACTTCAGAAACACTGCAGTGGGAAGACAATGTTGACAGCTGTTTCAAGGAGCGCTGGTGGAGGCAGTGTGGGGTGGAGGAGGAGGGAGAGTGGGGGAGGAGGGTGAGACTATTCTACCACATCTTCTATGGAGAGGGCTATGTTGTACGACCCGGCAGACAGTACCAGAGGGAGGCTGATAGCAGACCTTTTGCCGGTGAGTGTATTTGTAGTAATTTTGTACCAGTAAGTGTTGGTAGACTTGTTCCTAGGGCTGTACCACTGTACCAGCCTCATTCTCAGGCCATCCTTCCCATGCCATAGTATCTCACACTTTTCTTCAGCCTCAGTTCCATGCAACTCTGAGGTATAAGCAATACAACTGGAAAGGGCCAAAGTCTGCCTCCTCTCTCACACACACACACACACACACACACAGGCATTGTCTGGAGTGGGGCAGGGAGGGTGAATAGTCTGAGGCTGGATTGCATTGATGAAGGCTGTCGGGAGTTTCTGGTGACGCCCAACCACCCTATGCTGCTGGAGAACACATCCCCCTCCTTTGACCTCATCGTCTTCACAGTGTTCCCACTGACACACCTGCCGCAGACTACACACACAGACTCAATAGTCCATTCAGAAGCAAAATGATATGCAATTCGATGCAAATTGTGAGTTTTAATGAGCCCCTCCCACCTCATGTATATGTGCGCGTGCAGCGGAACTTCGTCTGATTCCATTCTTGCAAAACCTGGACTCTAGACTGGATCGACCGTGGACTGAATTTTCGTATATAGCAAAATGCCCGCGCGCCGCTTTCGGTTGAACGGCATCACAGCAATACAGCAGCCCTTTTAAGGTGGTTGGGATGCAGTCAGTGAGGAGCAAGATATTGGAAAGGAAGTTGGGGTTCCTGCAGAGGGTACTGAGTGCAGGTTCAAGGTGTGTGAGTGGAAGGCTGGTGGAATCAATGAGTGACAGCATAGATTATATAATCTATGGTGACAGTATCTCTTCTCTGTGTTTGGTGAGGCCTCGAGGGAGTGTAAGGAATTGTGTGGTGTGGTGTGGCTTTCACTGATGGAAGGAGAATTGGTGGGGATATATTGTATTGTTCCACGCACGTTTCCGGTACCTATACCTAAAGTATGTACTTCCTACCGGACCAATATCCACGTCGTAATATAGTACTGGTGTAGTGAGGTGCTTGCATTAGTACTAGCCTCGTTCCCACACCTTCTCACCCCAGCGTTTGTCACTTGAAGTACTAGCGCGGGGGTTAGTACTGCAAGCGACAGATTCTGGGCGAGAAGGCCTGGGAACGAGGCTACGTTAGCACTACATACTGCATCCAACTGTGAAGTAATCCTGCAGAGAGATACCTTATATGCAGTGGTCAATTAACCATGCTATTATAGTGGTGAGCAACTCACTGATCATCAGGGGCGGCGGTGCAGGGGGGACGGGGGGGGGGGGGGGGGGGGGGGGGGGCCTCCAAAAAATATTTAAGGGGGGCATCGCCGCCCCCCCCCCAACTCCTAGCAGCTAGCTACTATTAAACAGCCAACGGCTGCTGATCTGGTCGAGTTGCTGATCTGGCGCAAGTCCAGCTATCGACGTAGCCAGCGGCTGGCTAGCTAAAACTGAACGGCTTGGGAACGAGACTGCAATCTAGTATACCCGTGTACGTACAGTACGTATTACGTTCGTGAGCGAAATTATTTTTGTTGTTTGTTGCTGTTGTTTTGTTGGTACCCGTTATAGGTAGATAATATAGCCATACTGCTTTTTTTTTTCTTTGACAATTGGCTTTTGTCTGTATTACTGGACTGTTTTTAAAAAAAATAAATTTGAGAAGCACATGGCGGCCCTGGGACCTGCAATCCTCGTACATCTGGAATTTGCAGTGCAAAAGCACGAAGGTGCCACGAGAGCCCATCCTGATAGCTGAAAAATGAAGGCGAAAGTTATTTCCGCGCTTCGCACGGACTGATCAGCGCTACGCGCCTCTATGCACTGCCTCCGGCAGCGTGTAATATATCTTGCCCCCCCCCAATTGTAAATTCGTGCCGCCGCCCCTGATCATGAATTTGCACCCTCTTCTTCCTCCCTCCTTTCCTTCCTCTCAACTACGTTCCTCCTCCCTCTTACCCCTCTAGCTAAGAAGCAGCGTCCTACCAACCTTCAAGCCCCAGAGCTGTACTGTGGTGATGACATATCACTGAAGGAAAGAGCAGAAGCTGTGAGTGACAGTATGAGATCAGCTGCAGTTTGTGAGAACAGGATACTTAGGATTACTGACATCTGAATGTCAGTATACTCAGTGGCGTAGCCAAGGGCGGGCCTGGCCGGGCACGTGCCCGGCCAATCCTATCTGGTTGTTTGATCGCAGGCGTAGTGTGAAGCAACACAACACAGTACAGACTGCAGAAGCCATAATTATCTTACGTATTCAGTCCTGATTGTGTTTCCACAGCATAGTAAGTCTATATTCATGAAGCTAAAACCCATAATCAAGTTTGTAGAGCAAACTCAGCGCTATCGATATGGCTTCTCAGGATCGGCAAAGGATCAGCTACATCTATGGCTACACCATGACTGCAGAAGGCACTGACCTGTCGACAGACATGCTGTCGATAGATGGTGACTAACCTTCACCAGAACATCTCTCTCCAGCATCGATCCTCAAACGCGCAGTGCAAAGCACGAAGGTGCCCCAAGAGCCCATCCTGACAACCGAAAAATGGAAGCAAAAACTTTTTCTGCGCTTTGCGCGGACTGATCAGCACTATGTGCCTCTATGCACTGCCTTTGGCAGCGTTTTCATATCCGCCCCTGTTGTGCCCTGCCAATTCTACATTTCTGGCTACGCCACTGAGTATACTGATCCCTGGATGAGCGATTGTAGGTATTGCACACATCCACACCTTGATTACACAGACACACATACTACATGCATACCAGCTCACCACACACATACACGCACACACACATCCCCACACAATTAACACACTCATGCACACAACCCTCCCCGCGTGTGGAACTCCATGCAAAGCTAGCGGAGGCCAACTCCAAGATGTTGTAGCTACAATCCCACCATTCGGCAGCACACGATTGGATTCTTATTGGAACAGATGAACACCCTCAACTCGACCATGAACTTGGGCACTGAGGTCTAGTCATGTGACCAGGTCATGAGGATGAATCGTGGATCGTTCATTTGTATTTGTAATCAGTTTACTCCTCCTTTACATTGAGTTTGTCAACTGGATGGTGTCTGGCAAAAAATGTTTCTTATGAAGGATCCTCTCCCTGTACTGTACATGTAACAGTAACACAGGGTTAACAGCTGAATGACTATAGACATGCAGTAAGTTCCATGGACCACACTACATAGCTAGCAGGGTGATAGAAAAATTCAGTATAATTAGCTACAGGACATTCAAAATGTATCATAGAGAGACCATGCAATAATTATTTGAGACCTTGAAAATTGTCCTTTGTAATAGCTACATGTAGCTATATTATGTCCCTTGTATTGTTGAGACGTCTATTCTATAATAATTAATTTTATTGTAGGTAGATCAGCCTAAAATCCCTTGAAAAGAACAAGCCTAGCAGCCTACCCCGAAGAAACTAAACAAGAAACAAAAGAGCAGCCCCCCTCCATGAAAAAGAAAAGACTTGAAAAAAAAAAAAAAACCGTGACCCAAATAATGCAATGCACATGGCATCCCTCCATTGAAATAGAAACAGGAAAAAAAAAGACTTGACGAAAGAAGAAAAAAAAGAAAGAAAAATACAACCTAGCAACAACCCATCCCTCCGTGACAGGTCAGACACCGAAGTGTAAGCCTCAGGAGCGCTGGATAGGCGTGACTGGAATCACAGGAGGGGCTAACCTGCTTTCTACCAGAACACTTTTAGCTTCGGTGGTCAGATGGGAACCGGCGTACTCGAGCTGCTAGGCGGGGAAGTCGAGAACCGGTATGTACGGAGTGGCCCAGACTCGTACTCGGTTATTGGGGAGGCGAACACTCAACCAGGGGCGGATGCAGGATTTGTGAAAGGGAGGGGCTAATAGCACAATTGAGAGACACTTAGCGCCGATCAGTCCGCGCAAAGCGCGGAAAAATTTTTCGCCTTCATTTTTTAGTTGTCAGGATGCATGGGCTCTCGTGGCACTTTCGTGCTTTGCACTGCAAGTTCCAGATGTACGAGTAGCAACACGAGTTCCAGGATCGATGCTGCAGAGAGACTCCGCGCGAAACGCGGAAACGTTTTTTCACCGTCATTTTTCAGCCATCTAGATGGGCTCTCGTAGCGCCTTCGAGCTTTTGCACTGCACTCGCTGCCTTCTGGTTCCCGTGTCATCCGTGAACGTCTTATCCTCGACGTGAAAAAGTAAATGTGACTAGTCATGAATCACCAATTAATGTCAAGTCCGACGAAGATTCGCCGCGTGCACGTGGTCTGAACTGAGAACCGTTTTCGTCCCCAACACGAGTTGACTCTGTATCTGATTCATTCTGACTGTCACAAGCTGTTTCCGTTGGAAAAAGTCCAGCACTGAGCTTCCTTTCAACTTCTTTGTTGCTGATTCCACTGTAAGTCGGGTACTCGTGTAAATAAGGGGTGTGGTCGGAACTGGAAAGGGGGGGGCTACAGCCCCCTGTAGCCCCCCCCTGGATCCGCCCCTGACTCAACCCCCAGGCTGCAAAGCAAGTGCTTAGCGAGTGTGCCATCCCGACATCCCGCCAAAACTAGGTACAAATTCAGTATTTAAGGTTACGGGATACTCGTGCGCGCGCTGTCCGAAATGTATAGGGAAATGCATACTTAAGCTCGCTAACCAAAAATCTCAAGTACGAAGAGCGTGAGCAACTTGATTCTGGCGGTGGAGGTGCGCTGTCACAAGATGCAGGGCATGACGGAAGCTTTTACGGATACGCTGTATAGCCGTGCAAAAACGAGCAGTTTAGTTCACCAAAAAGCCGTATTTACCGCTTTTCTCGAGCGAGACAGCAGATAAGTTTGCCAAGGATTATGCTATCAAAAAAAGCTTCCGTCATGCCCTGCACCTTGTGACAACGCACCTCCAACGCCAGAATCAAGTTGCTCACGCTCTTCGTACTCGAGATTTTTGGTTAGCGAGCTTAAGTATGCATTTCCCTATACATTTCGGACGGCGCGCGCACGAGTATCCCGTAACCTTAACCCTTTAAGCCCCATTGACGTCTATAGGCGTCATTTAGACCCTATGCACTTGTAGGGTTTCTCGCCAGTCCAAAAAGAGAGCAAAAAGTCTTCAGAGGGCCTAGGGACGACTTTAAGGCACGAACTCAAAAATTTGGTCAGATTTCGGCGCGCCTCCCCCACTAAACGTACAAGCGGGGGGGTTTCGAAGGGGGGGCGGCAGCCCCCCCTTCGGCCTGTCGTGGGCGTTTTTTGATTTTAATGAGATTCATTGACCCGAGAATTTTTGATTCTAATGATATTCATAGACCCCACCCAGGGCCTCAAGAAAACCTGCAAATTGGTGGTGTAAGGTGTGCCATCAGTCAGATCTGGCCCAAGTTTAGGGAAATGCTGGGCGAAAATCCGGCTGACATCCACCTTTGACCTCCGATTGCTGGCCTTGTGGGGGGTCATGAATATCATTAACGGTATTGCCAGAGGGGTCTCTCCATGTGTGCGGGCCCCACCAAGTTTGGCCGCTGAGGAGCGAATGCTGTGGGAGAGGAGTACCTATGAAAGTGGTGTGCGCTGAATGCATGAAAATGTGTTGTCTTGGTGGGAAGAATTCGGTGGTTAAAGGGTTAAGCCACAGCCACCTGTTTCCGGTTGCGCATGCGCGTGCCACCGGATTTAGACTTCCCGCCAAATATTTGAACTTTGAACCTACAACTACTCGGTGCCAAAACAAGCTACGCATCTAATTATAAGCTACTAAGCTACACTAACAGGCTACATGTACAGCTCCTGGAAACACAGCTGACCTCGCCCTCCTTCCAAGCACCCTGCTCCACTTATCGTCGAACAGTATTTTCCGTTGCCTCGCTTGAACTCTGTATCCTGAAGCTTTTCCACATCTGACAGGTTCCTGAGTTATGCTTGAACTTGAACTTCGGTGCTAGTTAAGTAGTAGTAGAAGCCAATACTAGTTGTCACTGGTCTGCAATGGACCTATGGCCATGTACTGTGTGTGTGTGTAGCCCAAACTGGAGCTAGTCTCGCGAGGCCTTCCATGTGGGTCTGGCCCCGCGAGACTAAACTGGAGCTAGGTCAGATGTGGACAAGTGTAGCATCGAGGTCTTTGAGCTGATGCTTTATGCTGTGGGAGGTTACAACCTGGCAATATTTGAATCCCAAATCAGGTGCCCACTGTCATGACATCCATTTCATATCCCCTGGGGTGCACAATCGTGTACAGCTGCATTCTTTCAGTCCACAGAACAAAGTATTGTATTAGTACTTCCAGCAACAGCAATCTGAGAATGGCTTAACGTTATAACCTGTACAACTAGACTAGAGTTTGTTCCAAATACTTGAGGCACTCAACGGTCGTGTCATTGGTGCTCCCTCCCTGTGATTCCTGCTGCAGGTGATACTCCTCCATGCCAATCTTATAGGGGTCTATCCCTCCCTCGGTGTCTTGTGCTCCCTGTGGGCGTTATCGATCAACCTTTGACCCTGGCCGAGCATCACTTGTTGGTAGCACTGCCACGAGAGGAGAGGGGCAACAAACAGGTGGGAGCTAGGGGATTTCTCAGGTTGACTCATTGCTGAGTGTGGATGACAACATCTGGTGCAACTGAAGGTATCGACCCTGCTATGCTTACGCTTGGGAACTCCACCTTTTCACCCTTGGAAGACCAGCGTGTGCTAGCCGGGTTATGTTTGGCTCCTGACCACTGGCTACATACCACTGCAAAAACAATTCCCCATTCACTTCTGCTGTCACCAAGATGTGAGAAGTCAAGTCCAAAATCCAGCCCAAAGTCCAGTCCACGGTCCAGTCCAGAGTCCAGTCCACGGTCCAGAGTCCAGGTTTTGCACTAGTTCCAGTATGGGAACTTAAGCTGCCACGTGTACAGCCTGTAAATACAGTGTAGTCTCTGTAGTGAGGTCCTGAGGATGAGTGGTGCAGTGGATCTGCGTGATGGAGAAGGCCTGGAGCAGTTCGACGCTTTCAGAGGGTAAATCTATCTATCTATCTATCATACATACATATGATGACTGGATTTATTTTGTGTCTGTACCAGACTGGTTGTGGTTCATTTCTGGGCGCCATGGTCACAGCCATGCAAGCAGATGAACGAAGCACTGGATGAGCTTGCCAAGGAACACGAGAACGTCAAATTTGTCAAGGTAGGTTTTGGAGTAGTCTTGCCCGGTTTTCTCCATGCAGATTTGAGCCTGGCCATGCAAAACTATACTCTCGGAACCAGACCCTTTGTGAGGGGAGGAGAAAGGGTCTGGGCACCATCTTACATTCGAGTAGCCTCGAATCCAGGCGCGGAGGAAGGGGAAAAGAGCGCCTGGTATCCACTGTTTGCACATGCACTTAATTATTACATAAAACCACGTGGATTTATGCAGATGACGTCGCAAAACTTTCCGAGTGTAAACAATGACGTCTATACCACACAACGAAACCACGAAGACATGATCGCAGCTTTGACTCTCACGTTTGGAACTTGGTCTGTCATCAGTGCCATGAGGGATGAGACTACAATGACTACGCTGTCATCTCGGGCAAGCTTCACATCAAACACGAACGGTATAACACAATGACTTACCAAAACCAGTGCGTAGACAGAGTCTCTTCGTATACTCACTTCAAAGATGCCCTCTGCTCGGGTTCGAGCGTCATCGCTGCACACCCAAGTCGCTGAAGGTACGAAACAGCCTTGTCTAGATCTTGAATAAAGTCGCCATTATTGACAAAATACGATCATGATACGGTTACGAACACGTATCTGACGTCAACAAGCCACGGGAATGATACGGTCTTATCCGGGATTCCCGGAATGTCGGGAAATTAAGCGCATGCGCAAACAGTGGATACCAGGCGCTCTTTTCCCCCTCCTCCGCGCCTGGGTTCGAGGCTAACATTCGAGTTGTCCTCAGGTTGGAATGTTGACCTAACGAATCAGAAGCGTTGATTGCGAATGACATCAGGGAAATGATTTTTCTCTAGGCTTTCAGTGATGCCAGCGACTAGTCACAGCCAATCACTGGTCTGTACCGCGTTACCTGCGAGTGTCTGACAAAGTCGAGGAGAGCAACAAGCAGGTTGACTGTGATCGTACGTGTGGTATCGCAGCTGATCGCTAATTACCACACATAATTGCATTCCATGAGGGCAACTCGAATGTAGGCACGTGCCCAGACCCTTCCTCCTCCCTGTGCGAAGGGTCTGGTTCCGAGACTAGCAAGAATACAGGTTGGAGAGGATTGAAGTCAGCTGAAGTATACAATAGGGCTGACATTCAATAAGGACAGATCAGGGCTGTTACTAGGGTTGGAGTGAGTCGGGGATGAAGAAGGCTGTGGTGTTACGTACAGTAGTTTGCCAGGCAGTGTGTGTGGATTATAATGGGGATTCTTACACGATCCGTGTGTTGCTCTAGTCGGTGAGTCTATCAAAATGTGTGCATGCAGGTGGAAGCAGAGAACTTTCCTGAGATCTCACTGAAGTACGAGGTAGTTGCTGTACCGACATTCATCTTCCTAAAGGTGAGTATTAGGAATTCTTTTTAGCCTGTGCCTTATCAGTGTGGTTTTACCTACCTCCCTCTTGTCCCTCCTTTCTTCCTTCGTTCTCTCCGTTTCCCCCTCCTCCCTTTCTCCCTTCCTCCTCTCCCCCACTCACACATACATACCACAGGGTGGTAAGGTAGTGGATAGGGTCAACGGTGCCCATGTTCCCGATCTCACAAAGAAGACGGCTCTCCACTCCCTCCCCCTCCACACCCCACCCCCACCCCCCTCTCAAGCATCAGTAATCAACTTCTTTTGAACACAATGTAGCATTAGATACTCTACCGTACTAGCGTACTGCACTTGGTACAATGCATGAATCACAGCTGTGAACTGTTGTCCCTCCATCTCTTCCAGGATATCAAAGATCGTTTAAAGAAGCTAGTCAGTGCAGCCCCCTGTATGGTGTTCATGAAGGGGACCCCCCAAGAGCCCAGATGTGGTCAGTTACCACAGGAGCACATAACTACTGGGCCCAGTAGTGGGAACTAAAGCAAAATTGTGTTCTCCCCTTCCTCTCTCACTGCTCCCTCCTTCAATCCTAACTCCCTCGCTCCTCCCTCCCTCGCTCCTCCCTCCCTCCTCCCTCCCTTGCTCCTCCCTCCCTCGCTCCTCCCTCCCTTGCTCCTTCCTTCCTTGTTCCTCCCTTCTTTGCATCTCCCTCCCTCCCTCGTCCCTTTCTCCCTTGCTTCTCCCTCCCTTGCTTCTCCTTTCACTCTTTTCTTTCCCCTTCTCCCCACCCAGGGTTCAGTCGGCAAATGGTAGCCATTTTGAATGAACTTGGCGTGGAGTACAGTAGCTTCAACATCTTAGCAGACCAGGAGGTTAGACAAGGTAAGGCGAAGAGCAGGACAAGAATACTCCATCATGGTATGATTATCAGTACAGTACAGCTAATTGTGTTGCTATTTATTGTACTGCTCTGTGGTGTACTTAGCTCTGAAGACCTTCTCCAACTGGCCCACGTACCCACAGCTGTATGCCAATGGGGAACTGGTCGGAGGACTAGATATTATGAAGGTACATAGTGGGTACCATCTCATGTCTGTCTTCCTCCTCTTCCTCTCTTCCTCCTCTCCCATCCCTCCTCCCTTCCTCCCTCCCTCCTCTCTCCCTCCCTCCCTCTCTCCCTCCCTCCCTCCCTCCCTCCCTCCCTCCCTCCCTCCCTCCCTCCCTCCCTCCCTCCCTCCCTCCCTCCCTCCCTCCCTCCCTCCACCCTCCCTCCCCCCTCCCTCCCTCCCTCCCTCCCCCCTCCCTCCCTCCCTCCCTCCCCCTCCCTCCCTCCCTCCCTCCCTCCCTCCCTCCCTCCCTCCTTCCTCTCTCCCTCCTTTCTCTTGCTGTTGTCTTCTCAAAGTATTGAAATGGTGTCTCATCTGCAGGAGATGAGAGAGAGTGGAGAACTGGAGTCGTTGCTACCTAAAGCACAATCCCTAGATGCAAGGTATCCTTCACTCTATGGCAAGATCAGTGAAATGATTTCATATCACTCTGATGTCAATGTGATGCTGTCACCGCACAGGTTGAAGTCACTGACTTGCCAGGCCCCAGTAATGGTCTTCATGAAGGGATCACCAGAGGTAGGTCCTTAAGATTTAGGGCTTGTTCTCTCTTCATTCTTCCCCTCCCCCTCTCTTTCTTCACCATCTCCCCTCCATCTCTCCCTCTCTGTTTCCATCCCTACCCCCACCCTGTCCTTTCTACCTCTCCATCTCCACCCATCCTTTCCATCTCCCTCTCTCCATCTCTCCCACTCCCTCTCCATCTCCTCACCGTCTCCCCTCTTCATGTCTCCCTCCCCCTCTCTGTCTTCCGGCTCAGCAACCTCGGTGTGGATTCAGCAAGACTATATGTGAGCTGCTCAAAGCTTCCAAGTGAGTAGGATGTAGAAGACGTCAGCTATCCAAGGTTGATAACTCGACTGTCATTTCTATTCTGCAGTGTGAAGTTCAGCACGTTTGACATCCTCCATGATGAAGAGGTGGGGCAATGGGCATGTATGTCTGCAAGTGCAGTAGTGTTAGTTTGAAGTGGGATAGATAACCTGCTGTTTGTATAGCCCCTGGACCACAGATCATTGCACTGCAGATATTTATCCGGTCCTCATTCATTTACATTGACCCCCGCACTGACAAGTCTGAGATGCTGTCTACCAGTAGTGCACTGACCGCACCTACTACAGTAGTCTGTTGGAACACGCAGCTGCGATTACAAGTGCACTGACCGCACCTACTACAGTAGTCTGTTGGAACACGCAGCTGCGATTACAAGTGCACTGACTGCACCTACTACAGTAGGCTGTTGGTACCCGCAGCTGTGACTACATTGGAAAAGCAATTTGGTGCCTACAGTATGAGTACCCCCCTCCCCCTCACTCCTGGGAATTGGGTTTAAGGGAGTCACTTCAGTTAATCTCCATTGCCATCTCTGTGAACACAGCCATTGTTTGCTATAGTTTGCATACATGTATGTGGTAGTAGTACCGGTCATATTTTACTTCGACCAATCCGAGGGCCACGTTTGACTCCTAGACAGGAAGATATGTGTTTAAATTGCTAGATAGTATTTTATCTTTTGCTCTTGATTTTCTTTCTGTCCAGGTTCGTCAAGGATTGAAGAAGTTCTCCAACTGGCCAACCTATCCCCAGCTGTACGCCCAGGGAGAGTTGATAGGGGGACTGGATATAGTCAGGGTAAGATACACTCAGCAACTGTCAAGCATTTGTCGCTTGCAGTACTGAGGTGGAAGCCTGGTAAAACTCGTCACTTGCAGCAACATATACCTGGACGTTGGATTGGTATGTGGAAGAGTGGCACATAGCTGTGGGGCAGCGTTCTGAACCGAGATACACCAGCATTGTCAATCACTCTGTCAGTGTTGAATGCTTATCTGTGGGTGCGATCAGTAGTGTGGAAGAAAGAGGTGGTCTTTCACCTAAGGTGGTCTTACTCCCTATACCTAGTGTTTTTTCCAGGAATGTGCCACCCTCCATATGTCCATCTGATTGTCCAGGAACGTCACTGCGCGTGATGAGTTTTACCAGTGTTAGTGCTGAAAGCGACGAACATTGAAGTCCTTGGTACAAGGTTAACTACACTCTCCATTGCTTACATTAATTATTTTGGGATGGGCAATAGTTCCACATTACATTGACCTTCATGGCACAATATCAAGGTGCTCTTCACGTGTACACAGAGTGTGTAAAATGCTAGCCATGTTCCCCCTATATTTTGTTGCGGTGCAAAAAAGCATGGAGAAAAACAGCTGGTAATGAACCAATAGCTTATTCAACTTAATATCCAATCAAGACGTCCTTGTGCTGAACTTCAGGACACCCCACAGAGTGAAAGGTAAGCATGCTTCACTAGTTTTATAGCCATCTTTTAGCAGCACCTACCTTCCCTCTGGTGTCTGTAGCGTAGCTACCACAAAGCAGGAGATATGATGTTACTTGTACATGTATGTGCTCGGATGTGGTTCTCTGCGGGCTGTTGTCTTGTCTTTGTAGCTGTCGCAGAAAACGAAACAGGATAGGGATAGTAGAATGGTGAAAAGTAGGGAAACAAGGTAGGGTAGAACTCAAGATCAGTGACCTCAGCAAGCATTGGGCATTGGGTGATGTTTTATGATGATCATGGCTTGTAGTAGTAGCCCCATTCCCAACGCCAGTTTTGAAGTATACCAAAATACGGCCGTATTTTGTATACTGCAAGCAATCAAAATTAAATCTGGCAGTGGGAATGAGCCATTCCCACTATCACTTTCTGTATACAAAATACGGCCCTACAAAATACTGAATGGCCTGGGAATGAGGCTAGGGTTGTATCAGATGATAGACTGTACCACTCTCCTAATAATTATTAGCACCTTTGTAAATTTGTGTCATCTCCTCATGGGATGGCATCTTTATTTGTCCTGTGGAGTCAGTGGTTACGGTTGTCTGTCCTGGGGACTCAACAGATTACGTTCCTTCCTGTACAGGAATTGAAGGAATCTGGAGAGCTTCTCGATTCCCTGGGAATGTCAGAGTGACACACACCAAAGTATATTGACTGGCTGTACATGTCTATGCTCGGCCTGTACATACTACTGTCTTACTCTCTCTCTCTGTGTGTGTACTTTGTATGCTCTGTATTTATGTCTATTTGCTGTTGTTAGGTACCAGAAATGGTAATGTACAAGTTCAATCTGTAGTTGTGATGGGAGTTCAGGGTGACTTGTGACTCGCAGTACTGTATACGGCTACAGCTGATTGATGTCCATAATACTAACTTTGAGTACAGTAGAATCTGTGCATGTTGGGCATGTTATGGATGTTCCCCATTCTAGTAAGTCCCAGGACAGCCTGCTGTACGTAGTCTGCAGACGCAACAGGTAGAGTGGGGGCACATAGGTCACTGTCCCTTGGCATGTAGGTTAGAGACATATACTGCCTCCTATTGTAATCATTGGCAAGGTTGATGTGGTAAACTATATATGCCATTGTTTTGTCTTGGTATCCACCCCAGTGTGCTACAACCATGCACATTTTCATTGCCCCTTGCCAGTTGAACAGGAAATGGCAGGTCCACTCCAATTGACATAATAGCAGTTTGTACCAAAATTGAACAATACTTTCACAATGTGCTGCTCAGTGTTTTGTAGCTTGCTCTTGTTTGGTGTCTACTGCCTAGTTGAGAGTTCTACTTCTATTGAGATTCAAGTTAATGGGCTGGACACAGGCAGTGTTGTCTATGTGGAGTATACTCCACCAGAACGTCAAGATACAATACGTGTCCGTCTTCGATCTGAAAATAGGCGTGATTGTCTTCAAATAGAGGCAGAGTATGATTCTGTTGACCTGAGGATTGAGTCACAAGTCAATGGCAACACAGTGCGGGAAGAATCACCTAGAGGGTTTCCATTCGTTTTTGGGCAACCTACTGTCCTCACTGTCTTCCCCCAACCAACTGACATCCTGATCCATGCTGCTGTTGCAAGTGATACATTCATGCTCTCTTACCCCTATCCGAGTCCGATGGGCCTTGCTTCGGTTCATAGGGTACAAGTTCAAGATCTGTTCTGGGGATTTAGATCTGCACCGTTTCACTTTGTTGGAGTTGGAAAGGTAGAAATCCTGCCAGTGAATTACTAGCTCCAAGCATTAACAGAATGTAGCACAAAGTCTCAATCCTACTTGTAGGTCAAATAAGAGCCTCAAAACCTCCTGGCATTATTCTTGCTGTGTTACTCTATTGCCTCAGGTATTCAATGACTTCGGTCCAGGTAAAGCTGTAACAGTCAATGCAACTGCTCCCAGCAGTAGAGGATTCTCCATTGCTCTGCACTGCGGAACCCCCACTGAGGACAACCATCAGGATATAGTCCTCCAGCTCAGGCCTGACCTGCAGAGTGGTGTGGTTCAGCTGCGCTCAAGATTCGGCGGGGTGTGGACAGGTGCCCAGAGTGTGAATGGGACGCCATTCACAGCTCAGCAACCATTTAGTATCACATTGGCTGCACAACTGGACCATTTTGACATCACAGTCAATGGTAGCTACTTTGCATCGTATGACTGGCCGGTAGCGGGGAGGTCCAATATGACCGTATATGCCCACCAAGTTGCTGCTCTGGACTCAATCTCCTACAGTGAAGTTCCACTAGAAGTATCAGCCCACATGCCACAGTCGACCCAGGTTCCTTGCCAGTTGGATTGCACACAGAGCACATCGTCAGTGATGTTGCAGCCATCAACACTCGTGCTCAATACTGGAAACGTTGTTTCAACTGGGCGCTTGGGTAAGCTTTATAGTATTGCTCAGCAGCTGTTAATGGCATCTAGGCCATTGTAGCTGGCCCAGAAGGGGGAAGTTCACTTAGGACTTGTAATTCGCAAAGTAGTACCAGGTGATATGGTCGTATGGAATGGGTTGTACAGAGGTAGCTATCAAGGTACTCCGCAACAAAAAAACCAAAAAAATCATTTGGCACAGAGCAGCCAGTCCTAAGGGCTAACCGTGAATAATACAGAGGCAACAATTGGTAACGTGTTTAGATATAATACATGGAAGGAACTAGTAACAAACTAGCTATAGCTATTATAAGGCAATGGGTTCCATATAAAAGGTAATCTTTTGATAATAAAAGAGAATACCTAAATGTGTCAATCCTAGACGGTTTGCCTAAAATTATGGGAACAATACAATGGCTTAGATATTACAGCGCCTTGAGGTCTGGCTTTCTAGTTGCCTCGTTGACTATGAATACGTACCACCGCCCCTGTTCTGATCCTGAAAGTATTGATTTCACCTCTACATGTAGATGTGTGGTGTATACATTCTTTCACTCCTCTCCCCATACAGGGATAATCATTGGTGCAGCTGTTGGTATCACTCTCCTGGTCTGCTGCTTGGTAGCCTCTACTGTATTGGCTGCCATTTGGGGCCACAGGCGTGGCACCACAAACCGGCTGAAAAGGAAATCAGGTACAGCACTTGTATAGTCTCATATGACATATATGCCATGTGCTGGCTAATTGCCAATAATGTGTTGACTTGACCATTCACTCTTGTGTTGCTGCTATGGCAACCATGTTTACATTTGGGTTTGCCAGCTACTACTTCACTTCAGAACCCACAGATCCTGCAAGGGTCTAGCCTCGTTCCCAGGCCGTACGAGAAATGGCCCGGCAACTTTGTGTTCAAACTATTACTTCCACTGCTGGAAAGTTGTCAAGTACCAATCAAATTTCAGAACATTGTCACATGACTATAGTAAAACCAACTGCATCATGCGTTGAAACGTCGCTGTCATGCCCATTCATCGCAATAGTTGATCGCTCGTGTAGACGCCCTTGCTAGCCTCGTTCAGCAGGCCGTAGGAAAAATGGCCTGGGAACTTCCGCAAGTTCAAACTGTAGCTATATGATGTAACGTCACGGTAATTGAACTGCCTAATTCAAGCAGTGAATATTGGATTAGTGCACGTGATAGCTAACTCCTGATCTTGCCAGCTGAGAGCAGTGCTTTCCTGCTTGTGGAAGCAACTGTTTGCTGCAGGAGGTCTAGTACTGAGACACCTCCTGAGAAGTTCCATTCATTGGCTTCAGTGGAAAAGTATGTACTCCATGGCCACTGATTAAAGATCGATGTTGCCATAGTAACAGAGATCACAAAAGAAAAGCCTCTCTAAGTATTCCTATTTCACCCAAACTGCTCAATTTCTATTTCACCAATAATCTCTACATGAAATGTGCAAGTGAATAAAATAATGTGCCATTATTTTAGTAAATACCTGATACTAGCTATCTGTTCAATGTTCTGTCTCCTCTCAGCCTCTCAGCCAACACAGATCAAATGGTGCAAGCTGTTAACATGAACGCTAGTGTATCAGTGGAGTCACCAGAGGAGCAGTCTGACCAATTACGCTGTACAGCTCGCGGAAACATCTGCTACCAAAATGAAGAATTTGGAGGTCACTCAAGTGTTTTCTATGATACCATTAGTTCTAGCAGAGGACAGACGGATCGATACTCTCAGACGAGCGAATCTTCATTGGTACACGGATACAATTACCCACAGCTAATTGGAAACTATGAATACTCAGAAATAGATGACTGCTTAGTCGAATCTTCCACTGGAACACAGCTGGAAGCCTTAGACAGCAACGGTGTCCCTTCAAACCACTACCAGGGTCTGCGACCTGAAACCAAGGACTACATGACGTTGTATCACACTGCCAGCAGGAAGGGCAATAGGGTGGAGAGGAACGGGAAGGAGTACTGTATTGCAGACTCTAGGAGATTAGATCCACCCAACAAGTACACTGATCTTACAACTCAGAACTAATGTTATAGTCATGATGTCTGTTTAGAAATAATTATTCATTTGTTTCACCCATAAAATTCCACCTTTATTCTTTTTGTGGTCCATAAAAGATGTCAGTACAGAACACAGAGCTAGCCATCAGTCACGAGAGACCTGCATGTGCAATGCAGCTTGTTGGTCTCGTCTCCAGACTGTCTCAAATGAGTGCATGTGCAGTCCAGGGACGAAAGCAACTATTGTTTTCACACCCACAGCTCAATTACATGTATGGCTTGTTTGTTTATGCTGTATGAATATTTAACATGTATACGAATTGATTGGAGTATGTAAATTAGCCGTTTTCCAAGGGTGTACGTACGTCATCGAATTAATTAGGGTGTACAAATTATTATGGTACTACACACGCACATCTTGGGTTTGAATAAGAGCCTGATCCATGCCTACACCCTCCTCACACACAGCGCTCACTCTCTCGAGCTCTATTTCTTTGCCCAAGGAGGCCAGTATCTGCCAACTCGATCCCTCATCTTGATCAGAGTAATGAGAAAGTGGTAGAGCATGATTGTGCTTTATAGCTCGGGACACCAATTCAAATTGTAGCCATGCCAGCTAAAGCACTGTACACTATACAGTTGTTAGCAGTTTAATATGAACTGCCTCCTTCTTTACCTTTCCCATGCCTGAAAGGGTGAAACTCAATTTGAGGCTCTCTACGGAACTAACTAAAATTACCCAGTAGAGCAATATTACCCAATGTGCTGCTTGTAGAATTCAAATACAGACCATATGCGAATAGACGTGCTGACATCACTGGGATGGAGTAATAATTATTGTAATGATGGTTGATGTATGCTTTTATTGGACGGAGCGAAAATGCTTGCTTTTCATTTGTGACTTGCATTGCAAGAAAAGACTGAAAGCGTTCCTAGCTAATTCACTCAAACTTCTCATTTTGTGCCCACAAGCAAACATACCGATAGACAGAGCAATCACTCTACCCTTCCTGTGAATGTGCAATAGAGGTATAGCTAATTAATCCGCCAAGGCTATTTTTCTGTTGTACAATGCAGTGTGAGATGAGGTGGGGTGATACAGGTGGGGATTATACGAAGCCAGACACCCACCAGCCCACCTCTTCCTGTGTAATGGCTACAGTTTGAGTGAGGCAAACATGATGTCACTTTCTAGCCATGAGTCGACCTTGGCTTTTCAGGCATCTCATGCAGCATTCCTCATGCAATTGTACTGCTACTGCTGGAGATGGGAACAAAATATAACCTCGGCTCAATTTGTAGTGGTTAATGGCCTATATACATGTGTATGGAAATATGTAACTTTGATCTCCTGAAGATTAGCACATGACTTGAAGTCACAACTGAGAACCCAAGGAATGGTTGAGGGGGTGCAGGGAGATACTTATGAACAACAACAGTGGCAGTTTTGAATAGCTTATGCAGTTATAGTTGGCTTGATAGGCAGCTGTATAGTATAGATAATTATATTTCAGTGACTAGCCAGCTCTATATCGAACTATGGAGGAACTCCTTCAGAGTACCATTCTTGCCACTTTATGCTGTCTCCTGCAATTTGCCATACCTGCATCAGGACAAGGTATGGTGTAGAACAGTGTAGCTAGAGGTGCAAGTTGTAAACAGCATGCTTGTTACAGAGACATCCAGTAAGCTATACTAGACCCAGCTGGGATCAAACCTGGTACGTTCTTAATGCAATGATACGTTCTCTTACTGCTGTAGCCACTGCCCTGTACTGGGCAGCTTAGCCACAGTAAATCTTATGGCCAGATAGTCTTGGTCCCAAACCATCCCATCCCTCCTGGTCTTAAATGAGAGGGAGGGGTGGCTGAGGCTGCATGCTGGCCATTAGTGTTGGTCCCAGACCCACCCTACCTGCTCACTTGGTGTCTTTACAGTGCTGGTATCCAAAGCTGACATGTACCACAGCAGATCCTGTGGATAGTTTTCCATCTCTGTTACATGTGCTTACGTAATAGTTATTTACTAGTTTTGGGGCATTACGGGGTTGTAGTGTGCCGAGGGCAATGTAATAATGGTCGCGGGCGGGATAATGCACGAGCTGAAGGCAAGTGCATTATCCGACCATTACTTACACATAGTACACACACTCAGGCATGAATGCTCACATGACACACGTACACACACATACACACATTTTCTGCTGAACCCAGTGGACAACACCTGCAGCTATCAGTACATTGAACAGCCTCCTCTGTACACCATGGAGTGTAACCCATACGCAACTAGGCAGCTCAACCTCCGATGTATAGCCCTCAGCAGAGATGGCAACTTTACTATTCGGTGGAAATGGGTGCCATTGTTCACACAGAACATCATACCTCTGCAAGATGTTACTCAACTCTCAACGTCAAACAGTACCAATACGTTTGTTGTGGTTTCCAGACTGAGAGTCTCAAGTCTCTCTGACTCTAACTCTGGTACCTACTGGTGTCAGATTGTTCCCAACAATGCCAATGCTAACCCTCTGCTACGAAGCAATGTCTACTACCTGCTGATTTCTGCCGCATATGGTGAGTTGCCACCCTGTTCTGAAAACATCCCATTGAGAAGAAGTGTGACCCAATGTGCTGACTCAGGAGCTCAGCCACAATCAAGAATACCAGTTGTTGCTGTCAACCGCAGTGCAAAAGCAGCTATTCAAACTCCTTTGCCTACGCACGCAAACCTACATGGGTCACCTACTGCTGTTCAAATTCGTCACACAAACCAACACAGTTCACCTCAAACTCATTTGCCTATGCACACACACCAACATGGGTCACCTACTGCTACTCAAACTCCTTCGCCTACGCACACATACCAACATGGGTCACCCACTGCTACTCAAACTCCTTCACCAACTCAAAACAGGTTTGTTGAAAGTCATTCACCTATTCACACATACCAACACGAATCACCTACTGCTATTCAAACTCCTTCACCTATACACACAAACCAACATGGGTCACCTACTGCTGTTCGAAACACAAGTCTTTTGCTAACACCAACATTAACAGTGTCATGGCATTCTGTCACTTCAACTGTCAGTCTAAACATTTCACCATCGCAGATATTAAGTGATGACATGTGTATTACTGAATTCTACTGTCCTCGGAATGACTTGCTACTGATCATTCTCATCAGCTTTATCATTCTGTCAGTTGTGGTCATTGGGTTGCTTATAGTCTGCATCATTGGATTCTGCTACCCCAAAAAGGTCGAGAGCAGATCTAGACTGGTCTAGAGCCATTATTATTATTATGTTGTATTGTATACACAATTACTATTATAGTGATCTTTCAAATTCATAATTATAATCTCATTGTGCCAAAGTTGTCATGCATGAAATATACTCTGATTTAGGGTGGCCACCAAAAGATTAAAGAAAACTAGGATCCATGAGATTAGCATAATTATCTAGGTCGTGCAACAAAGTGGGACTACCCCAGTATACACAGTATGTATCCATGACTCGCTATTGCAAGAGCCTCAAATCATCACGATGGTGAAAAATTATCAATGTACTGAATATTGAATGCACAAGCAATCCCTTTTGGATACTAAATTCAATGTGATACCTAATCATTGTAATTACCCCTAGATGACTTCACACTAAACTGACAAACTACCCACAACTGTTGGGTTAGTCTTGGTCCCAGCTGTACCCAAACCAACCCCAGCGCATGCAGATCGCTTTCAGTACGTATCACACACATGATACTGGAAGTGATCGATCTGCACTGGGGTTGGTTTGGTCTGGGACCGAGACTACTGTTGGATGATTTTTTTTTTTACCATTTTGAAGTACATGTATATGTTCCGCGCAATTTAGGAATTTGCGCAATCTCGAGATTGCGCAGCGCATTCTCGGAATCCCGAAATTGCGTGCCAATCTCGAGATTGCCTGAGATTGCGCGCTACGTTTGCGCAATCTCGAGATTGCGCAAACGTACGTATTGCGCAATCTTCGAACTTTTGACCTTAGCCATGTGGTTGAAGACAGAGCAACGCTCGCGGGACGGAAACCGTTTTACAAGCGGTCTCCTCCAGAGGTGACATAATGCGATCTACTACTGTGCGTGATATTGTCTATCAATCAGCAGCGGGAGGTTTTTGAGAGATTTTGTTCGGAGCGATTCGGCCCAGAAGATTATCCACAGACTACGGAACGACCCCATAGCAGATACCTGTGGTTCCTGACTCACATGTTGGGTGAAACAGCGGGGGTTTAGTCAGGAATCTCGAGATTGCGCGATCTTGTCACTGCGCAATCTCGAGATTGCGCAGTGTTGCTGCGCAATCTCGAGATTGCGCAGCAATATTGCGCAATCTCGAGATTGGCACGCAATTTCAGGATTCCGAGAATGCGCAGCGCAATCTCGAGATTGCGCAAATTCCTAAATTGCGCGGAACATATACATACAAGAGCGCATGATGACATCATTGACATCATGCGCTCTTGATACATACAACCATACTTGAACATTTTTTGTGAACACTACTGCTGTCAGGTAGATGAGTCAAAAGTGAATAGAATTCAACATAGTATATAATAATACTGGTGAAATGTACCTAGCTATTATACCCCAAAATTTAATTGGTACTAAGAAAAGTACATGGATTATTGTGCATATTACAGTGTCGTGTAAAGTCAACACCACCACAGAAATTGAAGGACAGGTACAGTGTGTGCTACTTGATGGCTTGTAGAGGTCTCAGTTGTCTGCCAAGTGAGAACTTGGTCTTCACCTCAAGAGGAGGTCTAGTCTATATGTGTGTGTGGTGAGGAAGAGACAAACAAGAGGTACTCCTTAGAAGGTAGTGTTACCAGACTAGCAATTTCAGATGGCTGGATACAGTATACTTGGGTGTTGGCAGTAGCTGCAACAAACTAGCACGTAGTATTCTAGGCCCTCCCCACACCACATGAGAGCAGGCCCCTCCCACATGAGCATGGCTTATGCAGACCCACATCAGGTGTGATTTTGCTAACTTGTGTTGGGGAGTCCATCAGCTCCAGTGGACCAGATATCTGAGACTTTCGAATGGGTTTCTTTCTCCTCGTGCGAGGCGGAGATGAGGTAAAGGGAGAGGATCGACCATCTGATGCCGCCACTGGCTGCTTACTCACTATACATTATGTGTGGGTGTGTGGTGGTGGAGACATGGATTGGTGACATCTCTAGACCTCTGTATCCCTGTGGTAATACGCTCCTCACCTGATCCTGACAGCATCCGAGTGAACTTCTTCAGAGATGGAGCCTTCTTCAAGGGAGTGTTCTCTATATCCTAACAGACCCACAAGTAATGATGAACCCATGAAACAACACAGACATGCAGGTGCTAACACTTGCCTCATCTGCAAAGCGCTGATGCTTATTCCTGTTCCTGAGAGGGTATTTGGATTTCTTTGCTGGGGAGCTCTGCAGTGGAAATAAGAGTTGTGTGTGATGGTTGACCAGTTCACAGTGGCAAGTCACTTACTCTGATCTCGGCTTTGTCTACAATTTCATTGCTTCTCTTTCGTTTCCTCATCCTCCCAGCACGCTTCTTTAGGGGTGTGACGACTATCTCCAATCTCTTCTCTCCTCCCCATCCACTCACAAAACTTTCCTCAATCAACTGAGAGCTGGTCTCCAGGATTGGGACATAGGGTTTTGAGCGATCCAGATCACTGGCCACGCTGTTGTGGCGTACACTGCAGTGGAGTGATTCATACATCGTACAGTGGAACCTCTAGAAAGGCCTCTTTGTTGGGTCCCTACATTATACAATGCAATCCAGCCACCTCTTTATGCAGCCAAAAGAATCCGTTGGCACGAGGTTACTTAGCCTCGTTCCCAGGTGCTCAGTAAATACCCCTGTACCACTAATCAGGTGTACAATGTTTTCACTGCGCTGTGTTTTCTGTGTATGATGATAGAATTCATCTCTTTGGCCCAAACAGTCACAAGCCCAGCAGTCAGAATCCAACTTGACATACACAACAACGGGCCCACCTTGTTTCTGCTGTGTTCTCAATGGACTGGAGCACAGAGGAAGCATGTGTAGGGTCCCAAGTAGAGATTGGCTCGTCCGCAATTGTGTCGTAGATTGTGGTGTCTCCTGGAAGCTATATGTACGGAGAAGGGGAGGGAGAGTTGGAGGGGGGAGAAGGAAGGGTCAGAGAGGGAGGTCAGTAGAGATCCAAAAGCAAAAAGTTAGTCACATTGTTGTATACTTAGATGTGGAAGATCGACTCAATAAAAATACATGTACAACAAACTACATGCCCTCACGTCTGGAGGTTCTTCATAAATCGGTTCTTCGTGCCCTGTCATTGTAACGTTCACTTCCCGATGGGAGAGTGCTTCCACCTCCCTTCTCCACTCCTCCCTCAATGCCTGGGTCTCCACTTGTCTGGCAACTCTTTCACAACATAGCTCTGAGTCGAGGGATATAATCTGGTGCAGGAACATGCAACAATGGGTTAATCTAAGCAGCAGTTTAGATGATTCAGCCACGCCATATATGGTGCGCACCTTAGCTTTCAGCTGGTCTCCCTCGCGTTGGTCTTCCTTCCTGACTTGGTCCAGCTGCTTCTGCAGAGCAGTGGAGGTCTTCTTGAGAGATTTGTTATCCAGTTCCACTGCCTTCAGCTTTGCCAGCCTGTGGGAGGGTGAGGGTGTGAGGTGAGGGGTGTGAGGTGAGGGGTGTGAGGTGAGGGGTGTGAGGTGAGGGGTGTGAGGTGAGGGTGGGGTGTAGTGAGGTGTGAGGTGATGTGAGGGTGAGGGGTGTGAGGGAGAGGGATGTGAGGTGAGGGGTGACGGATGTGAGGTGAGGGCAAGAGGTGTGCAGATGAAGGTATGAGAGTGTGAGCATACATGCTCGAGGGAGTGTGGGGAGCAAAGCAGACCAATGCACTGAGGTGGCTCTCTAGGCTCCTAATTGCCATGACTGGGCTTTCCTGATGAAGGAACACAAACTGTGGAGAGAAGCAGCATTCCACTTCTATGTGTTGGATGAGACATCAAAGCATTTTGTGGTTTGAATACGTTCTTTACACGGACATGAAGAGAGTTGCACTGCACCACTGTACGACAATGCGAAGGTAAGACTACCAAAGTGTAGGGTGCCAGAAACCCACTTTCTCTCAGCCTGCTTGAGATCCTTGTGGAGGGAGGCCACCTCTGCTTTCCACTGCATCTGTAGAGCTTCCACTTCTTGCTCGTGGGCTGTTGAGGCACTTGCTGTTTGTCCCTGCAATCAGTCAATAGCGAAGGTAAATCTGTTGCCTGAATCTTACCACACATGCATGTACACCCCTCCCTTCCTTCCTCTCACCTCCAGCTGTTCTGAAAGCTCTCGTATGCGGATGCTGAGCTGTGCTGTTTCCAACTGATGGTGGCCTGTTGGGGGAGGGAGAGGGAATCCATCCATGGAGAGAGGATAGCTTCTACCACATACGTATTAGTGGATATTGCAATTGGTGAGAAATGATTCAGTGGAAGCAAGTAGGTATTGAGAACGAGCTATATCGATGGTGTGTACCCTGCACAGCAGCCATCTCTGCCTTGTGCTCCTGGAAGGCCTGCTCTGCCCGCTGTCTGACCTCCTCCAGCTCAGACAAAAGGGACTGGACATGTGTCTGGTCTCCAGAGCTGCTCTTAGCCAGGGACAGCAGCTCACCATCCTGGAAAGGAGCAGAGAGTGGGAGAGGAAGAGGAGGTTGAGGAGGAGGGGAGATGACACAGGTGGAGGAGGCATGGAGAGGAGGACAAGGAGGTGAAGGGAGGGAAGAGGGTAGTGGAGGAGGGAGGTTGGGGTGGAGGGGGACGAGGGGAGTGGAGGGGTAGGGATAAGTGGTGTGCGAGAGTTGCTGCTAGCCTCGTTCCCAGATTTTATCTCGCAACCGAAAAAATTCACCAGGCCTTCTCCTGATTTTTCTCCACGGCTGTGAGATAAAAATCTACGAGGCCTGGGAACGAGGCTAGGTTGTAAAAAATGTGGCGAAACAATCCTGTGCCACTAATACCAATCTGATTGTACAAGACACTCCGCAAAAGCATAACAAATAACATCGATGAAGAAACGGGGCATCCTTCCTTCCCTCACCTTATCTCTCAGCTGTTGCTGCAGTGACTTCATGTCCTCTCTGGAAGCACAGAGGTCGTGCTCCACAGTCGACAGCTGCTTCCTGAGATCAGCTACCTGCTCCTCCAGCACTGTACGACACTGATCCAAGGAGCCCTGTAGTTCAGCCTCACGCTGTGACAGGGCCTTGCGTGAGTCTGGAAGGAAGAAAAGAAATTAATGAATGCCTTGCTCCTTGCTGGATACGAACCCCTCAGTGTCTTTGCCCAGTGTGAGATTGAAGCTTGCGAATGTTTTTTGACTGCTAATTGCTTTACATGACTGTCAGAGGAAAGGACAGAGTCCTTGTATCTGTCAACAGCAGCTAAGCATGTGGCAAGACCGTCAAAAAATTGTGCAAAATCCCCAGTCTTTTTGTGGAACGTATATGCATCCCATTTCACTCAAAGCTGGCCATGCGACTCCCCCGACACACACACACACACAACACACCTTCCAATGCTGCACTCAGCTCCTCCGTCCTCCCCTTCAAGCCATCCCTAGCAGACGTAACCCTCTCCAGCTTGATCTCTAGCTCCCTAGTGCGGGCTTGCATCTCTGTGTTGTGGCTGTGAAGCTCCTCCCTCTCCCCATCCAGCTGGGTGAGGCGGGATGACTGGCTCTTGAGCATGGTGTCGTACTCACACAGCATTCGCTTCACCTTCTCCTTTAGTTCGGTGTTCAGAGTGCCTGTGTTGGGTGGGTGGAGGGGGAGAGTAAGGTGTGTGGAGTGAGTGTGATCAAGTGTATATTGCCAGACCTTGTAGATTTTGATCACTCGCATGCAGTAGGCAAAAAACAGTGGGGCAACAGTGCTAGCATGGAAGCTATCAGAGCTGGAGGTACATGTAGCCTCTGTCCCAGACTCAAACCAACCCCAGCACAGATGAAAGGTCTGGGAACAAGACTAAGTGGAGGTCACATGAGAAAGTCTACGTACGTTAGTGTGTTCTTTTTAGTATTGGTATGTGTGAAGAATGCATGTGACTGACTGTTCTTATCCTCCAGCTCTGCAATCTTGCTGCACAGTGACGCAAGTTCTCTGTCCTTCCCCTCCATCTTCTGGTGTAGAACAGCCAGCTCCTTGCTCCTGCAAAGGAGAAGGAAGAGAAGATAAATACTGCTCCAGTGGGTATGGTATGGAAGCCAGCAATGCCTGACACACTTTGCCTCAATTTCTGCCTCAAGTTTGTAGACAGCTTCTTGCTTCACAGCCAGTTTTGCACCGAAGGTGGTCTTATCCTCTTGCAGTGCCCTGACTTCTCCTTCGTGCCTCTCCTGAATGCCGCACACCTTCTCCTCATGTTTCTCCTGCAGCTCCCGCAGCTCCAGGGCATGGGTTTGCTCAAGAAGGGAGAGCTTGTGGTTGTGGTCTTCTAGCTGGGAGGTGAGCTGGCTCACTTCGGCGTGGAGGTGAGAGAAGGTGGCATCTGAGAGGAATGCAGAAGTGGAGCTCAGTGAGGAGACTCAATCTCGGGGGGGGGGGGGGGGGGGGATAAACACCTACCTTTCTCCGAGTTATCTCCAGAGACCAGCTGGAGCTCTTCCACCCTCTCCTCCACCTCACTCTTCTCTGTCGTCAGTTCACTGATTCTCTGCTGCAGTAGTTCGGCCTCCATAACAGCATCGGCTCTCTGTATCCCCAGATGCTGTACCTCGGACTCGTGGTGGGACAACATCTCCTCCCTTTCTCTCTCTAGAGCCTCTCTTTGAGCGGTGAGGCTAGCTACCATTTCCCTGAGAGCCTCTGTCTCCGTTCTCACTTGGCCCATCTCCGTACACTTGGCAAGTCCAGATGTCTGCTCCCTCTCCCATCCCTCCTTCTCCTGGGTTAGCTTCATGGCTCCCTCAACAGCAGAATCCAGCTGCTCTCCTCCTTCTCCTGGGTTAGCTTCATGGCTCCCTCAACAGCAGAATCCAGCTGCTCTCTCAGTGACTGACATTCCGCCAGCAGCCTGGCCTCCTGCTCCTCCAAGCTACTTACAGCAGACACTTTAGTGCTTTCCAGCTCAGCATTGCTCATCAGCAGCTCTTCAATTTTCTGACTATCCTCCTCCATCTGCTTCTTCGCCATGTGGAGCTGTGTACCGAGCTCCTCGCATTCGGTCCTCAACTGGGCCTCAACCTTCTGCGTACTGGTAAGCTTGACAGCCATGTCAGCTAGCTGCTGGTTTAGGAGAACTGTCTGTGTCTCGTGGCTCTCTGCCGTGTCACAGAGCTCAGCAGCAGCTGTGTATGAGCATGAAAGGAAGTGATTGCACAAGCAAATGTGCATGTACACATGCAAGTACAAATGCAGGCCGGTATTCATTAGTCTCGTTCCCAGGTCCCACACAGCTTTTCATCGCTTGCAGTACGGAAAAGCTGGGCGGGGCCTGGGAACAAGTATTTCCATACAAACTTATGCTCCAACAAAAATATTGTAATCTGTAGATCACACAATAATAAAATGTAACAGGCAGCTAGTGCCTCCACGTCCGTGGCCAGCTCCCCTCCTTCCTCCCCTACCCCCTCCCACAGAGCTCACACACCTCTTCTTGTCTCCATGGCCAGCTCCTCCTCTAGCTCCTCCACTTTCTCCTGCAGGGAGGTCACCTGTGAGTGCAGAGACTGCTCGGCACCAACATCATCCTCGTCTGTGGAAATATGGTGGGAGAAAGCCAATAAAAACTTATCTCTCTTATCATAGAAAATAATATTGTTTACAAGCACCAAACTGGGTCCCCCACCACACACCCTCACCGTCATTGGGCCGCCTCCTCTTACGGGAGTACTGCTTCTTCATGGACTTGTGCAGCAGCTGGTATTTCATCTCATACATCTCACCGAGATCTGCGGCTTGCTCCTCCATCTCCTGACTGCATGGAGGACACACCACCAGTTAATCACCAAACACAAACCCAGATTTCTGGATTAATGCTTTTGGTCGTCCCACACCCCACTCCCCGCCCCCGCACCTGTGCCTCTCTTCAATCTCAATCAGTTGTTCTCCAAACTCCCTGCACACCTCCTGGCGTATCACGTACTCCTGCTCAATGAGCGTCACCTGCACACATTGTTGCATCATCACGTACATATTCAGAGTTTAGTTGGATGGCAAGATCCTCTGCACTCACCTGAAGTTCGGAGATCTCCTTGCAACTCTGGCCCAGGCGATCCTGGAGAGACTGGGATGGAGCAAGAAGGTTGGATTACGTGTACAAGGAAACCAGTTTGCATACTGTAGACAATAGCTACATTAGGGCAATGTCTATGATTGCTGGCAATTAGAACACTCATTTCTAGCTGCTGAATGCAGCCATCTGATTGGTCATCTATTGCTTGTCACATGAAGCGGTAAGCATCTCTGCACATGTTTAGGGTTTAATGTAGTTTACTGGCATGCTGCAACACATTCACACACCTGGCAGTGCTCACAGGAAGCACCGAACACAGGAGCCACCCGTACCACCTTCAATGTCCCCTCACCCTCCGCCCTCTCCTCCTGCTCCTCCTCTTCCTCCATCTCCCACGCCAATGATCTATTTGTCTGGCTCTCCTCCTTCAGCTGAGGAAGTACCTGCACCAGCTTGGAGGCAAATGGAAGGGGGCGTGCAGGGGTGCGGCCTGGGGTCTGTGCTGGAAGAGCCTTCACCACTGGCACTATCTGAGAGGTGGAGGAATACAAACTGATTATAAGACATCTCTGATATCAACATCTGTTCAAATCAGCTTTGATATCTCTCTCGACTCGCCTTGCTTGTGAGCGCAGAGAACTTGAGAACATGGATGGTCTCATCAAAGACTGACGCAGCGTTGGAGATGTTGACGAACATGGCGATCTTGCCCTGGCGGACACCTTTCCCCTTCCCAACAAAGTAGTTCTGGAAGAGTCGGGTCAGCTTGCTCTCACGAAATGGTACCACACGTTCCTCATTCCCCCTAGGTGAATGTGTATGTGAAGAAAACGTATGCGTCACTGCGTGGTTGTGACTATTTGTGAGAACTCAAATGTCCACCACATGGTGATGGATCTTCAGCCCAGTTACCACCCCACCTTCCTCCCCCCTCTAAGATGCTCTTACTTTCTGCTCTGGTTGAACTTCATGGCATCAATGCACTTTCCCAAGGTGAGCAGAGAGTTGTTGATGTTCCCTGCCTCCTTCACCCTCAGACCTGTAGCCCCCGTCTTGGCAGAACGTTCTGCCCCTGCTAGATCAACTATGGAGATCCTGGGATGAAAGGGGAGAAGGTGATGGGAGAGTGTGACTATAGTACATGACAGTAACAATTGCGATTGTTTGAAACCACGAGCTTATGAGCTGCTATGGGCTCCCAATTATACTATCAGCTACACTGTACCTGTTGACGATGGCGTGTTGGGGTCGTTTGGTGTTGACAACCTTGATGAGCTTGATGGTGTAGATGGAGTGGCTGCGCGAGGACTGGTAGTTGAGGCGGGTGGCTGCCACATGGCGATGTTGTAGCCCCAGGCGAAGAAGGAGGATGGCCTCATCAACACTGTCCACCTTGACCTCACGGAGGCCTTGGGAAGACGGGACGGAGGTGGGAGAAAGAAGAGAGTGATCATTGATGCATACAGCTCACAAACCATGAACATGTGTGCTACATATACATATTCCACCACCAAGCAGAAGTAAACTTATACCCCGTTTACACAACACAAAACAACCGTGCTGGCACGGTTTAGTACGGTTCGGCACAGTTATTAAATTGCCGTGTAAACGCTAACTGAACTGTACTGAACCGTGCTAGAATAACCGTTCTTGGACCACCTAACCGTGCCGTGCCAGCATGGTTAGAACCGTTCTGCTAGCGGTCTCAATCCAGTACCGGAACCTAACGAAGACCGTATGACGGCATGTGGCACTTACTGAGTGCCTGAGACGAACCCACTCTCTCCTCGGTGCTTTCAGAGTAGCCAATAATAGCTGAGAAAGAAGTATGACAAGCACAGCATGTTGTCTTGCTCTGCGTTGAATGAACAACGTCGTACCCAGCCTTGTGTGGCTTCTACTCTGACTGCCGGTGTTCTGTAAACGAATGCATACATCGTAACAGCAGATCGAGAAACTTTCCGCAAACGCGAGGTAGCCATAGAGCTAGCTCTAGCTAGCTGCAGAGCACTTATACTGATGCGCACGTGTTCGATCACGCCCTCAATAATTGATTCAGCACGGTTATTTTTGATGTAGTGTAAACGCACGCCGGCACGGTTTCGAGCGCAGTACGGTTCGGTTATCTTGGGCACGGATCGGTTATTTTTGTGTCGTGTAAACAAGGTATTAGTCTCGGAACCAGACTCCCAACCCAAGGGGGAGTCTGGTGCAGTCTGCGGAATTTTGGTGGCATGAATCTGATTGGTTGATTGCTATGTAATTGGATTGTGTCACTTCACAGGTGGCTAAGTGTGGAGACAATGAAGAGATAGTAACTGAATTATTCATCTAGCACCTCCTTGATATATCACCTTTAATTGGCACCTCTGCAAGCTGTAGCCCATAATGGCTTTCTGTACCCAACTGTACCAGACTCCCCCTCCCCCTTGGGCATGGGAGCCCAGTACGAGACTAAAGTAATCTCTGCTGCAAACACACCTTTGACAAAGTGGTTGTGGTTCTTGTCCTCTGCTAGTTTGAGTGCTGGACGCTGCTTTCCCTTGCAAGGTGCTTCCGTCAGCAGATCGTAGATGAATTCATTGTAGATCTCAGCGAAGGAGACCCAAACAGAGAACTGGTGGTTCTCTCCCCACTCCAGCTCAATGGACATGTCATCGTGCACCTGGACATCATCGAAACTCATTCCTAAAGAGGAGGGAGGGGCATACACGTATACCCAGATCTCACATCTGCCAGCGTTGTTACCAGGCCATTCCAGTTCTGCAGCAAAGCCCCTTCCCCTTCTTTGCTTACAATTAGTGTACGTACAGAATCTTCGTAATGCGTTTAGAACCCATGGCCAATGTGTTGCTCTAACAATGAATACATGAATGGGCACATAAAGTACACAACAGAACCCCACTAATTTATGCACAGTAAGACACAATCTGTTTTACAGTCGAGGGAGGTATAGAGGTTTGCATTCTGGCCATGGACTAGATGAGGCAACTATCTATCCATCGTACTGCAAGCTGGTTTGTACATGCATGTCTGAATGCACTGACTGCGGGTCACCACACATGCAGCACTATCTACTGCCGTCACGTACCCTCTTCCGTGACCTTGCTGTAGTTGGAGGAGGCCTTGGACATTGTGCTCACATCAGAGTCACTCATCAATTCAGTCTCCTCCCCAGGAGGCACAGCCAAGGGGAGAGAGGGCACCTGGGACCCCAGGTCTCGAGCCTGTAGATACGTGTGCATAGGAGTATTTAGTGGGCGCGACAAGTAACGAACGGCATGTGTGCCACTATGCTAGAGCAGAGGGGACATATGAGCATGTTCAATATTCATGCAAGGTCTATGGAATTTATGATGACTATGTTTCCTCTTAAGAGCGGGCAAGTTCCAACACGCCAATCCTGGAACTATGAACTACATGTACACAACAAAATGCTGTTAGAAATGTAGTGCCACACACACATTTAACACACACACACACACACACACACACACACACACACACACACACACACACACACACACACACACACACACACACACACACACACACACACACACACAGTCACACACACACACACACACACACACACACACACACACAGTCACACACACACACACCCCTACCTTCCTCAGGATCTCTTCTTTGATGGCCTCCTCCTTTTCCTGCTCCTTACTGCCCAGGTATTCGACGTTGGAAAAGTGCTTTGGCTTGATGGTGATCCTGCTGAACTGCTTTTGGTCAATGGAGTTGAAGATGACGTCCAGCGAGCGGGGCAGGATGCCTGGCTCAGTAGGGGTGCCAGTCACAGTGTACGTCTTGCCTGTCAATGTGCAGATAAAACACACATACTGATGTTGGTTTTTTGTACGTATCATACGAATCACTATGCCGTATGCTATATGCAGTATGCTATATGCATCCAGATAAACATGCACACATACTGAAGTCAGTTTTTGTAGGTGTCATAGGAATCACTATATGCAAATTGTTAACTCAGTGGTGATGTCGCACTGGACAACTGGATTGATCTTTGATCCACCTAGTAGGCTAGGTATCTAGTTCATAGCATACGTCTGCCAATGTACCATCGCTAACGGAACTTGGAACGAGGCTAGCATAGAGCAATTTTGAAGTGCTACAGCCTAGATGGTCTTTTTGACCCAATTACATGCATAAACTGAATGTCCAGTCACACTAATTAGACACTAACTAAATTACCCCTGCATGGAGCTACTGTAATGACGCACCTGAGTTAGTGACGCCATAGGTGAACACGAGGCAGTTCTGTCCTTCGAAGAAATCTTTGAGTGTGGGAAGTAGGCCTTCGTCAAAGACTTCCTTCTGCCTGGTGTCCGGGTTGAAGATCTTGGTGAACATGAACCGTTGGTTACCCTCCGCCATGCATCGTGCTCCATTCTTGTTCTTGTACGTCTGCGAGGTCCGCGGCGCGACGGCCAAGAGCTCGTTCTCGGTCAACAAGTGAAGGCAGTCAGCATCTCGGTTCAAAATTTCCAGCTGGCTTTTCGGTCTCACGCGCAGGAATACGACCACCGGTTGCTTCTTGGTCCCTAGGTAGCTCTCTCCCTTCATAGGCGTCTCTAACCCGTCGAACAGCTTCTTTTTGATATCGTCGACCTCGAGAAGGTCCTCCTCTTCTTCATCGTCTTCTATATTCCCTCCCTCCTCTTCCTTCCTCCACACTGACGGTGTGAAACCCTCGTCCATAATAAGACAAGATTCAGCTCAAACAGCAGAATCACAAGAAGGTTCCCGACTTTGCTGCCAAAAGTTAAAAATCAGATCCTAGAGCTCTAAACTATCCAGTGTTGTGATTAACTCGCGCTGAATTTTGAAATCACCCAATCAAAATATTCACGTGTGATGTAATGATAATCAATGGACAATTAAAACTAATTTACGGAACTAACCCTTGAAATTGTGTAACAAGGTAAAAGTCAACCTGCAGGCACAATAACTTGTAAACATGCACAATAACTTGTTAACTCGAGTGTATCTTTTCACAGGTCCTCAAGCAAGGGCTCCCGCAGGGCAGTCACATCTATGACTGTCACTGTGGGCTCATGGCTGCTCTCCTCTCCAGGACTGTCATCATCGCTGTCATGGCTACCGTGTGGGGCGAGCAGGTGAGTGGCGGATGGCTGGACTGGCTTCCTACTGCAGTGGAGTAACATCCACTTTATATTACTCAACTTTTCAAAGCATCTTCTGAATGAACGCTTTGATGTCTTTATTTGAATGTATGTGTGGTATATCACAATACCAACAAATGTCACCATTGCTATGGTGGCAGAAATGTAAACAGCTGCTGATTGGTTCACACTGGCTGAGTTAGTGTACAAGGTTGCCACAGAAAGCACTCCCAGATTGAGGAAGAAGGAATGTTCAAGTAGATCAAGTCCGCGCTTTCTGTACACGCTGCCAATGTTCCACCCATACACCATCAACAAACTCATTGAAACTGCTATTGCTAGAAGGTTTATGGCTGGGTCTCCGAGAACATTTGAAGCAAAGGTGAGGAACAGTACAGTACGAAGCAAAAGCAGAAGCCCGGTCCAGTGGCGACATTTATCCTTGTATGGGCCTGTATATGCATCAAAGACAGGCTTAAGTTTAATGACCCAGAATAGACATCTGTGATTTGTCCTCATTTGAAGGCATTGTGCAAATAGAAGCATAACAGTGTATGGAATGGTGAGACAGATGAGAGTGGCGACAGCTGCTAGGAATAGGGGGGTGTGAATTGCACTGAGATAGTCCACATTGGCGTCGTAAAGCCAAACTGCTCTTTTGGATCCATCAGGCAGGGACAGGAGAGTGAAAGATAGCACTGTGATGACGGTACGCTGAAGTTTGGTATACGACATGAGAAACAGCGTTGCCAGGACTGGAACTGCATTGCGACCACTCAGCCGTGCTGCAAAGGTGGAGTAGTGACTACTCACGATGATCAGAATCACGATACTCCAGACATACACAGGGAACACGAACTGCAGCCACGTCATGGCGTATGTGTCCAACCCATTGTAGAAACATGTTTCAATGCCAAGATCCAAGTTTAGCCACGCTATAAAAATGGTCAGGATTTGGTTCATTGAGCTTTGATTGGCATGTGAGAAGAACGTGGTATAGTTCATTTGCAAAATGTTGCCGTAGAAGAGGAGGCCATTAATGGTGCCAACCGCAACAGTCAGGTTGAGAGAAATGAGTAGGAAAACTAGTGCAAATCCTGCCAGTATGAAGGGAAAGAGCAGACAGAGGAATGTGTTTGTACACTTCTGACAGCGAGATGTCCCAAGAACCAAGCTAAGATTTTGCTGGCATTTCCCGCAGAGGATTCCAGAGCGGTTGAAGGAACACTGGTCATCTGGAGAGCTCAGGTTCAAGATAATCTCCTCTGGTTTACAGTAGTGGAGAGGACAGTGCTTGTGGACGATGATGAGGTTTGTCCCATTCTCTGAGTGTGTTGCATTGATCCAAATCTGAGCTGTCCTGTAGACAGTTTGTGTTTGGATGCTGCAGTTGATGCCTTGGTTTGTGAGCTCAGAGGCACAAGTGCACTCGAATGGATAGTCAGAGAGCTCAAAACCTAGTGGACAGGGAAGCAAGGTCGTATTGACCAGCAGAGGCAAATCCACTTGTACTAGGCGATTATAGCACAGACCCTCTGTCTCTCTATTAACTGTTCTTAAATATCTAGATTGCACTCTGGTCTGATCTGGATCCAATGGGTCTACGTCTAAGCGAATCATCTCTTGGCTTGAGCTGGAAAAAATTGAAAACGTTGCAGTAATGCATTCTCTCCTTGCTTCTTGGGCACTCTGTAGGTCCTTCAACACCGCGCCAGATTCTGGGGGAGTGATGTGAGAGTATACAGTCCCAGGAACAATCCCCTCTCTCTGGCCAACTATGGCTACAGACACCATGAATTTCTGACCAGGGTAGGCAGTAATACACTCAAATTTAATGCTGCAGTTTGGTCTACCATTTTGGCAGATGCAGACAAGGATAGGGTCAGACGATATTGGAGAGAGATCCGACTTGTTAGCAATAATCTGGAGTGAAGCATTCGGTTCTTGTCTTTTGCACTTTGCAAAGAAGCCACCATATAAGAAGCTGCCTGCTATACCAGCTGTATTGTTCCATCCCTTGATCACAATGTCCCTGGGACCCTCAGGGATTGCAAAGAAGCATTGTTCTGTGCAGGATGAAGGCTGGGTAACGTAAATGGCTCCACCCTTGTTCACTGCATGATTGTTTATGAATTGCAGGTGTAGCGGATGTTCAAATTCTACTCGCACAAGATCGAGGTAGAGAGCCCCACCATTGTATCCCACATTGTCTTCAAATGTTACATTGCCTTGAAATGTGATCACAAGAGAGGGACCTACTGAAACTATTGGAGTTCCCCGATTGTTACTGAAATGGCAGTCTACAATGCGAAGCACGGTGCCTGAATAAACATTGACTTGTTGATTACCATATATACTGTTGTTATAGAATGAGACATTCTTCAGCAGTACTGCAAGAGAACTGCTCACAACTAACCCAATGCTAGTTAAGACAGAGTTTGTATTGTTAGCAATCACACTGTTCTCTATTATAATGCTTGAGATGCGGACACTACAAGCTGGCCAAGTTGCCCAGATACCAACTGGAATTGCTTTGCTGTTTGCTGAAGTAAATTTGCTGTTTGTAACACGCAATGCAACCTCTCTTATTAGAATACAGGGTCGTTCCAAGTCAAAGGAGCAGAAAGGAAAACGTCGGTAGGAAAAGAGTGAATATGCAGTGCCCATACCATTTGTGCTCACAAAGTTGTTCATACTGACTAAACTAGGGGTACAGCCGCAGTCATGAATGTGCATATTGGCTCCAGGGTCTCCAACTACACCATTTTTCCGAGTAGTAACATCATCAATGTTTACAATCACTTTGAATCGATACTGAAGCAAAAAAATGGTCAGACCCCCACTGTTGTAGTAGAAGGACCAACCACCTGTAAATGAACACTTTGAGATGTTCAGACTGGCAAGAACTGGCAGAGGTTCGGAGGTAGGTCTCACCACACGTGGAGCTATGGTACTCGATGTTGGGGGGTTGGTGTACATAATGATGCAGTTACCTCCGTTGGGATGTGATGGAAGGAAATCCGAACTATTAGAGCGGTGGTTTGCAAACACAGACTCGGAAATTGTGGAGTTACCAAAGATGTTTATCCCCAGAAGTCCGATTCCACAAACATTACCTCGTTCATTAAGTGCTAGAGATATCTGTGTTATATTCAAATCCACCACTTGCAGGAAAAATAATGCTGCAGATTTGTAATCAGTTGGGTCCCCGTTACGACCTAAGAGTGTTCGTGTTAATGTCACGTTTACATATGGTGCCATTTTACTGGTGAGTTCATAAGGGGACCAGTGCGCTTGGCATTGCCAGAATTTCAGATATGTGATGGTCAGATTTGTGACATTTACGAATGCAAAACCAGTCTGTCCCATACAGTCAATGGTGGACACATCACTGTTGTTCGTACTTCCAGAGATGACTATGTGCTTCGCATTTGAGATTGTGAAGAACCTTTGCTGTGCATCACCGATGATGTGCGTGCCTGGTAGGAAATGAACTGTGGTATTTGATATCGAGTCAATGGCAAAATCCACTTGGATGGCGATTTGTGCTAGGGATGAACACTGCTTTGTGATGGGGCATGGAGTGTCTTCAGTGGGCTTGACGTAGTAGACGTTTGGGTGAGCATCAAGTAGCATACTGAGCCAGCTCACCGTTACTAGTAGGGAAATCATTCGGAAGTATAGTCCAGACATCTTCTGAGCGCTATAGCAGAAAACAACACAAGACTAATTTAGTAGAAGCAGCACACCGCTAGCATTATATAATCTTTATACAGTGATGAAACTATACCTATGTGTGAACGGTTCAGTCGACTCTGTTCCTACAGTTCATCAGAACTTGCAATGCACTTCACTGCAAGTGGGACTGTCTTATAGCTACACTCAATGTGTGCATACTTATGGTATCCCACCCATACAAAAGCTCAAGATCAACAGGAAGGCAAGATTGTTTGTTGCATTTGGCTTAGTTGGGCTCCTACAGACCGTTATTTCGAATTCTGAACCAAGTCAACCCACGACGACATACGTGGGTGGGTCCTCACTGTTTGTCTTATCGAACAGGATATGAAGTTATAAACACAATCATGCAACTCTGTCTACATGTACTCACAAATACTTTCTGCAGCACACAACTAGGCTTGCATAATAATCTTCAGTGATGAAACTAATATTATCTATGACGTGTGAGCAGATCAGTTGACTCTATTCATCAGAACTTGCAATGCATGATCACTGCAAGTGGGACTGTCTTATGTGTGCATACTTATGGTATCCCACCCATACAAAGAGCAACAGGAAGGCAAGATTGTTTGTTGAATTTGGCTTCCTACAGACCATTATTTCAGAATGAACAAAGTCAACCCCACAACGACATACATACGTGGGTCCTCACTGTTTGTCTTATCACACAGGATATGAAGTTATACATGTACAATGCAATTCTGTCTGAAATATCTATACTCACAAATAATTTCTGCATTACAAAAATTACATCTGCCAGTACCTGCCTGTACAATATTATTGTATAGATCCAAATACACGTATCAACACTCAGTTATATTTAAGAAGACACCAGTAACAACAAGCACATTCTAGTCTTCAGGATGTGTGGTGACTGCATCGCGCATGGCTTCAGCAACGTACTCAATGTTACCACTGTTCAGTCCACACATATTAATCCGTCCGTTTTTCATCAGGTAGATGTGATACTTGGTGGTGAGATACTCGACTTGAGTGGCTAATGCGGGTAGTGTATGTGGGATGTGTGGGTGGTGTGGTGTGTGGGGGTGGTATTCAGGTGGTGTATGTTTACATCTAAGATTGTTGATCTACTATATTGGTGCTTCAAAGACATGAAAGCCCTACATGGTAGACACACCCACCAAAATTAAATTCTGGCCTAAAAAGATTCATGGATAAGCAACAAACAAACTATGGTGTGAAGTACGTACTGTACAGACTTTATCTGCACACCGTCTTTTTTCCATGCAGGCCATAGTTTAACACAGACAACCTCCCATCAATACATTAAGATTTTAACTGTGTGTTTGTTTATTTATTTTAAGAGAAACCACCATGTAGAGTGGCTAACGAGGTAACCGGAATAGCATGAATGCTAATATTAACCAGTACCCCGGGACCAACGGCTTTACATCCCCTCCGAAGGATGCGGTGTGAACTGTATCAGGTGAAAACACCTTCAAGCACACACCTACTCATTTTTAAGGGTAGAGCTGAGTCAACTCCTAGGAGAGAAAGAAAATCTCTCCTATGGCAATGGTGGGATTTGAACCTGCAACCTTTAGATTAGCAGTCGGATGCTTTAACCGCTAGGCCACCAGCCACCCCTGTGTGTGTGTGTGTGCAATGTAAGTGGGGTGTGACCAGACTAGTGACACACAATTTACTCAACCTCGAACTCCACCAAGAATGTTTGAGAACATTGGGCAAGAGCTGGTATCTTCCAGAACAGCTGGTGGACGCAATCGGGGTAGCTGCAGTCGAAGCGGACGCAATCAGGGAGCAGCAGCTGAAGCGGATGCAATCGGGGAGCAGTCCGGCGCCGGATTACTCACGTAGGCGAACGAGGGGGAAGTAGCTGAGCGAGCGAAGCTACATGTATAAAATTACTCTTGACAAAAACTTTGGTTTCCAACATTAAACTTGTGAGGTTTAACAGTGATGTGTCTTACGTGTAAGCCCAGTAAAGGAGAACATGCCGATCTGCTGGACGATGTGGGACCAGCTACCAGGGGTGCCGTTGGCCTTCAGTGCCTGGTGTAGCTCCTCCCGCATTGAGCGGATACGATCTGACATGGTGGTCATGTTGTCACACCTGGAAGGATCAGACAATTTGAGCATAAACACATTTACCGGGAAGGTAATTAAGAAAAGATGATGACCGACATGAGATTACACCATGTTACACTGTGTTACACCGCATTACACCAGTCTATTTCTTACCACTCCTGGTAGAGGGAGGGGTTGTTGAGAGCAGTGGCTACAATCCTAGCCCCATGGTGCGGAGCATTGGACCACATGCGGCGTGAGATGACCACCAGCTGACTGCGAACAATGGAGGCAGTCTCTGCATCATTTAGCACACAGCACAGCTGTCCTACACGCTCATCTAGGAAGAGGGAGGATGAGAGGAATGGGGGGTAACGTGTCAATCATCTACTCTATTAAACTTCAACAACCCTGAATCATGATGCAGGACAACATAGCTTTGTTCCCAGGCTCCTTCCCAGCTTTTTATCGCATACAGTATGCGACAAAAAGCTGGGGAGGAGCCTGGGAATAAGGCTAGGACAACAGGTACTGTATAGACATGTAATTGTGGCCTTCTATGTATTACGATTTCACAGTGTGCATGCATTACAGCAGTGGAGGCAGGATTAGATTAGTGACATGGGACCTTTGTACTTACTTTCGTGTGTGACTAACGAAAGTGGGTGTTCAGTGAGCAGGACTAGACTAGTGATGCATGAAATTTGTATATTGATCAGATTGTGCTCGCCATAGATGCTATCGCACAAGGCAGTTGTTGTGTAGCAGTAAGGAGGTAGCTACGCTGGACTCGTGCTGGTGCAGTGAGGGCGGCGAGGTCATGATCTAGTGCTGAAGAAATAACAATAACTTGTGCGTCACACTGTGCGAATGGCAACAGTTCATAAAACTTCTGCACAGAGAGCTGCGTGGCGCTGGACTGCTCACGTAAGTGAATGAGGGTGCAATACTAGAATCTACACGGTTACTCCTGAGTTAGTAGATACAACCACTGACACGTGTCCCACTACTGCCACAACTCTCTCCCAGTACATGTAAGACATAACCAGGAGCTTATGAGCGGCGAAGCCGCGAAGGAGCGTGCAACTACCGCATACGCCCGAGTGCCGTCGAAATCCAAATTATTAGCTAGCGAACTTCCAAATATGGACTTCAATCTTCAATCTAACATAATGACGACATAAAAACCCACGTGTTCTGTGGTAGCGATGTGAGAAGTTTGACACTCGCTCAGTGGAGCGCCTTTGACCTAGCCGCAGTGAAATGGCCAAGCGAACGGGTGACAGTGAAAGCGATTTGCCACAAAAACGTCGTAGATTTGAAGATCCTGGGACCCCTCACCGTTTGGAGACGCCGCCTTCTTCGTTTCCAAAACGGAAATACGTAAGTAATTAGGATTTGGACGGAACCGGAGTTACACGCTCCTTCGCGGCTTCGCCACTCATAAGCTCCTGACATAACAAACGCACTATATAATCCAAAGTTCTTGGAGAAAGACTGGGCGGCAAATAGCTCAAACCCCGCCCTCACAAACTCCCTCACAGCCCATGCATCATTGTCCAGGTCACCAGAGGCAAACCCCTGGTAGGCAGTGTCCATGAAGGGAAACAGTTTCCGTTCCTAGAAGGAAGGGGGAGGGAGAACGATGAAAGTACGATGATACCTGATGGATTAGACAACTCAACTGTACCAGAAATTCCTACAGTAAGTTCCTACAGTAAGTTAGAGCGCATGATCACAACTTTAAATACCTTCATGACAGCAGTGATTCCCTTCCACTGGTCTCGGGTGGGGTCTATACCAGTCGGGTTATGGGCACAGGAATGTAGGAGGATAACGCTGCCCTCAGGAGCATTCTGCATCACAGTGGAGGTACACGATATAATGACAACGACAAATGGAGTAGATTGCAAAGCAGAATGGCTGGTAGTTGTTACTGTAAGACTGGCCCCCAAGCAGGGGAAAGCCCTTTCATCAAGCTTTCTAGCATTCATGGGTGTGGCTCAGTCAATAGAACCATCTTATCCACAAGGTCGTCACGTATCAGTTATGAGGTAAACAGTTCCAAGCTCATTGCTTGTACACCAACATCAATGGCCTAGACATAAATTACATGTAGCTAGGTTGATGCAGGGCATTGTGGGGAGTGCAAGCAAGCTGTGTCCAACTGGCATACATTGGTTGGTTCCATGTAACTACTATTCAACAACACATGGTTACAATAGTTACAATCGTCTCCAGTAGGAGGCACTTCATACGTGTAGGACAAAGGCTTCCATTTCCGCTAGCAACATTTTCAGGTACAAGTTCCTCATACAGGATCTTGTCTGCATAAAAAATACACACTTTAGGGGAGGGCTTTCCCACTTGGCTTTTGTCACTTGCAAGTGGGTAGGAAGGGCTGAGGATGAGGCTAGCTAAAAGGAGTGCTTTCCACCAATGTTTCCCTACCCGCAGGTCTTCAGTCATCCCTTCGTAGTCAAGCCCGCGACTCTCCTTCTTATAGTAGCGGTACTCCCGAATGTCTGTGTAGCCTGCTTCCCTCAGAATGCCCCAGTGATTGCCTGAATATACATGTGTGTGTGTGTGGTATTAAATCAGGTACAAAACAAGTGCTTGTCACTGGAGCATTCTCACTCTTTAGCTCTTTACCAACCAACGACGGCGTTTGCCATCGTGGCTCCCATTAGCCTAGCTCCCAGGGCATATTATGGAAAAACACCCTCAGCCGGTCACATAATTAAAATTGTGCACTTTGACGTACCAGAAGACAATGTACATGGATGGGAACTTGGCTGCGATGGAAAAACCCGGCACATCCTGCATTTCACAATTACACTGTACAGTTACATGTAGGAAATAATATTTTACCAAAAAGGTGATTATTACAGCATTGGGTCAGTAGACCCTTAGACTGCAAGATACTACCTTATGAAAGTCTGGCTCTATTTCCATTCCAGCGATACAAGCCCAAACTCGCGCTATATTGTCGTACATAAATTAGGCATTGCTAAGCACTCAGAATGCATTACGACAAGTGGTGTACAATGCATGTCATTTCCTGCTGTCTTGTACATGTACATTAGCCTCGTTCCCAGGCCCGCGCGCCGCTTTCGGTTGCATGAAAGAACGCGGAGGGCCTGGTATGTTTCCTCACGTGCGTGACGTCGAGGGTAGAAAGGTGGTAGAAAGGACTTAATTGAACGTGGGCGAACTGGGGCTAAGAACAGCAAGAAGAGCAAAGGTACGAGGTAACTTACCACACGTATCTAGCTAGCGGGGGGCGACTGTCTTACACACCAAGCGTTGAACGTGTAGTTGGTTGAACAATACACAAAACTTCGCTTATTCGTTCTGAAAATTTTGGCCGTTTGTAATTACGTAATGCCCATGTGGCGAAACATACCAGGCTCTCCCCGCTTTTCCGTACTGCAAGCGACGAAAAGCTGGGCGGGGCCTGGGAACGAGGCTACATGTACATGTGTCTTCTTCTGTCCATTTCACTCCGTCTGACCTGCCTTTCAACTGGATGAGCCATGAGAAGTGTAGCTAGCTAAAGCTGTGCACTGAGCACATTGAGCTAGTCACAAAGGAAGACGTGTAATACAGTAGCCTTGTTCCCAGGGCTTCTACACCTCCTGTTTTTGATCGCTTGCAGTATATGCGCTGCAAGCGATCAAAAACTGGAGGTGTAGAAGGCCTGGGAACGAGGCTAGTAATACAGACAGTAGTCTCCTGAGTGAGAGAAAATTGGTCTAGCTCGATAGACTAACAGATAGTATACGGAAAATAATGACATACAGTAGCACCATCAAAACTATTTACGCAATAATTTCGTGTAAGCCTCATGCACTTCAAGCTGTATCTCGGCAACTGGATGACCAATCACTTTGAAATTTGGTCTGAAAGGTCAAAGGAAACTATCGTGATTTGTGGTGTCAACTTCATTTTTCAAAATGTGGGGTGTGCCAAGTTTTCCCTTGGTCGTCACATATTTACAATCAAGAAATGTCTTCTTACAATGTACTAGTTTCCATGACAACACACACAGATTTATGTGTGGTACATCCAAAGCAGTTTGCGCACACCTTAAGGCTTACCCCAAGTGGGTCGTGAGACGTAGGCAACCTTGGCGGAGTTGTATTTGAAGAGAAACTCCGACCCTAGCCTAAGTGAACCTGTGCCTGATATTGCCTGCACACTACATACCTGTGAATACGTAGTGAGTGCATGTATGAGATGGATACATGTATACATGTATACATGTATGGTGAGTGGGTACATATGCGAGTGGGTGTTGTGTACATGTACATGTGTTTATGTACATGTGAGTGTGTGTGTGCGCGTGTGCGGGGGAGGTGTGTGTATACAGAGAAGGGAAGAGGGAACCAATCATTGTTTCCAAATAAGGATGCACATACAAGCTTATTCCACCCACCATCTACCACTACACTCCTAATACATGTACCTTGTCCAGCATAACTAATCAAACGTTTGAACACTCAAGAAAGGCACACAAAGATTCTGATTACACTGGTGTCATTGCCATCAGCGCTGACTCTTTCAGAATAATAACTGGAGCAAGCCTTGGCAAGACCCACATAGACATGCAGTATGTGAGCCGTGTCTGTCTGTCTGTATGACTGTACATGTATGTTCGTATGTATCAAAACTTCTGCAAATAACCAAAAGTTTCTTCAGTCCTTGTGTATGGTTCTGGGGACACTCCTTGCTCTGTACACCCACTCACTCAGACTCACTCCACAACATCGTGCATTCGATAACTTGTTTAGAAACTGGGTAAGAAGTATAACTAAATGGCGAGAGTAAAGCAAGTCATGAGGTGTAATTGCCGAACGTAGCGAGGCAAGTAACCTTGACAACCAGCAGTCCGATACTGAGCTGCTGCTGTGGACGACAATCGTAAAAGATGGCAGGTCACAGGGTGGAAACAAACATACCTGTTATTCCATCAAATTTCTTCATCGGTGACAGCATCGTACATGCACATGTAAGTATGTGCCATACCTTATTGGCATTCGGGCATGAACACATCTTCGAAAATAAGTCCATTTCTGGACATGGCTCTCTCTTCCTCAAAGACGAAACTTCACACGTACTTCTACGTGCAGATAGGCAGGCACTGCACTACATTCACATGCACTCAATCCAACACTATTACTACGTGAGGCTTCTGTGTGAACTTAAGTTAGCCATACAAGTTGCTCTATCAGGAGTACCACTGGCACTTATTAACCTTTCGGGAACAGTGCAATCATATTACAGGATAGGGCTTTATGCTATCCCTCTGGAGACAAACGAATGATCTTCCAGGCTAACCATCAGTAGCGTAGCCAGGCTAGGGCACACTGGGACATGTGCCCACAGGTCGTGTCCAACCACTAGAGGTGTGCCTGAAACCTAGTGGATGAGGCACTGAGAATGCCCCCCGAGAGGCTAAAACAAATTGTATATTTCCTACTTCTGTACTACGTGCAGAATCTTCCACGAACTCCATGCCCATACTGTGGCCCTTGGAATCCTGGCTACACCGCTGCTAACCACACTCACCCTGTTATGTGTGATGGCTGGGCTGCTGTCTCCTAGCAACAGCCGGGTACAGCCTTCAGTGAACAGCTTCATACCCTCCAGGGGAAGGTACTCATGGTTCAACATGGGGTCTGTGCTCATTTGTGCTTCAATTGTCCGTACCACAGGCAACACCCATGGGAGACCCTCCTCTGTTCTGTACGCTGTGGGGGGGGGGGGGGGGGTATAAGTTACTCAAGTGGCACTAAACATAACCTACGGGGAGGAATCAAAGGTTGATCAATCAACATGGTCACCCGGTCAAACCGCTGGAGAGCACTAGTCACAGTAGCCTGGTTCCTGGGCCTGGGAACAAGGCTATAGTCACAGCTGTGATTCGAGTCTATAGGACTGACATACGTCAGCTATTATGCCTCGGAATTGTTTAAGTAATTATGACATCATACCCTTAAATTCTGGGGTGAGGGTTAGATCCCATTGCTCCCCCAGTCTCGCGTAGCCACTCTTGTACAGAGTCTGGCTACGCGAGACTATCCCATCCCCCCTCATATGAAACCCTGCTACTTTGTCCCCAGACCCTCCACTGGCAAGCGAGCTCGAGGAGGACGGAGCATGGAGGGTCTGGGTTATCAATGAACTTTAAAAGAACGTTGTAAGGTGCTCACCTCCAACCCCGAGGTTCACTTTCTTTGGATGTTTATCAGCCAGAAAGCGTTCTTTGACGTTGAAGATGGGGTCCGGGGGGTGCATTTCGAGGTGCCCGAACAAAGAGCCCATCTTCACGTGCTTCACATTCGCGCCGTTCTCCATGTTGCCTGCTGTACTGTATGAGATCTTCGCCGCGGCTAGAACCCTACCTAGCCGTCAGACTGACAGACAGTATTCACAGTGCTAACAATAGGATAAAGAACAACAAGGAGAATGCAGACCACACGCGTGTTTATCACATGTACAACCTCTAAATAGTGCGCAATAAGAGTCTACTGCCATGTCCGGAATGGAACGGACCACGAGCAGTTCAAAGGTCACGTATGCGGTCAAGAAAGCGGCTTAAAGACTGAGGGGACTTTTCCTGTTAAAAATAAAAGCTAATCCACTCAGGCCATGAATTTGTCCATAACATCTGAGCCTGACCTTTAATAGTTCTGTTTTGTGTTTGTTCTGTGAACATTCTCTGGAATGAGATGCCTTCTTTTTGCTAATACAGAACACTAACCACACATTAATTTTGTTGCAAATTACTAGAAAACATATAGGCATTGACAAGATAGCAGAGCAAACCAAGTTGAGAGCTAGTCTCGGAACCAGACTCTTTGCACGGGGAGGGGTCTGGTTCCGAGACTAGTTGAGAGCTACATGTAGGTATTAGCCTATCAGGGTCCCAACTATGGGATTAGTAATTGCCAGATACACCCCTACTCACTAACAGCTCCAGTGGTAGAGCCCAGTGAGGCTACAGGTCGACAAGGCTGTCCTCCCAGGCTATTACCCAGAGCTCATTCCCACAAGAAAAGATGAAGCAACGCTCTTGAACAGCTAACAAACTTGAATAAATGTACCGGTAACCAAGTGGCTCTTCATGTAGATATGTACACGTGAGATGCACGCAGATAACGTACAAAAAAAATAAATACACGCTCAGTAATTTTAAAAACAAAAACATAAAAACCCTGAAATCCACACAAGAGGCTATGTACTCAGCTGCAGTTCCAAGTCTTCCATTCTTCTCCGCATGAGTTTGAAGCATGTCCGGCACACACGCTGGAGCTTGGCCGTGGCATGGAAGGGGAGGGATGCCTGGTGGCCTCCACATGCCCCACACACAACCACACCACAGTAGCTGCAGTGGTACTGTAAGAACAGGATTGCTGTCACATTACTTAGCTCGGACAATGTAGGTCAGGCAGGCACACTGCACTGGAAATGTTTCTGATACATTGTGGGGCCAGCACAGAGCTATGTACCTCCTCCTCATTATTCCATTGAGGTGGAGGAGAATGTTGTGAAAGAACACCATTGCACATGACTCCGAAAGTGGACCCAACACGGCATGCTTACTCCCGAGGAATGAGGTCGGAGCTACTAATACCACATTAGGAAATAGCTTGCAACTACAACCTTGACTTTATCGGCTGTACAAATGTAGCATTGTTGGAGATACCCTTTGAGTTTCCTGTTTGAAGGGAATTTTCAGATGACAGACTAAAAGACAGATTTACGTCACCCATTGCCAAAACCATTGCTGTGCATGCAAAAACACGCAGCTACACACTACACTAGCACTCAGGGAAATTAGACCAATGCTTTGTGAAGGGAAGCATTCCCAAGACAAGAACTGTTACCCACCTTTCTCGATGAATAGGAGAAAGCAGTGCCACAGGGACACTGCCACACACTGCGCAAGGGCTGCCAAGGTAGGTTCATCTCAGGGACGTGGTTGAGGTACTCCTTGAAGCATGTGTAAGAGTCGGGGGAGAGTCGGGAGGCAAGAGACAGCTCCCGGCGTAGCTGAGTGGCTGCAGTGGGGTCAGCCTTTGTGTCTGTGCAGCTGTTTGCAGTGTCTAAGGGATTGTGGCTGTCGGGCGTCTCATTTTGAACTGCTGCATCAGTCTTCCCTTCACAAGGAGTGGTATCACCATTGACACATTCCGAGGACGGAACATCCTCACAAATGGTATGTGCATTAGCGACTGTAGAAGTCTCTGTTTCTTGATTGTCTCTAGTTCTGTTGGCCATCTTAGGGCTGGGACGGGTTTCCTTGCTGACACCATTATTCATGCTCCTAAAATGCACCGCCTCCTGCTCTCCGCTACCGAAATGCACGCTCGTGCTGCCTCCAATTGGAGATATTGGTTCTCCACTGTCGGAGGTCGCTGAGGATCCCAGACTAGACTGGAAAGGGCTGGAGTAGTCAGAAGACATCTGCAGGCCATTCGGAGAGCAGCTATCGGTGATAGTAGTGTGTGCCTGTGAAGGTTGGCAGCTAAGTGAGCCCTCTTCACTTTGTGCTACGGGGCTCCCCTCTGAGACAGTAGGCACACCATTAGGTGAGTGGGTGCCGTTCAAATGGTTGGACTGGTCACAACAAAGCAAAACTTCAGTAGCCCTCTCTGGTTGATTTAGCTCGGGAGCATCTTTTGGCAACCGTGCATGTTCTACATCTCCCCTGGCACTCATCTCATCGGACTGTGAGGAGCAGTGAGATTTGTCTTCTTGGAAGCGAGCTAAGACCTTTCTCAGCTCCACTATGTTCTGGAGGGAATGCCCAGAGAGGTATACATCACATGAAGAAATCACATACACCTGCAGCAAACAAGGTTCCTTTAGATCGGTCACCTTAACTCATGGTCCCGGTCCCAGACCCTCCCTCCTAAAATAACTATTACATGTACAGTGTATGCTATGGATTTGAATTCATACACCAGAAAAATAAATTCAACGTACATGTATAGATTACACTCCTGGTAGAGGAAAATTTGCAGCGTAATGTAATTAACGTTTGACTACATGTACTTATGAATGGCCTACCGAGATTCTGATCATCATCGCTATCATGCACTGACTCAAATATGTGTTTTTGGTGCTGAAACTCACCTTGGTGGTGGAGATACAAGCGATTTTGTCTTCCCATTGGCCACCATTGCTCGAGCGTTCTGAGTCTTCGACTTTCGTTGCCAGTACAGCTCTTATTAAGAAGGGCCTTCTGACCACACAGCCGAGATCACTGTAATAATTTCTTGTCTTCCCTTTGACCGCCATAGAGTGGCTGCATTGACGCGTCATGACGTCACATTGTCATGTTTTATTTACTTCCGCATGGCAAGAAACGCTAGGCTAACACACAAGAGGCCAACCATGGTGATTTCGTGCGGTACTCCGTTCTGTACTAATACATGTAGGGCAATGAAAGACACCAAGGAACAAGGAATACAGTTCTACAGAATTCCTCAAGACCACGAAAAGAGAAGATTGTGGCTGATAGCTATCAACAGGAAGGATTTTATCCCCAGGTGTTACACCTACCTTTGCAGTGCGCAGTAGCTGCCTTTATAACTAAGTATACATGTACCAGTGCAGTTACAATCGTGCTGTGCTTCTGTTAGAAGTGAACACCCCCAGTCTCCATCAAACATACATATATCTGGCCCATCAAAAGATCTTGAGCGGGCCAGGCAGCAACTGAGAAGGTATGAAGCTCTGAAGCGAAGGGATGAGATGCAGAAGGATGCAGAGGCAGCAGAAGCTCAAGTTCAGCCTACATTCTCGTCACCAAGCAGCATCGCTTGTGAGGAATGCAAAGCCCTAGAGGAGAATTATGAATTGAAGTTGCAAGAACTGCAATCCGAGTACGAATTGAAGTCGCAGGAACTGCAAATTAAGTACGAAACCCTGCAAGAGGACTATAGGCTTAGGGTTGAAGAGCCGAAAGTGTGTAAGGGTCCTGTGTTAGGCAGAGGCTAAGCAATGCTCAAGGAAGTTGAGGAAACTTCCCACATTCTACACTGGGCTTCCAAGCTTCGCCTTACTAATGTCTCTATTTCGCTATGTGACCAAACACAAGCCAGAAATGTATGGGACCTTCTGGCAAGCTGTGGGCATGGATGGCGGCAACCAAGAGTTTGGTTTGGACGTACAGGTGGTCTCTTCATGAACACGAATTGCAGGTCTCCAGCCAGAATAGAATGGCTGCAACATGTGAACATGTCTCGGCAAGGCCAGCCATGCAGGTGCAATGTCCACATTCAACCATGCCATTCTTCCTGATAGCCACCCATGGCTTCAGCGGAGTCTCTCTCAGTGCATACGAATACTGCACTTTCCCAACCAGCAAAAAAGATACATGTATCACCGTAATTGTGGAGCATCCATACGATCATTCATTGCAGCACAGGTGCCGTTAGTGCATTTTGCCATGCAGAAGTGAATTACCTAATCGCCATGACGTCAAACGCAGCCGCTCTATTGCTGACGTGACTCGATCGACCGAGCATGGTCGTCACGTGACATATGTGTTAATTGGAACGAGCTTAGCATTATACCCAGGCTTCCTGCCCACAGTTAACTTGGAAGGATAAGCCTGGAAAGATTTTGCACGATACAGTGTCACCATGACGTCATAACAAAGGATAACAATTGAATGCTCATAATTCACATTGTTAGTTGGTGAGTAAGACCGAGACGAATTAGCATCCAGGAGTTGATCGACACGCAGAGCAACCAAGCTTCCAATGATGTCACAGCAGCACCGAATCACGTGCAAAATATTCCCAGGCTTTCCTTCCAAGAAAGCCAAGAGATAAATGAAAGCCTGGGTAAGAGGTACAGTTATGCACTTTACTAGCCTTGCTCCAAGGCCACGCAGCCTGGGAACGAGGCTAGCACTTTACCTGTTGTAGGAACTTGATGTGTTCCACCATGCAGGTGTTCTGTTGCTTGAGGCTTCCCAACATTTCATCTGAGAGCTCAGAGGCTCGCTCACGAGGGTGGTAGCGACAGTAGAGACCATACCAGAAGCTACAGGAGGGGAGGGAGGGTGGGAGTAAAGGAGGGAGGGAGGGAGGGAGGGAGGGAGGGAGGGAGGGAGGGAGGGAGGGAGGGAGGGAGGGAGGAGGGGGGAGGGAGGGAGGGTGGGAGAAAGGGAGGGAGGAGGGGAGCGAGGGAGGGAGGGAGGGAGGGAGGAGGGGGAGGTGGGAGGGAAATTGGAAGGGAGTGAGGAGGAAGAGAAGGACTTGGTCAAGATTGGATGAGGGAGTGGCCTACCTTAGGTGTGGGATATCTGTGGTTGGTGTAAGCATGTCTCGGCAGGTCTCTGTGCCATAGAGTGGGTTGAGGAAGTCATCCAGTCGGCTCCACACATGCCCCCAGAATGAGTAAGTGTCTTCACTAAATCTGTGTGAGTTATAGTAGCTGTCAATAAAAAGTTTACGTTCCGTTTACAAACAACGATCGTTCTACGGTGAGAAACGGCTCAGAAAACGGTGTGAAATTATTGCTACGTCAGTGTTTATACGCACCGTTTTTACGGTATACAAGCGTAGTAAAAACTTTTAACGCTTATAGCGGATTCAGCCTATGTCCAACGCTGTTCTACCTGGGTTATGTTTTAGACCCTGGACCTCTCTCCATGCCGGTCTTTGTTCGATGTCCACAGCTTTCACAGAACCGGAGATACAGTGGCAATGCGATCGATCCCTCTCTCACACCCCTCCCTCTCCCTCCCTCACTCACACCCCTCCCTCCCCTTACCCACACCCCCTCCCTCACTGATGCACTATCCTCTCCTTCTCGCAGTTACCAAGGAAAGTACCAAACTGGCAGGAGTGGAGGTGGGCGTGGAGGGACAGTAGTAGGTGCTCATTGAACTGGAAGGCTGTTGGGTATTGAAGAGTGACCTGCCATACACATTCGAGGAACTGAGAAAATATTGGGGAGAAATCACGACTGTCGCCGGCAAGATGGCCACTCCTGGAGGATGGAGAGAGGAAGATGGGAGGGAGAGCGAGGGCGGGAAGGAAGGTAAAGGAATTTCTTCTGCTGACAAGCATCTGCTCACAAAATCAACATACCTTGTTGAAAACTTATGTCCAAATGAAAGCCACTCCTTTTCAATCAGAATCTACAGTGAAAGCAGAGCAGCATTGTCTGACAGAGGTACATAATAAAACAGTGCCCCTCCCCTCCCCTCCACCCCTGGTTGCAACCAGGGGTGGAGGGGAGGGGAGGGAGAGTGGAGGAGGGAGCAAGGAGGAAAGGAAAGAGGGAGGGAGGGAGCAAGGAGGAAGGGAAAGAGGGAGGGAAGGAGGGGAGAGAGAGATAGGCAAAGGAGAGAGGGAGGGGGAGGAGAGGAAAAGAAGAAAGAGAATTAGAAATGTCTGAGCTGGATCACCATGAAGCCGTGCAGTGTCCGGTAGTAGGGATCAATAAGCAGGGAGGCAAGGCCACAGGTCTGTGCCGTGCGGTCCCAGCCGTCAGAGCAGTGCACCAGCACACTCACACCCTCATCATGCAATGCCTGGGGGGTAATGGTTAGGGTTAAGGCCCGCCTGGCCGGTGACGGTGACGGTGAGTCCGACTCACCGTCACCGTCACCGTCACCGTCACTTAAAGGATGGTTAGTTAGCACTACGATTTAACTATGCATGGATGTATATATCAGTGGCGTTACCTTGGCAATGAAAATGGATGTCTCAAGGATGAGGTGGATGTGCTTCATCCATCCAGACGCCTCTAGTCCACTCAGGAACCCAGAAATTGACTGCGTAGGTGAGCATGCAGCTGTGTGGTAGAGCAGGGTGAAGATATGTGCGTGTTGGGGGGTGGGGGGGTGGGGATTAAGCCAATGGTAATTGTAGCTGTGGGTACAATTGCAACTAACTTCAAACTTATCCACCATCCCTCACTTACTTTCTCACACCATTCTCCTTCACTCCTAACTCCTCTCTCCTCCCCTCTCTTCTATTACTCTTCATCCCTCCCCTCTCCTCCATCTGATTCACACTTCATCCCTCCTGTCTTCTCCATCACCCTTCCCTCCCTCCCCTCTCCGCCCTCATCTCTCTCCGCTGTCATATCCTTCACTCCCTCTCCTCCCTCATCTCTCCACTCTCCTCCCTCATCCCTCCCCTCTCCTCCCTCATCCCTCCCCTCTTGCCATTCATTCCATCTCCTCTGGTGAGGGAATGAAACATGAGCAGGTACTGTAGGCCCTCACTTTCTCCTCCTCACCACCACACTCAATCATTCAATCCCTAGCCAATCCTCACGCTCTCACCTTCCACCATCTTCTGCAGGCTCTCTCGCATGACGTGGATGTTGTGGATGTTGTAGAACTCATACACGACGTTGGTGTAGTTGTCCACTTTCTCGTATCCCTTCCCTTGGGCCTTGTTCGCTATCGCATTGATCTAGGGATGGGCATTAAATAGGAAACGTCCAGATACATGTAAGACCAGGGTTACAAGTACATGTACCTACACTGTTTACTAGCACAGTAAATACTACACACAATAACTGAACAAACAGGAACAGTTGTAGTACATATGAGAACAAAAGGCTGGGACAACGTACAGTGGGGGTTTATTGCGGAATCAGTCTAGAGCTTGTTGTACAGCCTGGGAAATGGCAGCGCCCCATGTGTGAGGCAACTGGTGATGACAAATTACCATAGGAACTCTAAGATGTGACCTAATGTGATGCCAGAAGGTCAACAGTGGGGGGTTGTTGCGGAATCAGTCTAGAGCTTGTTGTGCAGCCCTGGAAATGCCAGCGGGCCATGTACGAGGCAACTGGTGATGACAAATTACCATAGGAACTCTAAGACATGACCTCATGTGATGCCAGTAGGACAACAGTGGGGGTTGTTGCAGAATCAGTCTAGAGCTTGTTGTACAGCCTGGGAAATGGCAGCGCCCCATGTACATGTATGAGGCAACTAGTGTTGACATCACCATAGGAACTCTAAGACATGACCTCATGTGATGCCAGTATTACATACCTTTGGTCGGGTATCCACTACATAGATGAAATCTGAGTTTGGGTTGGCATTGATTATTGCCTGAACCATTTGCTCATCCTCTGCTGAGCGACGAGTGAATCCTGCCAGAGGCTGGCTGCTCCGACACAGTGCTGACTGTTTTTGGGAGGGAGAGAGGGAGGGAGGGAGGGAGGGAAGGAGGGAGGGAAGGAGGGAGGGAAGGAGGGAAGGAGGGAGGGAAGGAGGGAGGGAAGGAGGGAGGGAGGGAGGGAAGGAGGGAGGGAAGGAGGGAAGGAGGGAGGGAAGGAGGGAGAGAAGGAGGGAGGGAAGGAGGGAGGGAGGGAGGGAGGGAAGGAGGGAGGGAGGGAAGGAGGGAGGGAAGGAGGGAAGGAGGGAGGGAGAGAAGGAGGGAGGGAAGGAGGGAGGGAAGGAGGGAGGGAGCAATGAACTTGAGAATTTGACATGTACATATGTATGTGCAAGTTCTCTGCAGTATCTTCAGAAGTACCTGTACATGTACATTCACACAGTATGTACCATAGTCGCTCGCTATTCGGTGCATGTGCCTATATCTCCACAGAAAGGACTATAAGCGAGATGCGCTAAATATCAAATGCCATTCCTCAAATAGGAAATGCGCTTAATTTCGAAGCATATCTTTTTCCATTCTGTAGGATCGAAAATGGCAGTGTTTCTGGAAGAAGACTTCAGAGCTTAATGATGAGTACCTGGAACGAGAGTCAAACCTGCGCTAGCCTCGTTCCCACGCGGCCTGGGAACGAGAGTCAAACCTGCGCCAAACAGAGAAAATGTGCATACAAGTAAGCTGCGCCTAATCACACGTGACCATGGTGGGTACACAGCATCTACATGTACTGTCATCAATACTCAGACGTACATGTACATGTACGGTACAGACAAATACGGTACAGACAGCCTCGTTCCCAGGCCTCCGCCCTGATTTTATCTCGCAGCTGTGGAGAAAAACGGCTGTGAGATAAAATCTGGGCGGAGGCCTCGGAATGAGTCTATGGTACAGAGGTGATCAGGTTGCTTCCTCACACCACTGTATGTGTACCTTCTTGGGTTCATAGTAGAAGGACAGTACTGGCAGTCGCCCCTTGCTTCTGAACTTGGTACTGCCGATAATCGTAGACCTGTCAGCCCCAGTTGGGACATAGAGATGGCTGCTGTAGGTATCACACAGCTGGAGGGGGAGGAGGGGGGAGGAGGTGGAGGAGGGGGAGGAGGGGGAGGAGGGGAGAGGAGGGGGAGGAGGGGAGAGGAGGGGGAGGAGGGGAGAGGGAGGAGGAAGGAGAGAAGGGGAAAGAGCGGGAGGAGGGGGAGGAGGGGGAAGAGGGAGACGAGGGGGAGGAGGGTAAAGGAGGGGAGGAGGGGGAGGAGCAGGAGAAGAGGGAGAGGAGGGTAGAGTGGGGGTAGGAAGAGGGAAGAGAATCGGGAGAGAAAGTACATGTAAAATCTGTGTCTTTGAGACAAGGCAAGTAGTTCTGTTCACCTCTGTACTCTTAATTGTGGTGTACTGCTATGGCAACAAGGAGGGTACCTCGTAGTTGGTGTTTATGCTGGTATGTTTCCAATGCTCATTGGGCAGTCCCATTCGGCCATACTCGCTCTGTGAGTCATACAGCGCCCACCCGGACGACTGCTTCATCATCCCCCCCTGGCTGGGCTTGTACTGGTAAGCATAGAGCTGGGAGTAGCTCTCTGAGTGGGAGGGGGGGGTAGTGGGTATGGTGGGTGTGCAGAGGGAGGGGAGAGAGGTATGTTAGGTGTGGAGGGAGGAGATAGGTCCGGAGGGTAGGGAGGTGCGAAGAGGAGGTGCATGCGGAGGGGAGGGATCAAGGTGAAGTTGTGGAGGGGAGGGAGGTGTGGAGAGGAGGGAGGTGTGGAGGGAAGGTGTGGTGTGTGAAGTGCCTGTACATAAGTACGTAGTACGTGTGCTTATGTACAGTGTACAAGCACCTCTCACCATGCAGTAATGTCTAAGACAAATTAGGATACCATGTGCCAGCCATTGCACACATGGCATGTGTCTAGCAGTCAGTTTTCACTTCATTTGCAACATGACAACACTTGCACTACAGCAGTTTCACCACAGCTGAGGCGACAGTACATGTACCTTCCGTTAGAGATGCTATGCACTCTCTGCACATACGTACATGTACATGTATATAGAAGCACTGGTACACTACTGGAATCAAACAAGAACAAACTGACAGTCTAGTCTCATTCCCAGGCGCTTCCCCCAGCATGAGTAGAATGGAACAGAGTCAACACAAGGGCCTGGTATAATTATTGTGACATCAGAAATATTACACATAGTTGCTGTGCACTAGAGCCTCTCTGCATGAGAGCCACCAGCTGCTCCTATACTGGCAGCTGTTAGCCATGCCCGTGCCTAGTAACCAAGTGATTAGATACAGAATGCGCTGCAGACACAGTTTGAGATTCCCCAAATCAGTACAAGTCATAGCAGTTTGTAGGTGGTGTTTCAATATCATGATTCAGCCACTTCAGCAAGACATCATCTGCATCCTTCCAGCTGTTGATCGCAGCGTCTACACCAGCTGTTCCGCCCAGGGCAGCACCCACAGCAGTACGAACTGGTGCACCAAAGCAGTGCCTGCAGAGATGTCTCAGTACTAGCTGGAAGCGATCTGCGCTGGGGTTGATTGGGTCTGGGAACTGAGACTATAGTTTAGTACATTGTATGTGTCGGTATATTCAACCAGGAGTTCACCACTCAAGCTTGCTAAAGTGGCTGAACCATAAGGTCCCCCCCCCCCCCCCCCCCGCAGTGTACTGATATGGCTCCTGGGGAATCCCAAACTGTCTACTTGCATCTAGCCACTCAGTTCCTAGGTTATGCACTCGGCATAGCTAACGGCTGCCAGTATAGGTCTTTGTCTTCCTGTCTAAACAATGAAAGCAACCCTCTGATTAGTCACACCATAATATCCTATTCACAACAATGGACGTCAGCATGGTCCACCTCACCAGGTTGTGCAAACATCTTGATGGTTGCCATGATGTCAACACAGTCACTTTCACGGGGGATAATGAGGTGCAGCTGCTGGAAAATCTTGGTTTCAATGGTGAGGGGGTAGCCCCTGGTTGTTAGCGCCAGCCGTTCCATGGAGTTGATATGGTGATACAAAACCTGACGGAGAGAGTGGTTTCTCAGGCCACATGTATGCTAACGGTAACTTACATTCCACGCCACAATGTTTATACATGTATGAAGAAAAGAACAGGAGCATACCGAAATGAAACCCAAATACTCTTGTGGTTTAAACCCAAACACTGCTGTGGTTTGCATTGAGGTAGGGAACTCAAAATATGGTGACTCAGTACAAAATGTGTTAGCACCATATCTGGGTGAGACACTTCTGCCACCCCTCCCCCCCAACTTGAATAGGGGTACGCGAGACACTTTCTCCCCCCCCCCCCCCCCCCCCCCCCCCCCCCCCCCCGCCCCAACGCCACTTACCCATGTCTCCTGTGCCCCAGTGGGCTCAACAAAGATCAGGTGAGTGTCCGTCAGACACAAGGTTCCAGTGACATACTCGCGGGAGTGGTGGAACTGGCGCAGCAAGACACGCTCAACCTAGCAGGGGGTGACAACCATTCCAACTTTCCACGTGCATGGGGCTTGATGTCTCTACGGTACTACTCACACTTGTACAAAGGAGAGGGGATTACAATGGTGGGAAGATGAGATCTACCGGTCAAAATGGTTAAGACCTAAATCAGGAATTAACAATCAACACAATGGTCTAACCAGTCCAAGTTATAAAGGTGGACTTTGAACACAGCCAGTCTACTCAGTGGACTCACAGATGCATAACATCTATGGTGGACTGGACTACTGGGCTCACTTGAACTACCTCTGCAGGCACAAATGACAGCTAAGACTCCCCAGCCACAAGGTGCGTGTTCAGGGTCTGGGAACGAGACTATTTGAATCCTAAATTGTGTTGACCCTGGTCACGGATGGAAGTACGATACTCCTCCACCACTCCCTTCCTATCTTGATTACAAAATATTGAGCTCACACAGTCACAGGTTGTTTGTGTCCGAAAGTTACACTGTTAGCTAAATTACTGTACAGACACAGCAGCTGTCATTGCATAGGTTTCATACTGTCATATATAGATCAGCGAAGCACGGACACACATCCAGACCGTCTCTCACCTTAGGGGTCTTAATCTCGTCCATTGCTTCGTTTGTGCATTCGTTTTGCACCTCTTTGTTGAGTACTGCTCTGTCTGCTGGTATGCGTGGTTGCAAGTCTAATTCTCTAATTGTACGCATTCAATTTTAAAAGCAATTTTGAAGTAATTTAATATACCATAAACTTTGATACTTTGGAGGGTGGAATTTGCGGTTTTCTGCGAGCTGTGTGCTGCCGCTGTGTGGAGGATGGGCAAGAAGACACTTCGAGAGGTGCTAGTGAAAGACGTCGAAAAGAGGCGCTTTCCCAACAAACACTATGTAAGACACCGTCACATGACCCATGAAGTCTTGCAGCCTGATAATAATTTGTAGTGAATTGGCCTCTCAGCTCAGCTCCGTGCATACGTATGCGCAAGAGCATCATTCAGCTTCAGGGTAGACTGGAAATAGCTTTTATACAAGCGGGGCAGCCGAGGCTCAGGGTAGATTTTAGACAAGCGGAGTATAGAAAGTGCACCCGTCCCAAGGTAACCTGAAGCCTAATAAGTGAGACTACATGTAGCTAGCTTGCCCCCCTGCCCTGCTGATACAAGATTGAGCACCTGATGAATGGTTTGCTGTGACCCTGCCTGTAGGCATATGTTCTTGAGGTGAGCTGGTCAGAAGGGACCTCCACAGTGATCTACCGGAGATACAGTGACTTTTTTGAGTTCCAAGTAAGTCAATCCTGCTGGGATATGCACAGCAAGTAGCCATTCTGCCTCCTGCTGATGCACTAGCTTGTGTGTGTATGTATCACTCAGCACCGCCTCCTTTACCAGCTGATCAAGCAGGGGCTGTTTTTCTAACAAGTGTTCTATGTGTGTTCAGCCACTGTTCAGCAGCATGACACCCCTGTACGGTGAGCTCACACAGTATGTATTCCACACACACGCATGCACACACACGCACACACACACACCCCACCAGTGTGAGCTACTGGAACGGTTTCCTGAGGAGGCAGGTGCTAAGGACCCTGCGACACGTATGATCCCCTTCCTGCCAGGTACATGTATATAGGTCACAAACTTCAGAATCGTATGTTTTGCTAATGTAAATTTTGACAAAATTAATTAGAAGACTTCAATTTTAATACAACGTGGAGATTATGGTGCATGTGCCAGATAGTGTGTGTATGTATGCAGATTCGCTCTACAAGTAATCTTGTTGACTGAGCATAACTATCAGATTTTCGGTTTCCAAATAAGTAGTTCTAAAACACAGCTGTGTCCTATTCTGTAGTAGTGCACTCCCTCCACTCGGAATGAATCACTGTATACTGCCTGGTAGCCTCATTCCCAGGCGCTCGGTAATTACCAATTACCGAGCGCCTTGGAACGAGGCCTGGTGGCTGCATTGCTTACATGTAAGTAACGACAGTGATGTGCCAAGACTATCGTTGTGTATTACTGGTATGTAACACAATCCGAGATGGATATAGTTGAGCACTGGTATTATAGTTGGTGGGAGTTCCCTTAGAATGTGCCATGCTAATTACCAGAACATGAGTGACTCCCCCTGGAACTGCTGCAGTACAGCTGGTCAAAATGCGTCCTGATTTATAAATTAGGAAGTTTGCAGAGGTTGCAGGTTGGTCAAGGGAACATGTACAGCAAATCACTCAAGCGGTTTCTGATTACAGAATTACAAGTTTGGAGTGGGGGAGTAGCCTTGTTCCCAGGCCCCCGCCCAGCTTTTTGTCACTTGCAGTACAGAAAAGCAGGGATGGACCTGGGAACAAGGCTAGGGGAAGGTTGTCACTAACCAGCTGCAGTGTGACCTTGTTTATTTGCAAGAGCTGCTTGACTGTGGCTTGTTGTGAAGTAGTTTTGTCTGGTATTTTGGCCACTACGGTAACACACAGCCACTGAGGCACTAATGGATGTGAACACTCCTGAGCTGGGCATGTTGTAGCCGCTCTGTTAGCAGCTTTCTGTGTCTTCAGCAGACAAGGGACTGAGTGTTCTATCTCAGAGAAGGATGGGTGTACCTGACCTTCTCTGTCAAGGTCTCTGTATTCCTACCCTGGTATCTCAGTGGGAGTAGAAATGAGACTTCACTTTTTTTTTTGTGGGGGATCCTTAGTGACCTCCATGTCCGGGTTGGAATATAGTGTATTCATATGAGACCCTGGTTGAGATTCTACTTCACCTTACCTTTCCCTTCTCTTCCCTCTCCCCCTCAATCCCTCCCTCTCACCCCCTCCCCCTCCCTCTCGCCCCCTCCTTTACAATGTGTTCTTTCCCGCAGGCAAGAAGTTGTTTGGTCGTAGTAATGTTCGTACAGTGGCTGAGAAGAGAAAGGAGAAAATCAATGAGTATTGCAGGGTAGGTTAGCCCACCCTGCCCCTCTCTAGGGTTCCACCGATACTGCCTGGTACCGGTATCGTTTTGGTCCCGATACCAGCCACTGGTGAGCTATCGGGTATCGGCAATGGAATTCTGCCGTACTGATGACTTTTAGTTGCCCTATGAAATGAGTCTGACCAAACGCTTGCTCGAGCAATCAGGCAAGTTAAGAGAGGGTTTTGGGAGCCTTTCTGTGTGATAAAAGCAAGGCTTGCACACAGTGGTATTGGTATTGGCTAAATATCGGAATTGGAAATATCGATAAAAATTTGGTATCGGTGGAACACTACAGCTCTCCTATCCATGTTTTCATTACTCACTCCGAGCAGAGAAAGAATTTGATCTGATCACAAAGCAAGTTGGCCAACAGAGCTTGGATGAGCTTCAAGTGAAGCCTGCAGATACTGTCACTGCCACATTTCGAAGGCACTTTCCTGGCCTGTTTTGGAGGGTACGAACCCTCCTATAAAAGCCTTCATTGTCGCTATTTACCCTGTATCCCTCCTTGAAAGGACATAGATGAACAGAGTTCCTGAGTTTTGAGTTGCTTGGACCAAGATGTGTTGCACCCAGGGAACTGACATGTTATGCAGCTACCATTTGACATCCCACTGTATTAGTGCTAGGTGAAGCATTTATTGAAAGGTGGCGTTTAATGAACAGTTTCCTGTACGCATATTGTATGCATCCCTCACTCTCACACACACACACACATGCACACTCCTCCTCTGCCCTGTCCTCTCGCCACTTCTCTCTCCAGACACTGATTCGTCTGCCGTCCAAGATTTCCGATGACCCTTTTGTGATCGAGTTCTTTGAGGCCAGGCAGGATGATATCACCCCTCAAACTCAAACGTGAGCTGAATAATGCACTCAGTCACACACTAGGTTGTCTGTACCTAGCCTCGATCCCAGGCAGGCTCTCTCTTCAAGAATAAATAATCTTCTCAAGGAGAGAGCCTGGGGGCGAGGCTAGTACCCCTGCAGTACCTCAGGTGACTGGAGTTGATCATTCGGTGAATAGGAGGTAGTGTACTTCCCCCTTCATTTTCCCTTCCTCTTCTCCCTCCCCTCCTCCTCCCACTCCCTCTCTCCCACCTCCTCCTCCCACTCCCCTCTCTCCCACCTCTTCTTCCCACTCCCCTCTCTCCCTCTCCCGCTCCTCCCCTTCCTCCTCCCACTTGCCTCTCTCCCACTCTCCTCTTCCTCTTTCCCCATCTCTCCCCCCCCCCCCCCCCCCCCCCCCCCCCCCCCCTCCTCCTCCTCCTCCTCCTCCTCTTCTTTCCCTCCACTTACCAGCAAGCAGCAAAAAACGCTAAAACCTGCTAAGATCGCAGAAATTAGTGACCCCATTTTGCTGGAACGTTATGTTGCCATAGCCGACTACGAGAAAGTGAAGAAGAACGAGTGTAGTCTGATGGCAGGACAGACTGTGGAGGTCATTGATAAGAACCAGAATGGTGAGATGTCATAGTAAACTGTAGTATATCTGTTGTATATCATAGTCAAACTACAGTATACTAACGTATATCTTGTTCAACTATATATAGTTCACACTGCACACTTTGGTTGGCCTGCTTCCTAGGTTGGTGGTTTGTAAATGTGGACGACTTCAACGAGGGCTGGGTCCCGGCCACTTACCTAGAACCTCTGTATGGCGCACATGATGATGAGGCACACACACAGATACTCTCTCCTGGAGAAGGTGGGGAGGAGGAGCTGGAAGGGGGAGGGGGAATGTGGAGATGGAAGGGAGAGGGGGGAGGGGGGGAGCTAGAGGGGAGAGGGGGGAACTAGAAGGGAGAAGGGGGAAGAAGAGAGAGGGTTAGTGGTGGAGTGTACTGAAGGCAGTTGCTTTCTGTAAATTAAAAGTGAGGTTCAGTAATATCTGCACACAATTCCAGGGTTCTACTCAGGTTGGCATGAGGGGTAAACGTTGGGTGAGGAAATGGCTTTTGTTGTGCTGTCTCCTAGTGTAATTAGTAGAGTGAGAGGTGACCAAGAAAGCTGAGATCAGAGAGATAGTTGGGGCCAACCATCTCTGACCAGTGTGGGAAGAACCCTGCAATCCTGTTATGAAAGTGGAGAGATAGCATTGCCACTTGACTGAAGCTGCATACCTTTGGCTTCTTTGGCTTCTCTGCCACAGTAGAATTTCCCCAATCCGTCAAAGATGGTGGGAAGATTTGTTTGCTTGGAATGGCCCAACATGATACGATATCCCCTCCTTGCAGTGTGGCTCTGTCACACCGACTGAATGAATATATTCATTTGCTCTCCCTCCCAACCTCCCTCCTCCCCTCCCTCCCTCCCCTCCCTCCCTCCCTCCCTCCCTCCCTCCCTCCCTCCCTCCCTCCCTCCCTCCCTCCCTCCCTCCCTCTACCCCTCCCTCCCTCCCTCCCCCTCCCTCCCTCTCTCCATCCCTCCCTCTCCCTGTACCACTCCAGAGGAGGTGTTCATCACGATCAACAGATACTCCGCTGAGCACCATGACGAGGCCTCATTTGAGAAGGGGGTGCTTGTGGAGGTGTTTGAGAAAGGCCTGGATGGGTGGTGGAAGATACGGTGAGGAGAATGCAGGGTGACTGTCAAGAGTGTGTGCCTGTGTGATGATGTGTGTGGTGTGGGTGTGGGTGTGGGTGTGGGTGTGGGTGTGTGTGTATGTGTGTGTGTGTGTGTGTGTGTGTGTGTGTGTGTGTGTGTGTGTGTGTGTGTGTGTGTGTGTGTGTGTGTGTGTGTGTGTGTGTGTGTTTGTTTATGCATGGGAATACAGTCACTGCTGGTACACCTCAACCTCTCCTGCTGGTACACATCCACAGCTACCAGGGCAAGGAAGGGATGGCGCCTGCTGCGTACCTGCAGCGCTATCATGGCCCAATGACGGAGGCCTCGAATCCTGCCCAGATGGTCTCATCCGTGAGGGAGGCTGTCGAGTCTGCTAGCTCTAGCCCCTCTCTGCACAGGGCCACAGAGAGCAAACCCAAACTACAACCAACATGGCACTCCCAGCCCAAGCCTTACATCGACAAGGAACGTAAGTACTACTTGGGCACCGTGCCACCTCCTTATCTGCACACACATGCGCACACACATACACACACTCACACATGCACACACACTCACACATGCACACATACACATAAGTAGATCGCGGCGGGCGATCTACTTATGCGCTCTTGCACACACACATCACACATGTGCCACTCACTTATTACAAGCACCATACACTCGTTCGTGGGATGTTGAAAAACAAACCCAAATGTCCTGCAGCAAACTATTGATGCGTAATGCTGTACTAATCTTTGTGACCTTCCACACACTACAGCCATCTATGCACCGACTCCTAGACGACATTCAATCAAGGTGAGTTCTGACTCTAGTTAGTCCTCTCTATCATATGTATCAGTCTTTGGTACATGCATGAGAGTGATGTCATGACTGCCGTTGTGAGTGATGTCATGAGAGTGATTTCATGTGAGAGTGATGTCATGGAAGTGATGTCATGAGAGTGATGTCATAGGTGTATTAAACATGAACGGAGGGCAAACGTTCAGAATTGTTATTACGCTGCATGTACATTGTATTATATGGAAGTTTTGTGTCGGAGGTAAAATTGTACCAACTTCAATATACATGTACAAAAGTCATAGTGTTGACTTTCTGATCTGCTGTGCCACTGTCAACGTCATTGCTATCAGAGGCTAAGCCTGCTATTACTAGTACTCGAAAGGAGGTGTGCAAATATAGTCTGGTCAATATTTTCCTACCAGCTTTGCCAAGTTTTACAGCCTTCTACTGCTTATTGCACATGCAGTCATGTGACTGATTTTGAACTTTGATTGTGTGTAGGTCGTGTCACCAGAAATGATTATGACTTTGATCTTTTATGTGCAGAAGAAGCCTTTGAAGAAAAAGTTTCCTGTGCCCATCAGCATTGCGGCTGAAGCAGCAGCAACGAGCCCACGCCTGAAGTCCCCACAATCCCCTTCATCCCCCACGGACTTTGACCTTGACGGACCAGAACGTGTCTACGAAGTAATCCCAGAACAAGCAGAGCAGATTTACGTTGCAATTGCCGACTTTGCAGCCGGAAATGCTGGGGATGGTCTCTCTTTTCAAGCTGGAGCGTCGTGTTCAGTCATCACAAAGAACGCGACAGGGTGGTGGTATGTCGACATGTCCGGGAAGGAGGGGTGGGTGCCCTCTTCTTACCTGGAGAGAAAGCACTCCAAACCAAACTCACCTCTTGCAAAGGTGCCATCACCAACCTCCCTTGTGACGCCCTCGCAGAACAGGTCTATGGGGAGAAGTTGGACGCCAGTGGAAGCAAAAAAATCAAAACAGCAAGAGCAAACGAAAAAGAATTTTGACATGTTCAGCAAGTCTACCAGCTCCATTTCAAGATCCACACAGCCCAGTGAATCCATAACGCAGCCTAAACGGTCTTCCCTCAAGAGGACCTCAAGCACTGGCTCCATTGAATACGCCAAACCTGCCAAACCCAAGGTTCAAAGGTCGGCATCACCCCCAGCTGTGGTCACACCTGCCAAACTGACGTTTGCTTCACACATAAACAAACACCCCAAAAGACCCTCTGCTCCTTCTCTCACAGTCAAGAGCGAGAAATTTTCACCAACACCTGTGAGAACAATCAGACAATCAGCAGATGAAGGAAGACCGCAACCTATCCCGAGGAAGACGACTGTTTCGAAGACTATGAGTGCTGGCGTGGAGGCTACAAAGCCGGCTCGTAGGAATGCAGCCACTTTGCATCCTGGCGGAGTTAAATCAAGCTTAGAGTTACCGACTACCCACAGTCACAGGTTCCCATCCGTAGGTGCAGCACCTTCAAGAAGGGAGAATGGAGTGTCCTCGACCTCCAAGCATGAATTGGAGAAGGCCATAAACCAGCGAGCTACCTTGCACACCAATCCGGGTGGAATCAAGAGAACTTCCCCTCAGAGGCCCAGACCTCCTCCCTCCCCTTCTGATGCAACCAGAAAGAGAATTCTCCCAAAACGTCCTGAGCCCCCAAAGCAAGGAGCCAAGAAGATGCCTCCACCTCGCCCCTCCATTAGCCCTGCACCCAAGAGAAAACAATATTACATCACAGTTAGCGACTACTCCGGAGATGCTGCTGGTTGCCTTAGCTTTAATGAGGGAGAGTCGGTTGAGGTTATTGAAAAGAGTAGTGACGGCTGGTGGTACATTCAGATCGGATATAGAGAAGGCTGGGCACCATCAACTTTCCTAGAGGAGAAACCCAATGAATCTAAACCCAAGCCATCGCGACCGACCAGACCTCCAGTCCCAAAAGCAAACCAAGCTCAAGACCCCCCTGTCCCAAAAGCTCATGACCCCCCAGTGCCCAAGCCGAGAGTGAGAACTAACACGCCTAGTTCCAACATCTACCGTGCTGTGGCTGCATACGAGGTCCCGATATACGAGGACTCGGGTCTCCCTCTGGAGGAAGGTAGACTGTACCAGGTGGTGGACAAAAGTGATAGTGGATGGTGGTTTGTGAAGGATGGGGACAGGGAGGGGTGGGCCCCCGCTTCATACTTTGACCCTGCTTGATTTTTGTTGAAAGAACAAGGTCTCTTTGTGTCCCTGTCAGTGTAGTTGTATTATATTGTATGGTGTTTTTTTATAGTTCAACATGTATATTATGTTTATTGCATCCCAATAAACACTTGCTCTTTGGTTTTGAAGACCAACCTTGGCCACACCATTGCAGAATGAATACTTTTTGCCTTATAGCCCGCCCTCGGCAGGAGCTGTGTTGTATCAGCTTGTATGCTTCAGTACTGTATGCAAGTGGGTATTCCTATACCCATATGTACTTTCTAAAGCAACTACCTTGTGCCCAGACTACACCCCCTTGCAGGGAAAAATGTTTTTCTCCTTGAGGGGATGTGGTCTGAGCACTAGACTACTACTTATGTGCCTTCAAGGACCTCCAGATTGCAGGCTGAATGAGCAAAGTTTCTATGAAGGGTGGGGGCCAAAGCTGGTGTGGGATGGAAGGCCAAGGTGGACAGATACACCCTCATTTGGGTCTGGGGTAGCCTAGTTCCCATGCCGTGTAATACGCAGAGACTAGCAATCTGGGAACGAGACTGGTACGGAACCGGAAGTGTCAGTTTATAATTATGACGTCATTACGTTTAAAGGTCAAAGTACTAATTCTGTGGAAATGGCGTTGAGACTACTTTTGAGATATCCAGCCGCTAGGAGTGGGGTGGCGGCCTCATTCCTGCAGGGGAGGTTAAACGTGAGTGCAGAATGTTCAGGAATTAACTGGCGTCGATGATGATTGCGTAAGATAGTGCTGTCCTCTTTTGCAGAGTTTCAGGGATTTATCTGCAACGGCTCCATCCCAAGATGTGCAGCCCAAGGTGAAAGACTGGAAGCTAGGCAAACTGAACCACGTTGCTATAGCAGTGCCTGACCTCGAGAAGGCTTCACAGTTGTATCGGGATGTACTGGGAGCGAATGTCAGCGACGTGGTGGTGAGTTTGTCTCCAACAGCCAGACCCCCACTTAAAGCAGTACCTGTAAGGAAAGGGAAGAAGCAAATTGAGTGTGTGTACTGTTATTCAAAACTGTGGCTTCAAGATGATACCTTGATTCTTTGCAGCCCCTCCCAGAACATGGAGTCTACACTGTCTTTGTGAACCTTGGCAATACAAAGATCGAGGTACGTAGACTAGGAATAACGTAATTTGCTGGTGGGAAGAAAATTTAATGTGCAAGTAATATGTGCGCAGAACTCTCACTGTTATCTCATGGCTAAAAGAGGTGTGTCACAGTTCTGAGGGCCATTATGACAGTTAAAGCAGCAGATTTAAGAGTGATGCGGGCGCTGAAGTAATTGACTTTGCTTGGCCTTACATGTACTCACACACAGCCTTCCCTATTATACAAACACCCTCCTTCCTTCCTGTACACACTCCCTCTTTCTCCCCCCCCCCCCCCCCCCCCCCCCACCCCACACACACACACACATACACACATACTCATTAGCTACTACATCCACTAGGAGACAAGAGTCCAATAGAATCCTTTCTGAGGAAGAAACCTTCTGGAGGGATGCACCATGTCTGCATTGAGGTAACCATGAAGGGGCTCAAGGGGGGCAGACTTTACCTAGTCAGGTAGACAGTCAGGTAGAGCGAGTCTTGTCAGGTAGAGCCCCTGGTAGAGTCAGGTAGAGCCCCTGGTAGAGTCCGGTAGAGTGAGGTAGAGCTCCTGGTAGAGTCAGGTAGAGTCAGGTAGAGCCTGGTAGAGTGAGGTAGAGCCCCTGGTAGAGTCAGGTAGAGTCTAGTAGAGTCAGGTAGAGCTCCTGGTAGAGCCTGGTAGAGCCCCTGGTAGAGTGAGGTAGGGTCAGGTAGAGCTCCTGGTAGAGTCAGGTAGAGCTGCTGGTAGAGTCCGGTAGAGCCCCTGGTTGAGTCAGGTAGAGCCCCTGGTAGTGAGGTAGAATCAGGTAGAGCCTGGTAGAGTCAGGTAGAGCCCCTGGTAGAGTCAGGTAGAGCCAGATAGAGCCCCTGGTTGAGTCAGGTAGATTCCGGTAGAGTCAAGTAGAGCCCCTGGTAGAGTCAGGTAGAGCCTGGTAGAGTGAGGTAGAGTCATGTAGAGCTGCTGGTAGAGTCTGGTAGAGCCCCTGGTTGAGTCAGGTACAGCCTGGTAGAGTCAGGTTGAGCTCCTGGTAGAGTCAGGTAGAGCCCCTGGTAGAGTCAGGTAGAGACTGGTAGAGCCCCTGGTAGAGTGAGGTAGAGCTGCTGGTAGAGTCCGGTAGAGCCCCTGGTTGAGTCAGGTAGAGTCAGGTAGAGCCTGGTAGAGTCAGGTTGAGCTCCTGGTAGAGTCAGGTAGAGTCAGGTAGAGTCTAGTAGAGTCAGGTAGAGTCAGGTTGAGCACCTGGTAGAGTCAGGTAGAGCCAGATAGAGCCCCTGGTTGAGTCAGGTAGAGCCCGGTAGAGTCAGGTGGAGCTCCTGGTAGAGTCAGATAGAGCCCTGGTAGAGTCAGGTAGAGCCTGGTAGAGTGAGGTAGAGTCAGATAGAGCCCCTGGTAGAGTCAGGTAGAACCTGGTAGAGTGAGGTAGAGTCAGGTAGTGCCCCTGGTTGAGTCAGATAGAGCCCTGGTAGAGTCAGGTAGAGCCTGATAGAGTGAGGTAGAGTCAGATGGAGCCCCTGGTAGAGTCAGGTAGAGCCTGGTAGAGTGAGGTAGAGTCAGGTAGAGCCTGGTAGAGTGAGGTAGAGTCAGGTAGAGCTGCTGGTAGAGTCCGGTAGAGTCCCTGGTTGAGTCAGGTAGAGTCAGGTAGAGCCTGGTAGAGTCAGGTTGAGCTCCTGGTAGAGTCAGATAGAGCCCTGGTAGAGTCAGGTAGAGCCTGGTAGAGTGAGGTAGAGTCAGATAGAGCCCCTGGTAGAGTCAGGTAGAGCCTGGTAGAGTGAGGTAGAGCTCCTGGTAGAGTCAGGTAGAGCCCCTGGTAGAGTCAGGTAGAGCCTGGTTGAGTGAGGTAGAGTCAGATAGAGCCCCTGGTAGAGTCATGTAGAGCCTGGTAGAGTGAGGTAGAGTCAGGTAGAGTGAGGTAGAGTCAGGTAGAGCTGCTGGTAGAGTCCGGTAGAGCCCCTGGTTGAGTCAGGTTGAGTCAGGTAGAGTGAGGTAGAGCCCCTGGTAGAGTCAGGTAGAGTCAGGTAGAGCCTGGTAGAGTCAGGTGGAGCCCCTGGTAGAGTCAGGTAGAGTCAGGTAGAGTCTAGTAGAGTCAGGTAGAGTCAGGTTGAGCCCCTGGTAGAGTCAGGTAGAGCCAGATAGAGCCCCTGGTTGAGTCAGGTAGAGCCCGGTAGAGTCAGGTGGAGCTCCTGGTAGAGTCAGATAGAGCCCCTGGTAGAGTCAGGTAGAACCTGGTAGAGTGAGGTAGAGTCAGGTAGTGCCCCTGGTTGAGTCAGATAGAGCCCTGGTAGAGTCAGGTAGAGCCTGATAGAGTGAGGTAGAGTCAGATGGAGCCCCTGGTAGAGTCAGGTAGAGCCTGGTAGAGTGAGGTAGAGTCAGGTAGAGCCTGGTAGAGTGAGGTAGAGTCAGGTAGAGCTGCTGGTAGAGTCCGGTAGAGTCCCTGGTTGAGTCAGGTAGAGTCAGGTAGAGCCTGGTAGAGTCAGGTTGAGCTCCTGGAATAGTCAGATAGAGCCCTGGTAGAGTCAGGTAGAGCCTGGTAGAGTGAGGTAGAGTCAGATAGAGCCCCTGGTAGAGTAAGGTAGAGCCTGGTAGAGTGAGGTAGAGCTCCTGATAGAGTCAGGTAGAGCCCCTGGTAGAGTCAGGTAGAGCCTGGTTGAGTGAGGTAGAGTCAGATAGAGCCCCTGGTAGAGTCATGTAGAGCCTGGTAGAGTGAGGTAGAGTCAGGTAGAGTGAGGTAGAGTCAGGTAGAGCTGCTGGTAGAGTCCGGTAGAGCCCCTGGTTGAGTCAGGTTGAGTCAGGTAGAGTGAGGTAGAGCCCCTGGTAGAGTCAGGTAGAGTCAGGTAGAGCCTGGTAGAGTCAGGTGGAGCCCCTGGTAGAGTCAGGTAGAGCCCCTGGTAGAGTCAGGTAGAGTCAGGTAGAGTCTAGTAGAGTCAGGTAGAGTGAGGTAGAGCCCCTCGTAGAGTCAGGTAGAGTCAGGTAGAGCCTGGTAGAGTCAGGTAGAGTCAGGTTGAGCCCCTGGTAGAGTCAGGTAGAGCCAGGTAGAGCCCCTGGTTGAGTCAGGCAGAGCCCGGTAGAGTCAGGTGGAGCCCCTGGTAGAGTCAGGTAGAGCCTGGTAGAGTGAGGTAGAGTCAGGTTGAGCCCCTGGTAGAGTCAGGTAGAGTCAGGTAGAGCCTGGTAGAGTGAGGTAGAGTCAGGTAGAGCTCCTGGTAGAGTCAGGTAGAGCCCCTGGTAGAGTCAGGTAAAGTCAGGTAGAGTCTAGTAGAGTCAGGTAGAGTGAGGTAGAGCCCCTGGTAGAGTCAGGTAGAGTCAGGTAGAGCCTGGTAGAGTCAGGTGGAGCCACTGGTAGAGTCAGGTAGAGCCCCTGGTAGAGTCAGGTAGAGTCAGGTAGAGTCTAGTAGAGTCAGGTAGAGTGAGGTAGAGCCACTGGTAGAGTCAGGTAGAGCCCCTGGTAGAGTCAGGTAGTGCCTGGTAGAGTGAGGTAGAGTCAGGTAGAGCCCCTGGTAGAGTCAGGTAGAGTCAGTAGAGTCTAGTAGAGTCAGGTAGAGTGAGGTAGAGCCCCTGGTAGAGTCAGGTAGAGTCAGATAGAGCCTGGTAGAGTCAGGTAGAGTCAGGTTGAGCCCCTGGTAGAGTCAGGTAGAGCCAGATAGATCCCCTGGTTGAGTCAGGTAGAGCCCGGTAGAGTCAGGTGGAGCCCCTGGTAGAGTCAGGTAGAGCCCCTGGTAGAGTCAGGTAGAGTCAGGTTGAGCCCCTGGTAGAGTCAGGTAGAGCCAGATAGAGCCCCTGGTTGAGTCAGGTAGAGCCCGGTAGAGTCAGGTGGAGCCCCTGGCAGAGTCAGGTAGAGCCTGGTAGAGTGAGGTAGAGTCAGATAGAGCCCTTGGTAGAGTCAGATAGAGTCAGGTAGAGCCTGGTAGAGTCAGGTGGATCCCCTGGTAGAGTCAGGTAGAGCCCCTGGTAGAGTCAGGTAGAGTCAGGTAGAGTCTAGTAGAGTCAGGTAGAGTGAGGTAGAGCCCCTGGTAGAGTCAGGTAGAGTCAGGTAGAGCCTGGTAGAGTCAGGTGGAGCCCCTGGTAGAGTCAGGTAGAGCCCCTGGTAGAGTCAGGTAGAGTCAGGTAGAGTCTAGTAGAGTCAGGTAGAGTGAGGTAGAGCCCCTGGTAGAGTCAGGTAGAGTCAGGTAGAGCCCCTGGTAGAGTCAGGTAGTGCCTGGTAGAGTGAGGTAGAGTCAAGTAGAGCCCCTGGTAGAGTCAGGTAGAGTCAGGTAGTGAGCTCCTGGTAGAGTCAGATAGATCCCTGGTAGAGTCAGGTAGAGTGAGGTAGAGTCAGATAGAGCCTGGTAGAGTGAGGTAGAGTCAGGTAGTGCCCCTGGTAGAGTCAGATAGAGCCCTGGTAGAGTCAGGTAGAGCTTGGTAGAGTGAGGTAGAGTCAGATAGAGCCCCTGGTAGAGTCAGGTAGAGTCAGGTAGAGCCTGGTAGAGTGATGTAGAGTCAGGTAGAGCTCCTGGTAGAGTCAGGTAGAGCACCTGGTAGAGTCAGGTAGAGTCAGGTAGAGTCTAGTAGAGTCAGGTAGAGTGAGGTAGAGCCCCTGGTAGAGTCAGGTAGAGTCAGGTAGAGCCTGGTAGAGTCAGGTAGAGTCAGGTTGAGCCCCTGGTAGAGTCATGTAAAGCCAGATAGATCCCCTGGTTGAGTCAGGTAGAGCCCGGTAGAGTCAGGTGGAGCCCCTGGTAGAGTCAGGTAGAGCCCCTGGTAGAGTCAGGTGGAGTCAGGTTGAGCCCCTGGTAGAGTCAGGTAGAGACAGATAGAGCCCCTGGTTGAGTCAGGTAGAGCCCGGTAGAGTCAGGTGGAGCCCCTGGCAGAGTCAGGTAGAGCCTGGTAGAGTGAGGTAGAGTCAGATAGAGCCCCTGGTAGAGTCAGGTAGAGTCAGGTAGAGCCTGGTAGAGTGATGTAGAGTCAGGTAGAGCTTCTGGTAGAGTCAGGTAGAGCCCCTGGTAGAGTCAGGTAGAGTCATGTAGAGTCTAGTAGAGTCAGGTAGAGTCAGGTTGAGCCCCTGGTAGAGTCAGGTAGAGCCAGGTAGAGCCAGATAGAGCCCCTGGTTGAGTCAGGTAGAGCCCGGTAGAGTCAGGTGGAGCTCCTGGTAGAGTCAGATAGAGCCCTGGTAGAGTCAGGTAGAGCCTGATAGAGTGAGGTAGAGTCAGGTAGAGCCCCTGGTAGAGTCAGGTAGAACCTGGTAGAGTGAGGTAGAGTCAGGTAGTGCCCCTGGTAGAGTCAGATAGAGCCCTGGTAGAGTCAGGTAGAGCCTGGTAGAGTGAGGTAGAGTCAGATAGAGCCCCTGGTAGAGTCAGGTAGAGTCAGGTAGAGCCTGGTAGAGTGAGGTAGAGTCAGGTAGAGCCCCTGGTAGAGTCAGGTAGAGTCAGGTAGAGTCTAGTAGAGTCCGGTAGAGTGAGGTAGAGCCCCTGGTAAAGTCAGGTAGAGTCAGGTAGAGCCTGGTAGAGTCAGGTAGAGTCAGGTTGAGCCCCAGGTAGAGCCAGATAGAGCCCCTGGTTGAGTCAGGTAGAGCCCGGTAGAGTCAGGTTGAGCCCCTGGTAGAGTCAGGTAGAGCCCCTGGTAGAGTCAGGTAGAGTCAGTAGAGTCTAGTAGAGTCAGGTAGAGTGAGGTAGAGCCCCTGGTAGAGTCAGGTATAGTCAGGTAGAGCCTGGTAGAGTCAGGTAGAGTCAGGTTGAGCCCCTGGTAGAGTCAGGTAGAGCCAGATAGAGCCCCTGGTTGAGTCAGGTAGAGCCCGGTAGAGTCAGGTGGAGCCCCTGGTAGAGTCAGGTAGAGCCTTGTAGAGTGAGGTAAAGTCAGGTAGAGCTCCTGGTAGAGTCAGGTAGAGCCCCTGGTAGAGTCAGGTAGAGTCAGGTAGAGTCTAGTAGAGTCAGGTAGAGTGAGGTAGAGCCCCTGGTAGAGTCAGGTAGAGTCAGGTAGAGCCTGGTAGAGTCAGGTGGAGCCCCTGGTAGAGTCAGGTAGATCCCCTGGTAGAGTCAGGTAGAGTCAGGTAGAGTCTAGTAGAGTCAGGTAGAGTGAGGTAGAGCCCCTGGTAGAGTCAGGTAGAGTCAGGTAGAGCCTGGTAGAGTCAGGTGGAGCCCCTGGTAGAGTCAGGTAGAGCCCCTGGTAGAGTCAGGTAGAGTCAGGTAGAGTCTAGTAGAGTCAGGTAGAGTGAGGTAGAGCCCCTGGTAGAGTCAGGTAGTGCCTGGTAGAGTGAGGTAGAGTCATGTAGAGCCCCTGGTAGAGTCAGGTAGAGTCAGGTAGAGCCTGGTAGAGTCAGGTTGAGCTCCTGGTAGAGTCAGATAGAGCCCTGGTAGAGTCAGGTAGAGTGAGGTAGAGTCAGATAGAGCCTGGTAGAGTGAGGTAGAGTCAGGTAGTGCCCCTGGTAGAGTCAGATAGAGCCCTGGTAGAGTCAGGTAGAGCTTGGTAGAGTGAGGTAGAGTCAGATAGAGCCCCTGGTAGAGTCAGGTAGAGTCAGGTAGAGCCTGGTAGAGTGATGTAGAGTCAGGTAGAGCTCCTGGTAGAGTCATGTAGAGCCCCTGGTAGAGTCAGGTAGAGTCAGGTAGAGTCTAGTAGAGTCAGGTAGAGTGAGGTAGAGCCCCTGGTAGAGTCAGGTAGAGTCAGGTAGAGCCTGGTAGAGTCAGGTAGAGTCAGGTTGAGCCCCTGGTAGAGTCAGGTAGAGCCAGATAGATCCCCTGGTTGAGTCAGGTAGAGCCCGGTAGAGTCAGGTAGATCCCCTGGTAGAGTCAGGTAGAGCCCCTGGTAGAGTCAGGTAGAGTCAGGTTGAGCCCCTGGTAGAGTCAGGTAGAGCCAGATAGAGCCCCTGGTTGAGTCAGGTAGAGCCCGGTAGAGTCAGGTGGAGCCCCTGGCAGAGTCAGGTAGAGCCTGGTAGAGTGAGGTAGAGTCAGATAGAGCCCCTGGTAGAGTCAGGTAGAGTCAGGTAGAGCCTGGTAGAGTGGGGTAGAGTCAGGTAGAGCTTCTGGTAGAGTCAGGTAGAGCCCCTGGTAGAGTCAGGTAGAGTCAGGTAGAGTCTAGTAGAGTCAGGTAGAGTCAGGTTGAGCCCCTGGTAGAGTCAGGTAGAGCCAGATAGAGCCCCTGGTTGAGTCAGGTAGAGCCCGGTAGAGTCAGGTGGAGCTCCTGGTAGAGTCAGATAGAGCCCTGGTAGAGTCAGGTAGAGCCTGGTAGAGTGAGGTAGAGTCATATAGAGTCAGGTAGAACCTGGTAGAGTGAGGTAGAGTCAGGTAGTGCCCCTGGTAGAGTCAGATATAGAGCCCTGGTAGAGTCAGGTAGAGTGAGGTAGAGTCAGATAGAGCCCCTGGTAGAGTCAGGTAGAGTCAGGTAGAGCCTGGTAGAGTGAGGTACCACCGAGTCAGGTAGAGCCCCTGGTAGAGTCAGGTAGAGTCAGGTAGAGTCTAGTAGAGTCAGGTAGAGTGAGGTAGAGCCCCTGGTAAAGTCAGGTAGAGTCAGGTAGAGCCTGGTAGAGTCAGGTAGAGTCAGGTTGAGCCCCAGGTAGAGCCAGATAGAGCCCCTGGTTGAGTCAGGTAGAGCCCGGTAGAGTCAGGTTGAGCCCCTGGTAGAGTCAGGTAGAGCCCCTGGTAGAGTCAGGTAGAGTCAGTAGAGTCTAGTAGAGTCAGGTAGAGTGAGGTAGAGCCCCTGGTAGAGTCAGGTATAGTCAGGTAGAGCCTGGTAGAGTCAGGTAGAGTCAGGTTGAGCCCCTGGTAGAGTCAGGTAGAGCCAGATAGAGCCCCTGGTTGAGTCAGGTAGAGCCCGGTAGAGTCAGGTGGAGCCCCTGGTAGAGTCAGGTAGAGCCTGGTAGAGTGAGGTAGAGTCAGGTAGAGCTCCTGGTAGAGTCAGGTAGAGCCCCTGGTAGAGTCAGGTAGAGTCAGGTTGAGTCTAGTAGAGTCAGGTAGAGTGAGGTAGAGCCCCTGGTAGAGTCAGGTAGAGTCAGGTAGAGCCTGGTAGAGTCAGGTGGAGCCCCTGGTAGAGTCAGGTAGATCCCCTGGTAGAGTCAAGTAGAGTCAGGTAGAGTCTAGTAGAGTCAGGTAGAGTGAGGTAGAGCCCCTGGTAGAGTCAGGTAGAGTCAGGTAGAGCCTGGTAGAGTCAGGTGGAGCCCCTGGTAGAGTCAGGTAGAGCCCCTGGTAGAGTCAGGTAGAGTCAAGTAGAGTCTAGTAGAGTCAGGTAGAGTGAGGTAGAGCCCCTGGTAGAGTCAGGTAGAGTCAGGTAGAGCCCCTGGTAGAGTCAGGTAGTGCCTGGTAGAGTGAGGTAGAGTCAGGTAGAGCCCCTGGTAGAGTCAGGTAGAGTCAGGTAGAGCCTGGTAGAGTCAGGTTAAGCTCCTGGTAGAGTCAGATAGAGCCCTGGTAGAGTCAGGTAGAGTGAGGTAGAGTCTAGTAGAGTCAGGTAGAGTGAGGTAGAGCCCCTGGTAGAGTCAGGTAGAGTCAGGTAGAACCCCTGGTAGAGTCAGGTAGTGCCTGGTAGAGTGAGGTAGAGTGAGGTAGAGCCCCTGGTAGAGTCAGGTAGAGTCAGGTAGAGCCTGGTAGAGTCAGGTTAAGCTCCTGGTAGAGTCAGGTAGATCCCCTGGTAGAGTCAAGTAGAGTCAGGTAGAGTCTAGTAGAGTCAGGTAGAGTGAGGTAGAGCCCCTGGTAGAGTCAGGTAGAGTCAGGTAGAGCCTGGTAGAGTCAGGTGGAGCCACTGGTAGAGTCAGGTAGAGCCCCTGGTAGAGTCAGGTAGAGTCAGGTAGAGTCTAGTAGAGTCAGGTAGAGTGAGGTAGAGCCCCTGGTAGAGTCAGGTAGAGTCAGGTAGAGCCCCTGGTAGAGTCAGGTAGTGCCTGGTAGAGTGAGGTAGAGTCAGGTAGAGCCCCTGGTAGAGTCAGGTAGAGTCAGGTAGAGCCTGGTAGAGTCAGGTTAAGCTCCTGGTAGAGTCAGATAGAGCCCTGGTAGAGTCAGGTAGAGTGAGGTAGAGTCAGGTAGTGCCTGGTAGAGTGAGGTGGAGTCAGGTAGTGCCCCTGGTAGAGTCAGATAGAGCCCTGGTAGAGTCAGGTAGAGCTTGGTAGAGTGAGGTAGAGTCAGATAGAGCCCCTGGTAGAGTCAGGTAGAGTCAGGTAGAGCCTGGTAGAGTGATGTAGAGTCAGGTAGAGCTCCTGGTAGAGTCAGATAGAGCCCCTGGTAGAGTCAGGTAGAGTCAGGTAGTGTCTAGTAGAGTCAGGTAGAGTGAGGTAGAGCCCCTGGTAGAGTCAGGTAGAGTCAGGTTGAGCCCCTGGTAGAGTCAGGTGGAGCCAGATAGATCCCCTGGTAGAGTCAGGTAGAGCCCGGTAGAGTCAGGTGGAGCCCCTGGTAGAGTCAGGTAGAGCCCCTGGTAGAGTCAGGTAGAGTCAGGTTGAGCCCCTGGTAGAGTCAGGTAGAGCCAGATAGAGCCCCTGGTTGAGTCAGGTAGAGCCCGGTAGAGTCAGGTGGAGCCCCTGGCAGAGTCAGGTAGAGCCTGGTAGAGTGAGGTAGAGTCAGATAGAGCCCCTGGTAGAGTCAGGTAGAGTCAGGTAGAGCCTGGTAGAGTGAGGTAGAGTCAGGTAGAGCTCCTGGTAGAGTCAGGTAGAGCCCCTGGTAGAGTCAGGTAGAGTCAGGTAGAGTCTAGTAGAGTCAGGTAGAGTCAGGTTGAGCCCCTGGTAGAGTCAGGTAGAGCCAGATAGAGCCCCTGGTTGAGTCAGGTAGAGCCCGGTAGAGTCAGGTGGAGCTCCTGGTAGAGTCGGATAGAGCCCTGGTAGAGTCAGGTAGAGCCTGGTATAGTGAGGTAGAGTCAGATAGAGCCCCTGGTAGAGTCAGGTAGAACCTGGTAGAGTGAGGTAGAGTCAGGTAGTGCCCCTGGTAGAGTCAGATAGAGCCCTGGTAGAGTCAGGTAGAGCCTGGTAGAGTGAGGTAGAGTCAGGTAGAGCCCCTGGTAGAGTCAGGTAGAGTCAGGTAGAGTCTAGTAGAGTCAGGTAGAGTGAGGTAGAGCCCCTGGTAAAGTCAGGTAGAGTCAGGTAGAGCCTGGTAGAGTCAGGTAGAGTCAGGTTGAGCCCCTGGTAGAGTCAGGTAGAGCCAGATAGAGCCCCTGGTTGAGTCAGGTAGAGCCCGGTAGAGTCAGGTTGAGCCCCTGGTAGAGTCAGGTAGAGCCCCTGGTAGAGTCAGGTAGAGTCAGGTTGAGCCCCTGGTAGAGTCAGGTAGAGCCTGGTAGAGAGAGGTAGAGTCAGATAGAGCCCCTAGTAGAGTCAGGTAGAGTCAGGTAGAGCCTGGTAGAGTGAGGTAGAGTCAGGTAGAGCTCCTGGTAGAGTCAGGTAGAGCCCCTGGTAGAGTCAGGTAGAGTCAGGTAGAGCCTGGTAGAGTCAGGTTGAGCTCCTGGTAGAGCCCTGGTAGAGTCAGGTAGAGCCTGGTAGAGTGAGGTAGAGTCAGATAGAGCCCCTGGTAGAGTCAGGTAGAGTCAGGTAGAGCCTTGTAGAGTGAGGTAGAGTCAGGTAGAGCTCCTGGTAGAGTAAGGTAGAGTCAGGTAGAGTCTAGTAGAGTCAGGTAGAGTGAGGTAGAGCCCCTGGTAGAGTCAGGTAGAGTCAGGTAGAGCCTGGTAGAGTCAGGTAGAGTCAGGTTGAGCCCCTGGTAGAGTCAGGTAGAGCCAGATAGATCCCCTGGTTGAGTCAGGTAGAGCCCGGTAAAGTCAGGTGGAGCCCCTGGCAGAGTCAGGTAGAGCCTGGTAGAGTGAGGTAGAGTCAGATAGAGCCCCTGGTAGAGTCAGGTAGAGTCAGTTAGAGCCTGGTAGAGTGAGGTAGAGTCAGGTAGAGCTCCTGGTAGAGTCAGGTAGAGCCCCTGGTAGAGTCAGGTAGAGTCTAGTAGAGTCAGGTAGAGTCAGGTTGAGCCCCTGGTAGAGTCAGGTAGAGCCAGATAGAGCCCCTGGTTGAGTCAGGTAGAGCCCGGTAGAGTCAGGTGGAGCTCCTGGTAGAGTCAGATAGAGCCCTGGTAGAGTCAGGTAGAGCCTGATAGAGTGAGGTAGAGTCAGGTAGAGCCCCTGGTAGAGTCAGGTAGAACCAGGTAGAGTGAGGTAGAGTCAGGTAGTGCCCCTGGTAGAGTCAGATAGAGCCCTGGTAGAGTCAGGTAGAGCCTGGTAGAGTGAGGTAGAGTCAGATAGAGCCCCTGGTAGAGTCAGGTAGAGTCAGGTAGAGCCTGGTAGAGTGAGGTAGAGTCACGTAGAGTCAGGTAGAGTCTAGTAGAGTCAGGTAGAGTGAGGTAGAGTCCCTGGTAGAGTCAGGTAGAGTCAGGTAGAGTCTAGTAGAGTCAGGTAGAGTGAGGTAGAGCCCCTGGTAGAGTCAGGTAGAGTCAGGTAGAGCCTGGTAGAGTCAGGTGGAGCCACTGGTAGAGTCAGGTAGAGCCCCTGGTAGAGTCAGGTAGAGTCTAGTAGAGTCAGGTAGAGTGAGGTAGAGCCCCTGGTAGAGTCAGGTGGAGCCCCTGGTAGAGTCAGGTAGAGCCCCTGGTAGAGTCAGGTAGAGTCAGGTAGAGTCTAGTAGAGTCAGGTAGAGTGAGGTAGAGCCCCTGGTAGAGTCAGGTAGAGCCTGGTAGAGTCAGGTAGAGTCAGGTTGAGCCCCTGGTAGAGTCAGGGAAAGCCAGATAGAGCCCCTGGTTGAGTCAGGTAGAGCACGGTAGAGTCAGGTTGAGCCCCTGGTAGAGTCAGGGAAAGCCAGATAGAGCCCCTGGTTGAGTCAGGTAGAGCCCGGTAGAGTCAGGTTGAGCCCCTGGTAGAGTCAGGTAGAGCCCCTGGTAGAGTCAGGTAGAGCCAGATTGAGCCCCTGGTTGAGTCAGGTAGAGCCCGGTAGAGTCAGGTGGAGCCCCTGGTAGAGTCAGGTAGAGCCTGGTAGAGTGAGGTAGAGTCGGATAGAGCCCCTGGTAGAGTCAGGTAGAGCCCCTGGTAGAGTCAGGTAGAGTCAGGTAGAGTCTAGTAGAGTCAGGTAGAGTCAGGTTGAGCCCCTGGTAGAGTCAGGTAGAGCCAGATAGAGCCCCTGGTTGAGTCAGGTAGAGCCCGGTAGAGTCAGGTGGAGATCCTGGTAGAGTCGGATAGAGCCCTGGTAGAGTCAGGTAGAGCCTGGTAGAGTGAGGTAGAGTCAGGTAGAGCCCCTGGTAGAGTCAGGTAGAGTCAGGTAGAGTCTAGTAGAGTCAGGTAGAGTGAGGTAGAGCCCCTGGTAAAGTCAGGTAGAGTCAGGTAGAGTCAGGTAGAGTCAGGTTGAGCCCCTGGTAGAGTCAGGTAGAGCCAGATAGAGCCCCTGGTTGAGTCAGGTAGAGCCCGGTAGAGTCAGGTTGAGCCCCTGGTAGAGTCAGGTAGAGCCCCTGGTAGAGTCAGGTAGAGTCAGGTTGAGCCCCTGGTAGAGTCAGGTAGAGCCTGGTAGAGTGAGGTAGAGTCAGATAGAGCCCCTGGTAGAGTCAGGTAGAGTCAGGTAGAGCCTGGTAGAGTGAGGTAGAGTCAGGTAGAGCTCCTGGTAGAGTCAGGTTGAGCTCCTGGTAGAGCCCTGGTAGAGTCAGGTAGAGCCTGGTAGAGTGAGGTAGAGTCAGATAGAGCCCCTGGTAGAGTCAGGTAGAGCCTTGTAGAGTGAGGTAGAGTCAGGTAGAGCTCCTGGTAGAGTAAGGTAGAGTCAGGTAGAGTCTAGTAGAGTCAGGTAGAGTGAGGTAGAGCCCCTGGTAGAGTCAGGTAGAGTCAGGTAGAGCCTGGTAGAGTCAGGTAGAGTCAGGTTGAGCCCCTGGTAGAGTCAGGTAGAGCCAGATAGATCCCCTGGTTGAGTCAGGTACAGTCCGGTAGAGTCAGGTGGAGCCCCTGGTAGAGTCAGGTAGAGCCCCTGGTAGAGTCAGGTAGAGTCAGGTTGAGTCAGGTTGAGCCCCTGGTAGAGTCAGGTAGAGCCAGATAGAGCCCCTGGTTGAGTCAGGTAGAGCCCGGTAGAGTCAGGTGGAGCCCCTGGCAGAGTCAGGTAGAGCCTGGTAGAGTGAGGTAGAGTCAGATAGAGCCCCTGGTAGAGTCAGGTAGAGCCTGGTAGAGTGAGGTAGAGTCAGGTAGAGCTCCTGGTAGAGTCAGGTAGAGCCCCTGGTAGAGTCAGGTAGAGTCTAGTAGAGTCAGGTAGAGTCAGGTTGAGCCCCTGGTAGAGTCAGGTAGAGCCAGATAGAGCCCCTGGTTGAGTCAGGTAGAGCCCGGTAGAGTCAGGTGGAGCTCCTGGTAGAGTCAGATAGAGCCCTGGTAGAGTCAGGTAGAGCCTGATAGAGTGAGGTAGAGTCAGGTAGAGCCCCTGGTAGAGTCAGGTAGAACCTGGTAGAGTGAGGTAGAGTCAGGTAGTGCCCCTGGTATAGTCAGATAGAGCCCTGGTAGAGTCAGGTAGAGCCTGGTAGAGTGAGGTAGAGTCAGATAGAGCCCCTGGTAGAGTCAGGTAGAGTCAGGTAGAGCCTGGTAGAGTGAGGTAGAGTCAGGTAGAGTCAGGTAGAGTCTAGTAGAGTCAGGTAGAGTGAGGTAGAGTCCTTGGTAGAGTCAGGTAGAGTGAGGTAGAGCCCCTGGTAGAGTCAGGTAGAGTCAGGTAGAGCCTGGTAGAGTCAGGTGGAGCCACTGGTAGAGTCAGGTAGAGCCCCTGGTAGAGTCAGGTAGAGTCTAGTAGAGTCAGGTAGAGTGAGGTAGAACCCCTGGTAGAGTCAGGTAGAGTCAGGTAGAGCCTGGTAGAGTCAGGTGGAGCCCCTGGTAGAGTCAGGTAGAGCCCCTGGTAGAGTCAGGTAGAGTCAGGTAGAGTCTAGTAGAGTCAGGTAGAGTGAGGTAGAGCCCCTGGTAGAGTCAGGTAGAGTCAGGTAGAGCCTGGTAGAGTCAGGTAGAGTCAGGTTGAGCCCCTGGTAGAGTCAGGTAAAGCCAGATAGAGCCCCTGGTTGAGTCAGGTAGAGCCCGGTAGAGTCAGGTTGAGCCCCTGGTAGAGTCAGGTAGAGCCCCTGGTAGAGTCAGGTAGAGTCAGGTTGAGCCCCTGGTAGAGTCAGGTAGAGCCAGATAGAGCCCCTGGTTGAGTCAGGTAGAGCCCGGTAGAGTCAGGTGGAGCCCCTGGTAGAGTCAGGTAGAGCCTGGTAGAGTGAGGTTGAGTCAGATAGAGCCCCTGGTAGAGTCAGGTAGAGCCTGGTAGAGTGAGGTAGAGTCAGGTAGAGCTCCTGGTAGAGTCAGGTAGAGCCCCTGGTAGAGTCAAGTAGAGTCAGGTAGAGTCTAGTAGAGTCAGGTTGAGCCCCTGGTAGAGTCAGGTAGAGCCAGATAGAGCCCCTGGTTGAGTCAGGTAGAGCCCGGTAGAGTCAGGTGGAGCTCCTGGTAGAGTCAGATAGAGCCCTGGTAGAGTCAGGTAGAGCCTGGTAGAGTGAGGTAGAGTCAGATAGAGCCCCTGGTAGAGTCAGGTAGAACCTGGTAGAGTGAGGTAGAGTCAGGTAGTGCCCCTGGTAGAGTCAGATAGAGCCCTGGTAGAGTCAGGTAGAGCCTGATAGAGTGAGGTAGAGTCAGATAGAGCCCCTGGTAGAGTCAGGTAGAGTCAGGTAGAGCCTGGTAGAGTGAGGTAGAGTCAGGTAGAGCCTGGTAGAGTGAGGTAGAGTCAGGTAGAGCTGCTGGTAGAGTCCGGTAGAGCCCCTTGTTGAGTCAGGTAGAGTCAGGTAGAGCCTGGTAGAGTCAGGTTGAGCTCCTGGTAGAGTCAGATAGAGCCCTGGTAGAGTCAGGTAGAGCCTGGTAGAGTCAGGTAGAGTCAGATAGAGCCCCTGGTAGAGTCAGGTAGAGCCTGGTAGAGTGAGGTAGAGTCAGGTAGAGCTCCTGGTAGAGTCAGGTAGAGCCCCTGGTAGAGTCAGGTAGAGTCAGGTAGAGTCTAGTAGAGTCAGGTAGAGTGAGGTAGAGCCCCTGGTAGAGTCAGGTAGAGTCAGGTAGGGCCTGGTAGAGTCAGGTAGAGTCCCTGGTAGAGTCAGGTAGAGCCAGATAGAGCCCCTGGTTGAGTCAGGTGGAGCCCTGTAGAGTCAGGTGCAGCCCCTGGTTGAGTCAGGTAGAGCCAGATAGAGCCCCTGGTTGAGTCAGGTGGAGCCCGGTAGAGTCAGGTAGAGCCCCTGGAAGAGTCAGGTAGAGGCTGGTAGAGTCAGGTAGAGTCAGGTTGAGCCTGGTAGAGTGAGGTAGAATCAGGTAGAGTCAGGTAGAGCCCGTGGTTGAGTCAGGTAGAGCCTGGTAGAGTCAGGTAGAGTCAGGTTGAGCCCCTGGTAGAGTCAGGTAGAGCCAGATTGAGCCCCTGGTTGAGTCAGGTAGAGCCAGATAGAGCCCCTGGTTGAGTCAGGTGGAGCCCGGTGGAGTCAGGTAGAGCCCCTGGTAGAGTCAGGTAGAGCCTGGTAGAGTCAGGTTGAGACTGGTAGAGTGAGGTAGAATCAGGTAGAGTCATGTAGAGACCCTGGTAGAGTCAGGTAGAGCCTGGTAGAGTCAGGTTGAGCCCCTGGTAGAGTCAGGTAGAGCCAGATAGAGCCCCTGGTTGAGTCAGGTAGAGCCAGATAGAGCCCCTGGTTGAGTCAGGTAGAGCCCCTGGTAGAGTCAGGTAGAGCTCCTGGTTGAGCCTGGTAGAGTCAGGTTGAGCCCCTGGTAACTGGGGACATAGCTATGAAACCTCACAATAGAGGACACATAGGGGACAATATAAATCCAGGAGTTTTGTCCTTTGTAGATAGATCCTCTTCTCAAAATGCCAAAGGGAACCCTGTTATTTGGGATCTTGAAAATCGTCCTTTGTGGTCCACTATTGGAAGCTTTACTGTATGATCGAATGGAGACCGACCGCTTAGTGTTGTTGCCCTTTTGTTTTGCAGGTGGACAATATCAGGACAGCTATTAAGGCCTTGGAGGGGAAAATTAGACCTCTAAATCCTGAGCCACAGGTTAGTGATACATAACGGCTTCTTCATAACACGTAACTACTCACCTCAGCTTGGTGAATTACGTCACAAGATGGAGTGCACATGATGCAGGCAGCCATGAATGTAATTAAAATTAATGACGCCAGCAGACAATTTGAGTGGCAAGAATAACATTGCCAGTACGGCAAAAAACCCGGAGTTTTGTCTGGTTCTTGCAATATGCGCAGGGATCAGCCTGACCTGAACTTAGCAGGTATTCTGCAATCACAATAGAACGTACCATCTTCTTGCCACTCATGAAACGGAATAATATTATGGGCAGATAACTAGCTATGATGTCAATTGCATAAGGTCTATTGCTCTGCTACCTGATTGCACTATCTGAAACCTTGCACTGGTGGCTGGTGTATGATGTAGACTACTCACCAGTTCACGTTCATGTGACTAAGAGCAGTTTTGTTTTGCTGCAGATTGGTGCCCACGGGAGACCAGTGGTGTTCCTCCACCCCAAGGACTGTGACGGTGTCTTGATTGAGCTTGAAGAGACCTGACTAGCTAGCTACTCACTTGTCTTGGTCCCCGGGGCCAGGACTACCACATTTGTTTGTCATTTTTCTTTTCTCTTGAGCTCTTGTTCACTTTGAATGAGTGCAAACCAGAATGACAAGCTGGGTTTGGGACAAAGCTACGTACTGCTGTCGTGACTTGCTCCTCCAGCCCACATATCGTGTTCCAATAGTATCCTTCACCACGTACTATTTCACAAACATTTTTTGTAAGGAATAAATCTTTTTTTGATTATAATTTTATGGCTATTACTGTGGCCAGAGATCTCAATCAATCACATGCTGTGAGCTGGTGATTGTGAGTGTGACGTCTTGGTCATACCTAGCTGCAATGCATGCTAACTGGAATATGTAAACAGGCTACTGCTTGAAGTATAAGTGACTTAAAATTCATCTTAATTGTCTTCACTCAATATATATCTGATACATGACTACATAATATGACTGCTGCTTAATCCAACGACAATGGTCCGCACTAGTCATCATCAAACCTAATCGTCACGGTTAATGACTGCCTAGGACCTCCATTTTTGGTAATGCTATCCTTCCTCCTCTGTCGTAGGTGGGCATCCAGAGCCAACCGGTGGAGCTTCACTGAGGCAGAGGCACCCGTCTTTTCCACCATTCTCCACAACTGGGAGTGGGGATCTTGCAGGAGGTTGTACGGAGTGTCAAACTCCTTGATGTGTCCTCTGTTCAATACCTGGAAGAAGGTACAAACCAGTTGGTCACTAGTTCCGTAATCATGGGCTGTGCACTAGCTCCATGTAGTCACTCCCTACCAGGATCCTGTCAGAGTCCATGACTGTGTTCAGTCGGTGGGCGATGGTGAGGACAGTGCACTCGGAGAACTTCTCCCGTAGTATCTCCTGGATGATAGCATCAGTCCTGCAGGAGAAGAGTTGAACAAGAGTTAACTAACTAAGGTGCCACTTCACATGACGTGTTCCTCACGTCAGGTCAATGTTGGCAGTGGCTTCGTCGAGTACTAGTATCCTGTTCTTCTGTAGCAGGGCCCTTGCCAGACACACCAGCTGCCGCTGACCCACACTGAAGTTGGCCCCTCCCTCCGAAACCTCTCCATCCAGCTGTCCCTCCAGCTGTTGGACCACTGGCTTCAGCTGAACCTGGATGGGTTTCAAGATTGTCAAAACTAGCTAAACAACACACTATAACAACAAATCAACAAAAAATAACAACACAACCACATCTGTATAACTACAACATAATCATGCAACACCAACACAACAACACAACCACCAACAATATATATAACAACAACACAACAACACTATGAATAACTTGATGCCTACATTATTATTGCATGTTCATAAAGTTTCTTGCTACTTTGCACGTGTGCACAATTGTCAACAACAACATGTACATAAGATGGCAATCTACAACCCCTCTTTCCACCTGCTCAAGGACGTCCCACAGTGCAGCATCAGAGAAGTCACCAAAGGGATCCAGGTTGTAGCGCATGGTGCCACTGAAGAGCACCGGGTCCTGGGGGATGATGGACATCTTCCGCCGGAGGTCATGCAGCCCAATTTCCTTTGTGTTTACCCCATCGATGGTGATGGCTCCAAAAGGCTCGGCCATCCGGTAGAGCACCGCCAGCAGGGAGGACTTCCCGGCACCTGTGCGACCCACAATGCCAACCTAGGGAGGTCGAAATGGAGATGTGGTGAGTCTGGTTTGAGCAGAGGCATGTCATGCAGTGGAGGGAGATTATCCCAAGGGCTGTACCTTCTCTGAGGGTTTGATATGAATGCAAAGGAACTTGAGCACCAAGGGGAGATTGGAGGCGTAGCTAAATGAGACATCCTCCAGTACAATCTCTCCTTTCTCTGGCCATTCAGGTGGTGGCTTCTTGTGGGCCTGAGCGGTCTCAAGCTGTGCCTCTGATTCCAGCTGACCATAACCCATGATTCGCTCTGCTGAGATCATCTGAGTAAGAAAGGGGATGGGGTGATGGCATAGAGGGGGTCGGTCCCATATGTAACCACTCATTCTTTCCATACAATGTTCTCCACTTCTGCACTTTGTCGGACACTGTACTGGAACATGCCGGCCAGGGAGACGGTGTAGGTGAGACCAAGCCCCACCAGACCAGCATTCAGCTCTGGAGGGAGGGACGGAGGGGAGGAGGGAGGGAGGGAGGGAGGGAGGGAGGGAGGGAAGGTAGGTGGGAGGGGGTGGGGGAGGGAGGGAGTGTAGGTGGGAAGGGGTTCAAGGAAGGTATGCGAGACTATAAGTCCAACCAGACCAGCATTCACAGTAGGGCATGGGGATATCGAGATGTATGCATGATTCTGTACTGTCACAGAAATGCACAAGGTGAGGCAGAGACTTACGTGAGGCTAGAGGGATGGAGATGAAAGCAACCACTGCCAGGAATAGACTGCTGAGTGTGTCAAGCCTCATGCCGAACCAGCGGATAGTAACAAGATAAAGATACCACCCCTAGTGCGTGATGAGAAGAGTGCAAATGACAACCACCCCTAGTGCGTGATGAGAGAGCAAATGACAACCACCCCTAGTGCGTGATGAGAAGAGAGCAAATGACAACCACCCCTAGTGCGTGATGAGAAGAGTACAAATGACAACCACCCCTAGTGCGTGATGAGAAGAGTGCAAATGACAACCACCCCTAGTGCGTGATGAGAAGAGTGCAAATGACAACCACCCCTAGTGCGTGATGAGAAGAGTGCAAATGACAATCACCCCTAGTGCGTGATGAGAAGAGTGCAAATGACATAGCTACTGTCAAGCTAGTGACAAATTGAGATTGTGAAGTGTTCAATCTCACTTGTGTGTGTTCATTCTGGTATTTGTGGAAGTGGTCAAGTGCCACAGTCTGCTTGCCAAATGTCCTGATGGTGGGTAGCCCTTGTAGAGTGGTTGATATGTGAGAGTAGAGAGGGCTACGAGCTGGAGGGAGGGAGGGAGGGAGGGAGGGAGGGAGGGAGGGAGGGAGGGAGGGAGGGAGGGAGGGAGGGAGGGAGGGAGGGAGGGAGGGAGGGAGGGAGGGAGGGAGGGAGGGAGGGAGGGAGGGAGGGAGGGAGGGAGGGAGGGAGGGAGGGAGGGAGGGAGGGAGGGAGGGAGGGAGGGAGGGAGGGAGGGAGGGAGGGAGGGAGGGAGGGAGGGAGGGAGGGAGGGAGGGAGGGAGGGAGGGAGGGAGGGAGGGAGGGAGGGAGGGAGGGAGGGAGGGAGGGAGGGAGGGAGGGAGGGAGGGAGGGAGGGAGGGAGGGAGGGAGGGAGGGAGGGAGGGAGGGAGGGAGGGAGGGAGGCGGAGGAATGAATATCTGATTTAAGGATTGCCCAACATAGTCACATGCATGAACCCACAAACTGCCTCCAGTCTCTTGATATCTCTTGATGTCTTCAGGTAGTACCACCTCACGGCAAGAAACACAGCCAACAAGAAGACAGCTGGGAATATCAACCATACATTGATAGCAACTGCCACTGCCACAATGGCCAGGCATCGTAAGAGGAGCTGCGTAGTTGAAGCATGGGACAAGATGTATGGGACAGGATAAAGTGTTTGGTGAACATACGTACTTACCAGGAGGTATTCACAGAACACGTACGGCAGGAGGTCATCAAGGAAACCAACATCTTTAGCAAACCTGTTCAGAACTCGGCCTGCAGAAGGGAGAGCGAGGCAAGAGTGATACAGGATCATGGCAACAGAGATACAATCCTGCTCACCAATGGGGTTGGTGTCGAAGAACAGCACGGGGGCTCGGAGGATGGCAGTGAACATCCGGTTGTGTAGCACTCTGGAGGCATTCACACAGACAAAGTAGAACGTGATCGTGCGGGCAAAGTTGAGGAGGATGGCTGCGGCAGTGGTGCCAGCGTAGATGCCAATCCTCTGATTGGTAGAGAGGAGGCAGGAGGAGCGTAGCGTCTCATTCCTCAGGAGGGTGACATTAGTTGTTGAGCAATCCGCCCTATAAGGAAAGAGAAATAGGTTATGTCATGGGGGGGGGGGGGGGGGGGGGGGGGGGGGGGGGGGGGATGCAAATGCACTTACCAGTCTGAGAGCCACCAGTCTGATATAACAATACTGACCTGCGGGGGAAGAATATGCGTCACTATCTGCCAGGCAACTCTACCGCACACCTACTCACTCACACACACATACGCACACACGGACACATACACACCTCTCCCATGAGGAACACAATCAGCAAAGCGATCAGCAGAAGATAGCTTCCTCCAGCCCTGAAGTACCGGTAGTAAGTTGCCATGGAAATCCTCCCCTGGGCTTTCTCCTCTAAACCTGAGGGAGACTAGGGGCAAGGGAATTGTCACTGTTAGAACATGCAGACATCGTTTGGAATACTTTCATTACTGTATCAACAATCACGAATGGTCACCATATTATGCTGACGTACGGCTTACAACTCGGAGTTGGCCATGGGCATATGACGTCAAAATATCATCAAGTTCAAGATAGACAGTTTACTGTTGGATGTATATACCGTTGGTGGATCAAAACCATATAAGGACATCAACAGAGAGTTAGTGATCACCAGAGTACATAAAAGGTATGCCCAATCTAGCCTCATTCCCAGGCCATCGCCCAGCTTTTTGTCGCTTACAGTACGGTGTGTTCGCGCGTGGGATAGCCTGCAAGGCTATGCCCAATCTGCATGGTGGTATTCTTCATATTAATTTTTTGAGGGAGACATTTTGGTGCTAACCTGCCCATTCTCCTCCTCTGCTTCCTCCTCCCCCACTCCGACATCGAGGAATGAGCTCATGGAGGCGGACGAATAGAATGAGGACCGCCGCACTAAGTTTGGGACATCGGGGGTGGAAGACGGTTGTCGCATTGACATCCGCCTGCCCTTCCTTACTAACTTGTGAGGGCGATGGGAAGAGAGTGATCGTAGTGACATGTGCCGAGTGGGTAGGAACTTGCGACGGAAATACGGAGAGGGCCGCTTTAGTGGTAGTGGCGTGAGAGGAGGGGAGGGAAGAGACGGGGTTCTTGTTGGGGTCTCAATCAGGGGGGAGGGAATGTGCGATGGAAACGTTGGTGTCAGCCGCCTTTGTGGTATTGGCGAGGGAAAGGGAGAAGCAGGTGCAAAAAATACTGGATCCACCAGATCTGCAGGAGGGGAGGGAAGAGACGGGGTTCTTGTTGGGGTCTCAATCAGGGGGGAGGGAATGTGCGATGGAAACGTTGGTGTCAGCCGCCTTTGTGGTATTGGCGAGGGAAAGGGAGAAGCAGGTGCAAAAAATACTGGATCCACCAGATCTGCATGTATATAGGGATATCAATCGATTATGAGCTTCAGTACATACACCACTTGCAGAATGAAATAACTAATGGTGTACGTCTTGCCTTCCCAATCGTCTTCCTCATCTTCTTCATCATCTTCCTTGTCCTCGGCATACACATACTCATCCTCTTCGCGTGGCTTCTTCATGAGTCCCAGGAGGTGGGCGGGGTTCACACCCTGGGATAGTAACTCGGATTCTTTACTGTATGCTTCGACTTTGCCCTGCGGAGAGATAAGTGTTCATTTGAATACATTTGCTAAGATATGCTCAAGTTAATGTAAATGTACTGATATCGCACTCACATCTTTCAAGACAAGTATCTTGTCCGCCTGCAGTGCGAATTGCACCTGATGGGTCACTAGGACCACCAGACGGTTGCCAAGCAACACTCGGATGCAGCTGTAGAAATCGAAGGATGTGCACAGCACTGTATAGCAGTCTCAGTGCAATTTTGCCCACTCCCAATAATATCAAATTGTGCCACTCACATACTCAACTGAAAAAGGCATAACAGTACTGCAGAGTTATCACATGCTCCTACTTTTCAAAGAGGTGCATGGCAATGGCAGTGTCCACTGCACTGAGGGGGTCATCCAGAAGGTAGACATCGGCATCTCTATAGATGGCCCTCGCTAGGTTCACCCTGGCCTTCTGCCCCCCACTCAGGGTGACACCCCTCTCCCCAACCAGAGTCAGATCACCACTGCATAGTTTGTCTATGTCCTGGGGTAAGGTAACATCAACAAATCATTTCCACACTCTTCCTCGAGTTCCACTCTCCCTCCCTTTTCCTCTCCTCCATCCTGTCTCCCTCCCTCCCACATATGTATATGTACCTTGTCCAGTGCACATGCCTCCACGACGGTGTTGTACCAGTCCCACTGGTACGGCTGGCCAAACAGGATGTTCTCTCTGAGAGTGCCTGAGAACACCCATGGCTCCTGGGAGGCATACAGGACACGACCTTTAACCTCGACACTGCCATTCATCGGCTTCAGCTCTCCCAATAGACACTGCAGCAGTGTGGACTATGGGGAAAAGGGTGGGGGGTGGGAGGCGTGTGTTGTGGAGGAAACGGTGTGAGTGCATGTAGAGCTAGGAGAGAGCTTACTTGATAGCTATAATATGTACATCAAGAGCACATGATGGTTTTTCCTCCGCCAGAAAAGCAATGATGTCATCATGCGCTCTTGATACATGTAGCTACGTATATGTCCTGCACTCCTACACATACCTTTCCAGCTCCCACTGGACCAACCACAGCCAACAGTGAGGACTCCTGGGCAAGAATGAACTCAGACGTTAAACATCAGGTTATTCAGGACATGACTACTAAATCACACATTCTGACCTTGTTGACCTCTAGGTTGATATTGCTGAGAACCAGTTTCTCTTTGTCATAGCTCCAAGAGGCAGAGACTCCCTCCACCCTCACACACAGTGACTCAGCAGGAAGAGGTGTGGCAGGAGGTGAGGCAGGGGGTGAGGTAGGAGGCGAGAGCATAGAGGAACCCAGCAACTCCATCAAACTGACCCTTTTCTGTTTTTTGGTCTCACAGGCCGACTTCTGCATGCTAGGTTCTGAGTGCAATGACAGAAGAGGGTTCACAAAAGTGTTCATGCAGCTGCAGACTCCAAATATGGTTAGTTGTAAGAGCTTCGTATCATTTGATTGTGGATGATTTGTCAATGATACCGGTACATTTACAGGATTACATCATACAATATCTAATATTATGTTGATGTACGAAGATCTGTATACTGAATTCCAGAAACTCTTTTTTGGAGATCATCCATCTATGGATTATTACATTCAAGTTTCATGAAAAATTCATCACGTCATTCACTTCCCTTGCTATACAGGACACATTCACATGATTCCCACAAGAAGGTGATTGCATTCATACAGGCACTTACCTGTGCCTTCAGGGCAATCTTTGATGTGCTGGTCTCCATCAGTGGATTCAGAGAGTTCCTCCAACTCAAGCAAATTCTAAGTTGGTAAATTTTCACCAGTTAGTTCTGAACAACTTGCTGATGGCCTAACAGCTAAATTAAGCTCCTGGTTCTAGCCCAGAGATTGAGAAGAAGGGACTTTAAGCTGTCGGACACTTTTTTCACAAGTGCCATCCCATCAGGGTTGGTGCACAGATATGCAACTCAATCACCGATTCCGTAATACAAATACTTGATGTTTGGGCAGCACAATTGTTATAATAGATACATTTCTGCCAAGTGGCTGGTCATTAAACACGTTAGTGTTGCCAATTTCATAAATTATGTACATTGTACTAGTCCTTCCACCATGCAGTCTCGGCTCCAGGCTCAAACAACCCCAGCGTAGATCGCTTCCAGTTCCCCACATGTGATACTGGAAGTGATCCGCTCTGGGGTTGATTTAGGTCTGGGGCCGAGACTACCGGCCACCATGCAGCTGCAGGCAAGGGTACATAACATGTTAACCTGGGCAACAACATTCCAATGTGTATGAGAGAGATATGGACAACATTCCAATAATTATGTGTGAGAGAGGTGGACAAAATTCCAATGTGTTGCTTAGGTCAAGTGCTAGACTTTCACATACCTAACAACCTTGCCCGGGTAGTTCATGTAATGCTCTCAACTATCACTGTAGAACTGGTTTTGGTTGTCAGAACTGAATTGCAAGTTTGTTTTTGAGCATTCATAATTTGAATGCAATACATTATGTACACTACATTATGTATGCTAGCCTCGTTCCCAGGCTCCTCCCAGTTTTTTTCGCATATTGTACAAAAAAGCTGGGGAGGAGCCTGGGAATGAGGCTAATGTACATCCAGTATTAATACGCAATTTGCCTTCAAAATGTAGAAATGCCAGTATTGCAATGTAGTAAATTGAGTGCAGTACAAGTGTAATATTTGATCCAATGTTGAAGTGCATCATGATGTATTAGTGCACATCGTATGAACCATGACAGATGTTTCACAGATGAGTCCAAAGTGCAAATGACTCACCTGTATCCGTTTGAGTGCTACTCTCCCCTCGGACATCCCAAGGAAATTGAGGATGACAAAATGGATGGAGGTGAGGCGGAGGAACGTGACGAGGGAGAGGGTCGTGAACACCTTCTTGGGAGTGAGGATGCCGCCGGTCGTCACGTACGCCGTGAACACCAGCCACATGATGACTGTGACCGACACGATCATGAAACCAAGGTTGCAGGCTCGGATGAGTGCGGCCTGGAAGATAACGGTCGATTCACGCCTGCAGGTAAGAAAGTTCAAGAAACAATGAGCAAAGGGGAACATGAAACTCAATCACGATGGATAGCAGTGGGGGGAAGGATGTTGATATTATAAAGTACGTAGATGCGGATGTTCTCCCACCTTCTGAGTTTTTTTACGATCTTCCTGAAGGCATACTCCCATGCGTACATCTTGATCACCCTGATACCGGAGATGACCTCGTTCATGATCCGCACACGCTGGTCCGTCACTCGTGCCGACTTAAATCTGGGATGAAGGAAAGAAAACATGAATTGGAGAGGGAAGAAGAGTGGGGAGGGGGAGGAGGGGAGGAGGAGGGAGGGAAGGAGGGCAGAAAGGGTGAGAGGGGAGAGGCGAGGAGGGAGAGGGAGATAACTGTCTTGTCACAAATCTTCAAGAGATAGATATGCATTACCTGAGGTGTGCAAATAGTCTGGTGAGGCATATCTGCAGCGGAATCTGTAGCAATACGAATCCAGTGGCCAGGAATGCACTCCAGCCCACCTCCACGTACACTAGGTAGGTGAAGACCACCAGGTGGAGGGGAGCGATCCACGTGCAGTGAACAAGAAGGAAAGCCTGACAAAAGAAATAAGACGCAAGATGAAGGGTGCATGGGAGTGCATGAAGAGTTCCAACTGAGATTCCTCACCAAGTCAAACCTCTGCACGTCATTGGATGCGAGGTTGACTACATGACCAATGGAGACCTGACCAATGGTCACCTGACTCAGAGTCAGCACCTGAAGAATGAGATAAGCAATTTATTTAACTTTCTGCGTAAAATTCAGAGTCGTACTCCACTTGAAGGTTGATCTATTAAACTGCCATTATTGTCTGCTTTGCAAAGCGGACCTTTGTTGGGCAAACCTCTGGTCAATTTCCTTGGCCTTACAGCATAATACATATAAGGAACTTCAACTGTATACATATCACACATGAGTAGAATCATACTGCTGACACCTAATAATATGTAAAATTCATGACTCACACCTACCTAAGCTGCACATATGATTAACATGTCTGTGTAGGTATATAGCATGCAGGATTTTGCTCACTTGCACTTGATAGTTAGCTAACCACTGACTGCCACGAAGATTGCCATATTTCTTGCATGCTCAGCAGTCTTGAGGTTGCCACTTGCCCCGCCTCCCCATACTCCTATTAGTGTTAATAGTTACCATTAACCTTCACTCAACGTGCCCCACCTTCTGATAGATGGCAGCTGTTGCAATGATCCGTGCCATCATGCCAACTTTCTGAGCTGTCAAGAACCCATGCCCCAGTGTGACCGTCACCACCAGTGACAATAGGAAGAGAGCTGTAGAGTGAAGGAGGAGGCAAGGGGGGTGAGGGGAGAGGTACAAAGGGTGAGGGGGGGAAGAGGGGGGAGGTGGGGCAGAAGGGGGAGGGAGAAGGGAGGGGAGAGGGGAGGGAGAAGGGAGGGGAGAGGGGAGGGAGAAGGGAGGGGAGAGGGGAGGGAGAAGGGAGGGGAGAGGGGGAGGGAAAATGTGGAGGGAAAAGGAGAGAGTGATCTCACCTAGGGAGAAAAAGGATTCATATAGCAACACCTGGTAGCATTATAATCATATTCATAGCAAGAACATCCTTGGCTTCAGCTTAATTAGCCTGAACTTTGAAGCTGGCTCAGTTTACTGCCATGATGTTTACCAATCAGTTCTGATTACAAGGTGACAGTGTCTCATCTGGCTCGTCCACTAACAATGCACATATAATAGTGTTGTGATGTTACATTGCTAATACACGAAAACATGACCGGAATTTCCTGTGCATTCTGCTTGTGACATTTTTTGTGTGATGTGGAAGTAGGACCCCACCGCTCACCTGCGGCATAGAGGTAGGCATCCCTGGTGTCTTCCGGTGTCGGATCGTCAAGACTGAAATAGTCACTGAGGTAACCCAGTACCACAGACTGACACACCAATGCAATTATCTGAGTGGGATACATATCATTGTGTGCACAAAAGCGTGTGTGTGTGTGTGTGGTGTGTGTGGTGTGTGTGTGTGGTGTGTGTGTGTGTGTGTGTGTGTGTGTGTGTGTGTGTGTGTGTGTGTGTGTGTGTGTGTGTGTGTGTGTGTGTGTGTGTGTGTGTGTGTGTGTGTGTGTGTGTACGTATGTGTGTGTGGAAGGGGAGGAACATTGAGATATTGAATACTATGGCCAAAGTTGCTTTCTGGTACTAATAGGACTATTGCATGGATTTTTATTTTTATCTTACAGCTCATAATTATCTCAATTGATCCCTCTTCTTCAAGTGTGTATTGCTACACAATTGCTGGTAATAGAAGATATCGCGGTTCCATTCAGTGGAGCATTAAACACTTTGCTGTACCCTATTGCCACAGAGAATGCGACAGGTACAGCTTACCTCCAGGAACAGCAGTACTCCCTGCAGTAACACTCTCCACCAGAGACACTTGTAAATGGCCACCCAGAGTCGGGCTTTCCGGCCACGCTCCTTCCTCTGCTGCTCCTCCTCCCAGTACCTGAGAGAGAGATGGAGACACAGAGGGGAGGTATAATAACTTGCAACAGCAACTTGTTGGTATTTTCACAGGTCACATCAAGTCTCATTCCAGCTCCATCTATAGTCTCATTCCCAAACCAGTGTTATTTGCACACCAGGTCATCTACACAGTTCTCCCGAATCACACTCCATAAGTAAGTCCATAAGTACGTACATTACACAATGGCAAAATACTTTTGTCACATGCTCACTTCGTAGAGGTTTACGCATTTACAGTTTGCACCATGCAACATAACATTTCTGCTATGAAGAATTCATTCCATCCCTTAGCAACACAGGTGGACATCAACTCCCATTCGCACCACTAAAATGGAACATTCCACAATCATTCCAAATCCACCCCTGGTACAGTGTCCTCTATTCAAGCAGACCTACCCGGGGACACAACATGACCTAGTTTGCACCTTCAATCCAATATTCTCGGTGTACAACAGAAGGCAGCGGTTAAATCTTCAGTCTGTCCGTGCGCGAGGCATTCTCTGTGCAATGCATAATCCTAACCTAGTAGTTTAACCAACCCTGTCCCAGACCCGGAATGAGACTATAACCAACCCTGTCCCAGACCCAGAATGAGACTATAACCAACCCTGTCCCAGACCCAGAATGAGACTATAACCAACCCTGTCCCAGACCCAGAATGAGACTATAACCAACCCTGTCCCAGACCCAGAATGAGACTATAACCAACCCTGTCCCAGACCCGGAATGAGACTATAACCAACCCTGTCCCAGACTCGGAATGAGACTATAACCAACCCTGTCCCAGACCCAGAATGAGACTATAACCAACCCTGTCCCAGACCCAGAATGAGACTATAACCAACCCTGTCCCAGACCCAGAATGAGACTATAACCAACCCTGTCCCAGACCCGGAATGAGACTATAACCAACCCTGTCCCAGACCCGGAATGAGGCTATAACTAATTGAATTTTACCATGTAGAGTGTCTAACGAGGTGACTGGAATTAGCAATTGAATGCCAATACCCCAGGATCAATGGCTTTACATCCCCTCTGAAGGATGCAGTCTAAACTATCGGAGGTGAAATCAATATAGGAGAGAAAGAAAATCTCCCGTGGCATGGTGGGACTTTAACCAACAATCTTGCAATCAGCAGTTGAATGCTTCAACCTTTTTGGCCATTTCCAGTAAAGCAAAGCCACAGCGTATGTGTGCATGGACTCAAACCCAGGGGCACTGGAGCCTGGGTTTGAGGCTAATGTATGCAAAGAATCCAAGGTTAAAATGTCCAATCCTTAGGACTGTAATAAATTAGCATTTTTTCCATTACAACTTGTTGACAGATCTAGATTATAATTTGCCACGTTTTCCTTCTCAGTAATTTTTATTGGTTACTTGTTAAAGTTCTTGAGCAGCTTTTTTGAGTCAGCCTCGCTGGGGTGGGCGTAGAGGTCAGTTTGGCTAAGGCTGCGACGAAGACCCACCCAGAACAATGGATCTAACCAGCTGCATGAGTGGGTGTGTGGGCGTGTGGGTGTGTGGGTGTGCGTGTGAGGGTATGAGGGTTCACAAATGTAAGGAATGAGGAGAATGCGGCAACTTTTCACAGAGTTTGAATCTCATTCAGAGCAGTACTGTCTGCATAGTCACTACGATTCCCCTCGGGGTACTAATTTAATATCTGAGGACATCATAGAAGATCCACTAAAACAAGACAGGGAGAGGACATGAGTTCCTGCAAAAACTACCTATCTATCTATCTATCTACCTATCTATCTACCTATCTATCTATCTACCTATCTATCTATCTATCTATCTATCTACCTATCTATCTATCTAACTATCTATCTATCTATCTATCTAACTATACCATTCTATCTATCTATCTGTCGGTCTATATGGCGGCAGTTAGTCATCACATTCTCAGATATGTAGACTCACAAGAGAAAAAATCTGCAGCAGAAGTTGTATTTGTACTTTGATCTGGGATCCTTGGGCTGGAACACTGGGGCCTCACTCAGAGGCTTGGCATCACGCAGCACACTCTCATGTGCAGGGTTGCTCATCAGGGAGATGACTGAATTTCCTCGGGTTCCCATCTTGACTACATGCATGCAATGAAAATGGACAGAGAAAGATGTACGATAATGAGAATCTATACTGACCATTCATCTTTACATATTCTAGTACACAAAACGCCGTTTAATGACAGAAAAATAGCCTTTTTTTCTATTTTTTTTCCTATGAAACTTATATGCATAAGGCATAGGCTTATGCACCTCCAGAAGTATATGAGGTAGAGTTAGGGCACTCTTGCACTTTACCTCCAGCATGCAGCTCTTGGAACCACAGTGCAAGTTCAAGTAGAGATTAAAATCGCTATGTACGTAGCCTCATTACGTTAGACCCAACACACACTCCAATTCTATTCCTTCTTTCCACGAGATGAGCTAGCCACACCCTATCTTTCAGTTCCTGATGCAATAGTAGCTGCGATAGTTTCACCAGCGAGCATGCACGAAAGTTCACTACGCTGCACAGGCGGCTTGCAAAACACGATCGACCTGAGATCGTATTACATGTACCATCCCCGGGGGAATATCTAATTTCGTTGGTCTCGTTCCCAAATTCAGACTGTGAATGAAACACGTCCTGGAAGGCATGGAGGAGAGTGTACGGAGTTGCTACTGCGATCTGAACGTGGTGGCAGGAGCGAGCACCAGCAGCAATGAGGAACTGGTGCAGACTCTTGCAAACTGTGTGTTTCATCAAATTATATACATTCCGACCTTTGGTTTTGATCAAGTGGTTACTGGTCCGGCAGGAAGTAGGGTGATGGGTTAGGGTATACAAGGGCCAGGGCCAGTTCTGAATGCGCATTCGTGTCCGTTACCTATACTTAAAGTATGTACTTCCTTAGCCTCGTTCCCAGGCTGCATGGGAACGAGGCTATAGTACTTCCTGCCGGACCAATATATCAATGTCACAGATGAAATGTACTTGCTTTACATCATGTGTGAAGTATTATGAAGTTCTATGGCGGAAAAAACATGGTATGGTGCTTGGGTAGCCTTGTTCCTGACCCCTCTGAAAATCTGGAAAGGAAACTCACAACATGCACTTCTATATGTTGAGTCAGCAGTCTTGATTTGGGTCGATGAGTCATATGTTAATACCAATTGGACACTTGATAGCATTGGTTGCTGTCGGGAGGGCCTTCCGAGTAGAGCTTCCAGGACAGAAGTCAAATGGCCTGGGATATACTGCATAGGAGATGCAAGAGGACTTTTGTGGACAATTCATTCCAACGAATAGAAGAAGAGAGATGGGCCTGTAATGAAAGAAGGCTCGTGTTATTAACCGATAACAATTCCCAAGCAGTTGAGAGATCTCGGAATTATGCTGATAACCCATAGTACCGGTAAAAGGTTAAAGTGGCTGTAGTCTTTCATAAAGATAGTGAATAATATCGAAAATCAAGCAGCTCTCACCTCCCAGGTGAAAGGTTAAAAAGTGACTGTATATGTAGCTAGTCTTTCATAAACTAAGTAATAATTATCGAAAATTAATCTGCTTTCACCTCCCAGAGCCACTCCTTTTTAAGGTTACGGGATACTCGTGCATGCGCCGTGTGAAATGTATTGGGAAATGTATAGTTAAGCTCGCTAACCAAGAATCTCTGGTACAAACAGTGTGATTCTAGAGGTGGAGGTGTGCTGTCACAAGGTGCAGGGCATGACGGAAGCTTTTACCGATACAAAAATGAGCAGTTCAGTTCACCAAAAAGCCGTATTTACCGCTTTTCTCGAGCGAGACAGCAGATACATTTGCCAGGGATTGTGCTATCAAAAAAGCTTCCGTCATGCCCTGCACCTTGTGACAGCGCACCTCCACCGCCAGAATCAATTTCGCACGGCGCGCGCACGAGTATCCCGTAACCTTAAGGACTGTCAGGGCCACATAATACCATTCTCAACAGCTATCAACTCGTATTCTGTACGATATCTTTAACTTCACACATTTTAGAAGCATTTGCGAGTGTGACCACACCCTTTTTGGGAGGGGCTGGGAAAGAGACTAGCATTTGAGGACACCTACCTAAATTGCATTGCACTCCATGGCCAAATTCAGGACTCCAGAATTTTATCATTTAGCTGTTGTATGTGAAGAGTTTCATATTAAATTTTGTTCTTCTCTTGGTTCTGTCTAGATGGGTATGAGTGTGTTGCCCTGAACCACAGCGTCACTCTAGCCAGGAAAGTGCAAGTGAGTCTCCAATCCTGATTGAATGAAGTGACTGCATTGACATTTTCACACGTTCTTGTAGCACTGTTGTGACATTTCCAAACACGAAATATTTAGTGATATTAAAATAATGCAAGAATAAACCCATGCATAATCCACAGGTTTAGAGGGAAAATAAAAGCAGTTAGTTCATATTTGCATGGGTTACATAGCTGATACACCACTGTGATAATGCATTGGGCAATGTGTATTCACATGCATAATATAGTTCACCACATTCCTGTTACTGTGTTTGGAGCTAGGAACATGGCTATTGTACAGTCTTCTACTTCTCTTTCTTCTGCAGATAAAGGCGGCACCAGATCTCAAAAAACTAGTGGAAAACATCCCTATTGTTAAAGTAAGGAGGAGAATCTAACATAATTATCATGAATGTGGCTCAGAAAAACTTCAAGTACATAACCTGAGGATCCCATTCGGTGCATAGTTTGATCAGTAGTGGACGACCAGGGTCTCTGGCTTGACATGTCAGATGCAGACTGCCTCTTGAAGTGCCGGAGGTCCTTCAGAGTGACAGAACAACCAGCAAGGAATTTACAAATCTTGTCACTTCACCTTTGGTATCGGAAACTTGAGAGCTCATGAAAGAATGATATATAGTTACTTCCAATCCCAGTAATGCACATGTGCGGTCACATGTGACTGTGTGTGCTGTGGCATAGAGGCCATCATATTGTACACACTCTGCTGTGTGGCCTTTATGTGCTATTGTGCAGTTTTGAGTATGCGGACTTATCTCTTGTCAGAGGCGGAGGGCCATGAAGGTTCTGAGAAGACTGACGGTGAAGACAGACGATGCCTCTCTGCTGCATGTCTTGGTCAGGTTCCATTACTAAACCTGTTCTGAAACTGCATGATGCCAAAGATAGTTTAATCAGGATCACATGACTTACCGTAATACAATATGTCAGTATAATTATGCAGGGGATCGCCTTACACACACTTTATGGGTTGTCTTGTTAGAGGAGCCCTCCCAAACCACTTAGATCAGGAAGTACATATGCTTCAGCAATCACCTAACATGCTCTGATGAAGAAATGTAATACATGCTCTGAATTTTTGTCAAGGAGTATATCGCTTGTAGTGAAAGGTTTCATCAACAAGATATTGATTGATCCAACCACCCTCTGACAGTTTTTACAAGAACGTTTTCATGAAAAAGAGTATTGTTTTCACTTTCACAGTCTTCTCCCGCTGTGGAGAGCTATGACATGGTTGCCATCCGACCAGCATCAGAGAAAGTTCTGCAAGTTAGTGTATAGTATACAACGTATATCACTGGTAGCAATATACCACAAGACTTTCAGTGAGAAAAATTGCATGAGTGGTTGTATTCCAGCAGGCAGATAAGTATTTCCTCAAGTACTATAAATGGCATGCGGGCACAATCAGACGTTACTGCATTCATATAGCACCACCACATGCCATAATTGAGGGGGTCTGAATCAGAGCGGTCTAACCCCAAATCAAACATTGCTGTGTACTGATGTGGTAATAGCAAGAACACTGTTCGGAGTTTATTCCACTCATCCCAAACCTCCCAAACCAAATGCTAGAAACAATGCATTATAGGTGATCAATTTGAGATGACCGTCTTCCACGTTGTTATGTGCAACTCGTATTGTTTGGCGTGTTTGTGAGCCCTCCATACTTTCTGGAGTGAATAGGTTGAGGTCATGGAATACCATCATTATACGTACAGCGCTATAATCATAAACCGCAGTATACTCTTTATCTGCATGCAGCATGCCTGCAGTACTCTGAATATGGATGTCATTTCAATTGACCTCAGTGAGAGAGTCATGTTCCAGTTCAGATACAACCAGATCAGACAGGTACGTACGGCTACCATATCATGTCAGAGTATAGCCTCGTTCTCACCCCAACGTTTGTCGCTTGCAGTACTGCAAGCGACCAACACTGCCTGGGAATGAGGCTAGCCAGAGTATACATTGCTGTAATATGGGAGTACACTGTATAAAGGATCTTTCCTTTTGTGTACCCTGCTCTGTGCTGCAAATTCTTTCACTTCCCTCACTATTCACTCCTCTCTAACCTTCAGGCGATCGAGAGAGGGATCTACTTTGAGATATGCTATTCTCCTGCATTAAGAGGTGTGTATGTACGTAGCATCAGGAGTAACCACAAGAGAGAATGCGACTTTGCCTGTGCACAGTATAGACAGTGAAATACAAACCTGTGTTACACTTAGCATCCGCAAGCACTTAATCTGTACCCAAGTGGCAATCACACTACATGGTAGCTAGCTGGTGCTCCTGGGTAGCGTAAGCAAAGTATTACAGCTTGTTCCGGTGCATCTCGATCGCCGGCGGAAGGACAGGCTCACCCTTCAGAATCATACCCCGGTAATTACTCTCACCCCAAGCAGACTCTGATTGTATTCACCATTCCCAGTGGATGTGGAACGAAAAAAATCCACCCACGCAAGGAGGGCAAAAGTTTGGCCGTCAGAAAAGACAAAAGTGCCCATAACTCCACCACAAAGGTGAGTTTCAGCAAATCTTGGGTCAGTAAAATTATGGTGTAGTCAGAATCTCTCCATGTCCTCCACTGAGCCTAGGAGTTATTTATTTTTTGGCCTACTTTAATTCCCTACCAATAGTGTAAAGTTGCATAGTTTGCTCCAACGCTTCTGCCTCGAACCAAGAATGACAAGTTTGTACAATTCTCATTGAAGCATTAACAAGAGTGCACGATGACATCATCGTCATTGTGGTGCAGATGATGATGTCATCATGCGCGCTTGCATTTATGATACATACATACAGCAGATACATGTATGTCCGAAATATAATTATAGCCTCGTATGACAAATTATTTTTGTGCAGATTCTACTGCTAGAAGAAACACATTGGCAAATGCACTTGAACTAGTGAAGGCAACACGAGGAAAGGTATGACTGGCAACTAGCAAGAACATGAGTGTTTGCTGTGAGTATCTGAATACAGAATTCAGTTCTGCATGCATGGGTCCCTACTTGTTTTCTTTCTTTCTCTCTTGACACAATCATATGCCACGTATTCATCTTTCTCTTCCAGCACATAATTGTTTCCAGTCAGGCAGAGAGGGTAAGTAATATAGTCTTACCAACTGGTGAGACGCTTCCAGTTAGCTCACTATTCCAATGTACGTCTATAGGTGTTCGACATGAGGGCTCCAGCAGATGTTGTCAACCTGTATCCACAGTCAGGGATGATGATGAGCAGTATTATAGGGGGTGGGTATGAGACGTAGTTCATGTGTCCTTCGCGTGTCGTGGATATAGAACTAGAAAGCTAGTTGCTCCAATGCTCTTGCCCGTCAGATCTTACCAACTCTACCTGTGTTGCAGGTGTGCATGCATGGTCAGTGGTGTATCCATGGCAACAACTGAGTGTGACTATACTACTGTACATAATAGTACCAGGAGTGCCTGCATCATAAGATCCTAGTGTATGTAATAGATACTACCCTGTTCCTTGACAGTGTTATGCTACACAGCTGCCACCTCTTTGGTGTGAGTGGTGGACCTTCGAAAGCCACTATCACCACCAGCTGTAGAGCAGTGTTACTGCATGCAGGTTAGCACTTTGTAACCAGGAACATTATTGCTATATTTAGTGTCCTCAGCACGGAGGCATGTGAAATTGTGTCTGCGTCAGCCATGGTGGGCGGTTTCCAAAATGGCCACCATGCAACATTACCAAATTTGGCAATGTTGTCCTAAAGGACTCTTAGGTGGCCCTTCTACACATGAAACACAAATTTAAAACCTGACTCAATCTCACTGAGAGAGGACTCAGTGGACAGTATAATTATTAAAGAAAGAGGGAACAGGTGGGCGGGTGATCAAGTTTCCTTACTGCTACAAAGACCCAATCAACATTAGCAGTAATATGCTTCCCTGCAGCTGCTTTAATTGTGGAGCATGTGTAATCCCCCCCCCCCCCCCCCCCCCCCCCCCCCCCCCCACCCCCCCCACCCCACTTGTAGCAATGAGGTGCAGCACTGCCAAAGGTGTGGTTTCCTCTCGACGTCACTCACTGTCAGCAGGATTAGACACCAGAGACCAGGCACCAGTGAAGGAGAAACTGGAGATTGAGGGTGGGGAACTGGAGGCCGTCAGTGGGTTGAAGGGGAGGAAGAGGAAGAGGAAGAGCCAAGATGAGGATGGTAGCAGGCAGAGCAAGCAGAGCAAGCAGGATACCATAGTGACTAGATAGTCCTTTTTGTGGTGACATTTCGTGAAGCATTTCTGCTGTCATGAATCCAGTTTATTTGGGTCATAATTCTGTGCATGTATCTCAGTTGAACAATGCTTAATTTCTGTGTGTAAGATCTGTTGCAGTTGTTCATACATCTTGCAAGTTTAATTTACCTTGCCATGGACGGTAAAGCCTAGAACAATACATGTACTGGTAATGCTATATAGCATGCTTTATGTGGCAGGTCACAAATAGCCATCCCTGGGAACGAGGCTATCTAGCTGGGGCGTAGATCTGTGGCTGGTCAGAATTTATAACAGAAATGAGTGTGCAAGTTCTTTTACTACTGCTATTACTGCTATTTGGCAGTAGGACATGGGCAATTACGAATCACAGCTGCAATATGTCAAGGATGCCCAAACCTTTAATCTCATTCCAAATCTGCAGTTTGGAATGCGGAATGATGTGCAGTGAAGGTCAGTGGATGTAATATACTAAATCTGAGGCTACGGATGTGTAGCCTTCATATGGTCCCAGGCTAGCTCTCCTCCCTCGGTTTTTGAGGAGAGATCGAGCCTGCAACGAGGCAATGCTTCCAGATCATGTAACTAATTGGCATGTGCACAGCCTAATCAGCTAGTGTCAATTGTGCAGTGATTAATCATGTGGCAATGTAGTTGGCAATTGTAATCAAACAATTATAATATTATGTCAAAAACATGCACCGTCCAGCCTGTACAGCTATATATGGAGTTAGGTAAGAGAAAGGTAACATTAAATTTTATACTTTGTGAATGATGTATGACTTGCAACTTTGGGGCGCCTGCAAATTAATTTTAACTGCATGCCTGTATTACTATGATGAAAAGACTAGCACCACTTCCACTTAAACCCATAATTATCGATCATTATGCAGAATTTAAGTATAGGCTGTGCACGCCAAAAGCCCTTTCAGTTCTGAAAGTGGGTATATGTATCACCTCATTAATCGGAAACAACTATCCACGCAAATTATCGATGTTGTGACCATCTAGCCTTGTTCCCAGGCTCCGGGCCCCCTGTGCGTGTGGTGAAGAAAAATACAGCGTGCGCAGAGGAGCCTGTGAACGAGGCTAGTGACCATCCACTTGAACCACTTTTCATCATGCACCCAAAGTTATATCACCATATATGGTTGACCCACGTGGGTTGACCAAAACATTTATATTTATGTAGTGGAAGTCATGTGATATATGCATGATTACCCCGTGCGCGCATGCGCGAAGCGGGGTTAAGCAATCGGTTTCGTCTGTCTGTCTGTCCGGCGTCTGTCAGCCGTGTAAAATTGAAATCTCGCAATGTACAGTTGCTAAACCAGACAAAAAGATGGGAATACGAAAAAAAGAAGCGTTTGTGTACCTGATAGCTACGAAGCCGCTTGAATTCGTTGCATACGGCAGGTCTTTCTTATTAAACATCGGCCATTTTTACGGTCTGCAATTGCGCAACTCAAATACGGACGTAAATACGGATGTACGCGGATTCTGGCACGTGTTCATACTGAAGATTGAATTGAAGAACGTCCATTCAGCTAAAGCGTTCCCTTAAACTTAGAGAAATGCAAGAAGCTGAGGAATACGGCGAAATGCAAGAAGCTCAGGATACGGAGACAAGAAGACAGCAAGAAGCTCGTGATGCGGCGGCAAGGAGACAGCAAGAAGCCCAAGCTCAGGCAGCTAAGCGTCGATCTGAGTCACTCGAGGATGCGGCGGCAAGAAGACATCAAGATGCCCAGACCAAGAAAAGGTAATACATGTAGTTATAATATGTACGAGGTTGATTACAATGCATGCACATTTCTGTGTATATGTTTAGGAAGCGCTGCTCTAAGGAGAAGAGACAGCAAGAAGCCCAGGCTAAGGCAACTAAGCGCCAATCTCAGTCAGTTGAGGATGTGGAGGCAAGGAGACAGCGAGAAGCCCAGGCTCAGGCAGCTAAACGTCGATCTGAGTCACTTGAGGATGCAGAGGCAAGAAGACAGCAAGATGCCCGGGCTAAGGGAGCTAAGCGCCGATCTGAGTCACTCGAGGATGTGGAGGCAAGAAGACAGCAAGATTCCCGGGCTAAGGCAGCTAAGCGTCAATCTGAGTCACTCAAGGATTCGGAGGCAAGGAGACAGCGAGAAGCCCAGGCTCAGAAAAGGTACAGTCCAAGAGTTATATTGTGTACAAGGTTGTTTGCATTTCTGTATACACGATAGCCTCGTTCCCAGGCGCTCTTGGTAATTGGGGAGAAGAGCGCCTGGTATCCACTGTTCACGCATGTGCGAGCAGTTCCGTTACATTCTCCGTATAATTTATCGAGATACGTAAGCTGAAATAACACGGACAAATATTCGGTAAAATATATGGCTCCAACATCATGCGAGGCCATGGTTTCGAAGTCTGTGGACGTCAATACGCCGCTTCTGCCTTTCCGAAGTGGACGCGAAGCACGATACAAACAGTAAGACCCCATAGCTAGATAAATTCGACCTGGCCGTATATAGCTAACCATACAAACCTTTTATGTACGTGCTGTATCGCTGTCAGTTGTTCGTCCTCAGCACCATTCCTGGCTTTCCGACCTTACTGAGGGCGTACGGCACGGCTTGGTTGAACAGAGCTGCGTCTTGTAGATGTAAAAGACTCCCGTGTTTCAGTAATGTACGGTCGTGCAACACGGACTAGTATAACAGTAGTTTCCAAGTTCCCCACAAAAACCTGGGGAGCCGCGCATGCGCGAACAGTGGATACCAGGCGCTCTTCTCCCCAATTACCAAGAGCGCCTGGGAACGAGGCTATATACACGATTGATGACTTTCTGTTCAAATTCAGGAAACGCAACTCAGGGACGGAAGTAAAGAGAAAACTGAAGTAGCAAGATAGTTCAGCCAAAAGAGAGCGCAGGATCAAGCAACTACTCTGCTGTGTGAAGCGTATACTATAGAGGAAGTCTCAAAGGTTTTCCTCTCAGCTGTGAAGGAAGGGCCTGACTACATCCTGTGCCTGTTGTCATGTTACAAATATACCTAGTGACAGCAAACTACTGGCTAGGCACACACTGTAAATCTTTTGAATTTCAAGATCAAAAATCATCATGTAATCTCTGTACTCTCACTCCATTGATCAAATACTTCTGCTCAGCACTCCAAATGCTCAAGCTAATTATACGTAAAGGTTACCAAGTCATATTATCATCTACACCTGCCCACAGCTACTACCATCACCATACACTGCAGCATACTGCGCACGGGGTATGTGCTCTACAGAGCTCTAGTTGGTGTCAGTTGCTGGATGATATGATCAGAGATCTCTTCGAATCTGCTACTGCAAACGGTCAGGAGTTGATGACTACCCCTCAGCAGAACCGCCCGCCTGGGAGAGATGCAGATCAGAGCGGTCAATGTGGTTCACACCAACTCAGCATTCAATAGGGAACTTGCATGATTACGTCACAAGCGGATGGACACGGTATGGGAGGACGGAACTCTAAGCATAACGTTGGATTCACGGCCTGTTTTCTTCAGAACTCACAGCATTTAGCTACAGCGCAGCAGCTCCCTTAGTAGAAAACCATCGCTGGAACGCCGTTAAGTTCCTGGAGAGTTGCAAGTAGCACAGTCTCCGGCCTGGGAACGAGGCTACACAGAACTACACTATCTATGCCAGTATCCACTTACCGCTTCACAAGGCACTGTTGCCAGTAGTTTTAGCCCCCTGCACTTCAGCCAACACTTGAGTTGCACTTTGTATGGCCTACTAGGGTCATGGCCACTTTAGCAAAGCTCGAGAGATGTCTTTCTCACTAACCTGGACGGCACCACGGTCTGTGCCACTCGCATTGGACGCCATTGCTCAGCTCCGATTCACACAAGGAAGGATTCATTTTGTAGCTAAACTTCTGGACAGCCAACATCTCAATTCATTTTCTGCTACGTGCAAGCAAGCGGGCGCAGTGCTTATAAACGCTCACCTTGGTAGCCATTCCCAATACATTATAAATGGAGCAGTATGGTAAGTGATACCATCCACTCGTGACGTAATCATGTAAGTTCCCTATTGGTGCCTAATATGCTAGTTATCTTGGGCTAGGAGTGAGATACGAAGCTGGGATTTGCACCATTGTGGTCGGCATGAATGGAGCATTCCAATGATGTCCATTTTGCTGTCGGCTGAATTTTGACCCAAAGTCACAAAAATCCATGGATTACATGTATATAATTATAGCCTTTGGCCGACTGTGATTTTTGACAAAAATGTGACCGAGATAAAAAGTCACTTAAGGTTACGGGATACTCGTGCGCGCGCCGTCCGAAATGTATAGGGAAATGCATACTTAAGCTTGCTAACCAAAAATCTCGAGTACGAAGAGCGTGAGCAACTTGATTCTGGCGGTGGAGGTGCGCTGTCACAAGGTGCAGGGCATGACGGAAGCTTTTTTTGATAGCATAATCCCTGGCAAATTTATCTGCTGTCTCGCTCAAGAAAAGCGGTAAATACGACTTTTTGGTGAACTGAACTGCTCGTTTTTGCACGGCTATACAGCGTATCGGTAAAAGCTTCCGTCATGCCCTGCACCTGGTGACAGTGCACCTCCACCTCCAGTATCAAGTTGCTCATGCTGTTCGTACCAGAGATTCTTGGTTAGCGAGCTTAAGTATACATTTCCCAATACATTTCGCACGGCGCGCGCACGAGTATCCCGTAACCTTAAGGACATCATTGGAAAGTTCTTTTTATGCTGACCACAATGGCACAATCCTCAGCTTCAAATCTTATTCACATACCGAGTGCAACATTCTCTTCTAAGTCTATTCCCAGTGACCAATTGTGGTTCATTGGCCTATTGTTGGCAGTGCACTTCAGCTTAACTGCAAGCAGGGTGGACATGGGTTTGCACTTTTAGGGCTTTAACCCCACATAAACACCCTTGGAACTGGCAGCATTGCTAATTGGTCAAGGGCAAGACTGAGGCCACTGGCCGAGTGTTCCAAGGGGTAAAGTGTGACTGGGACGGGAGGGGTCTATCTTACTTAGACAATACCGGATAGCTATGAATTCAACGGTGAACATTGTATAAGGGTTTCAACCTACAACCATGTGGAAGCCTGTCCACATTGCCTAATGAATTATTCATGATTGGTCTTACCAGTTTCCAGTCGAGTATGTCCACCCACTCATCAGCTTCTGACTCACTGCTGGCAAACATGAAGAACATACGATAGGACGTTATCAGTCTGGGGAGGGAGGGAGGGAGGGAGGGAGGGAGGGAGGGAGGGAGGGAGGGAGGGAGGGAGGGAGGGAGGGGGGAGGGAGGGAGGGAGGGAGGGAGGGAGGGAGGGAGGGAGGGAGGGAGAGGGAGGGGGAGGGAGGGAGGAAGGGAGGGGGAGGGAGGGAGGGGAAGGGAGGGAAAGGGGGTGGGGGGAGGGAGGGGTGGGAGAGAGAGAGAGAGGGAAGGAGAGAGGAGGGCAGAGAGGGGAGGGGAAGAGGAAAGGAAGGATGGAGTGAGGAGGGGGCTTTATACTTAATTCCTGGAAGCATACCCTCCCCACTTCAGATTTCAAGCTTTAATTTGTGATTCCCCTTTAAGTGGACATGCTTCCATTCCCCGAAACATAACCCTGGGATACAATGACGTATTAATCTTAATGTGCCATTGTGCCCGTTTCTCCCTGAATGATACATGTACATCCCACCCCAATCACCTGAAGCAGAATGGCTTCCCAGCTGTCTCGTCCCTCTCCACTGAAGTAGCGTCTTCCAGTTTTATTATTCTCAGAGGCTCAACCTCACCTCTGGCATTGTAGTACTTCAGTTCATTACGATACAGAACAAACCATCTCCGTTTCCAGTTCTAGGGAGGAGGGGGGAGGAGGAGGAAGAGGAGGAGGAGGAAGGGAGCAGGAAGAGGAGGAGGAGAAGGGGGAGGAGGAGGAGGGGAAGAGGGGAGGGGAAGAGGGGAGGGAAGAAGATTTTGAAGTTAATGGTGCCAGTGTGAAGTGTCAGCTCGTCAATCCATGATCCATGGAACAGTGTAGCTACAAAGTCCCCAATGCTGGTGAGGGATAGGACTTCAAGGGGTGGTGTAGCCTCGGTCCCAGGCTCTCTCCTCAGAGCCTGGGACCGAGGCTAGGGGGGGGGGGTGGTGGTGATGGTGGGAGGGAAGTAAATGACCCCACACCTTCTAGCTATGTTATGACCACACTGACTACTGGGCATCCACCACATTAATGTCTAAACCTGAAGTAGTGGGTAGAATACCTCCAAAAGCTTACTATGCTATGCATGACTTCAAAATAATCAATTATAAGTCACTACACTCGACTCTGTCTAGTCTATTTGCAGCAGTTCTACACGTAATGGCGGAATACTGACCTCACCCTCATTCCAAAGCTTCAGAAGGAGCATGCCAATTTCACAGAATAGCCTGTCGCCTTTTCACTACAGCAAGTCCGCTACCACAGTACCAGCTCGCACTGCAGCCGTGACCTTTGAACCGCGGAGGCGCGCGCAACCGGAAGCGGGTTTAAATACTGAATTTGTGGCAAGTTTTGGCGGGAAGTCGGGATGGCACACTCGCTAAGCACTTGCTTTACAGCCTGGGGGTTGAGTGTTCGTCTCCCCAATAACCGAGTACGAGTCTGGGCCACTCCGTACACACCGGTTCCTGACTTCCCCGCCTAGCAGCCGGAGTACGCCGGTTCCCATCTGACCACCGAAGCTAAAGAATGGTGTTCTGGTTGAAAGCAGGTTAGCCTCCTGTGATTCCAGTCACCGACGCCTATCCAGCGCTCCTGAGGCTTACACTTCGGTGTCTGACCTGTCACGGAGGGGTAGGTGTGTTGCTAGGTTGTATTTTTTTCTTTTTTTCCCCCTTCTTTTTTTTTCTTTTGGTTGAGTGTTCATTCAGGGCTGCTATATGATATAGTATAAGTATAGCTTATTCTTTTTTCTTTCTTTTCTTTTTCCCCCCCTTTCTTTTTTTCCTTTTGGGTGTGTTCATTCAGGGCTGCTACAAGTAGACTATATATAGGCTTATTTTTTCCCCCTTTCTTTTGGGTGTGTTCATTCGGGGCTGCAACAAGTATAGGCTTATTCTCCCTTCAGCTGATTTTGCTGTTCCTCTATATACATTGCAATATTGTTTCCTTTCACATGACTTATAGTTATTGACACATGCGTATCCCCGCCCCCACTGATAGACAGCTGTTCACACTAGATTTTCTATTCGGCTATAGCACGTTTACTCACACAATCATAACACAGATTGTGCTTTACGTTGCAAAGTCATAAAACCTAGCCGGCCCCTAGTAACAGTACGAGGTCCGAGCCGGGGACTCTCCATGTGTGTGGGCTCAACTATGTCTGGCCCATGGGGAGTAAACACAGGACCTATAGTTATCACTGCAGCCGTCATCGCCCGAAGTACATTCTGATAAGAGTTATTATGCAACTAATAATTTCAGGGTGCAGGGGGGTCTTGTCAGGTAAATTATCTGATGCCATTGTACGACCTCAGTTTCAGCTGAAGATTATAATTATGTCAAAAACATATGTGCACTGTCCAAATGGGTCAGCCTGTACAGCTATAATTATAATATTATGGAGTTAGGTAAGAGAAAGGTACATTTATAGTTTGTGAACAATCAATGTATGACTTGCAACTTTGGGGCACCTGCAAATTGATTTTAACTGCATGCCTGTATTACTATGATGAAAAGACTAGCACCATGCACCTCCACTTAAACCCAGTCCATATATATCGATCATTATGCAGAAGTATAGGCTGCGCCAAAAGCCCTTTCAGTTCTGAAAGTGGGTATGTATCGCCTCAATAATCGGATACAACTGTGAACGCAAATTAATGATGTTGTGACCATCTAGCCTCGTTCCCATGCTCCCCCCTGTGCGTGCGGTGAAGAAAAATACGGCGTGTGCAGGGGGAGGAGCCTGGGAACGAGGCTAGTGACCATCCACTTGAACCACTTTTCATCATGCACCCAAAGTTATATCACCATATAATTATGGTTGACCCAAACATTTATGTAGTGGAAGTCATGTGATATGCATGATTGAAGTTTGTGGTGCATGTCAGTTGCTGGCTGGGGTGATATGATCAGAGATCTCTTCGAATCTGCTACTGCAAACGGTCAGGAGTTGATGACTACCCCTCAGCAGAACCGCCAGCCTGGGAGAGAGGCAGATCAGAGCGGTCAATGTGGTTCATACCAACTAAGCATTCAATTGGTGCCTAATATGCTAGGTGTCTTGAACTAGGAGAGCTAGGGGTGAGATACGAAGCTGGGATTAGCACACTTGTGATCAGCATGAATGGAGCATTCAAATGATGTCCATTTTGCTGTCGGTTGAATTTATCACAAAAATCCATGGATTATATATAGCCTTTGGCCGACCTTGATTTTTGTGACCGAGATTTTAAGGACATCATTGGAAAGCTCTTTTTATGTTGACCACAATGGCATAATCCTCAGCTTCAAATTTCATTCACATACCGAGTGCAACGTTCTCTTCTAAGTCTATTCCCAGTGACCAATTGTGGTTCATTGGCCTATTGTTGGCAGTGCACTTCAGCTTAACTGCAAGCAGGGTGGACATGGGTTTGCACTTTTAGGGCTTTAACCCCACATAAACACCCTTGGAACTGGCAGCATTGCTAATTGGTCAAGGGCAAGACTGAGGCCACTGGCCGAGTGTTCCAAGGGGTAAAGTGTGACTGGGACGGGAGGGGTCTATCTTACTTAGACAATACCGGATAGCTATGAATTCAACGGTGAACATTGTATAAGGGTTTCAACCTACAACCATGTGGAAGCCTGTCCACATTGCCTAATGAATTATTCATGATTGGTCTTACCAGTTTCCAGTCCAGTATGTCCACCCACTCATCAGCTTCTGACTCACTGCTGGCAAACATGAAGAACATACGATAGGACGTTATCAGTCTGGGAGGGAGGGAGGGAGGGAGAGAGGGAGGGAGGGAGGGAGGGGGGAGGGAGGGAGGAGGGAGAGAGGGAAGGGGGGAGGGAGGGAGCATGTGACAGGGGAGGGAGGGAGGGAGGGAGGGAAAGGGGGGGGGGGGGAGGGAGGGGTGGGAGGGAGAGAGAGAGAGAGGGAAGGAGAGAGGAGGGCAGAGAGGGGAGGGGAAGAGGAAAGGAAGGATGGAGTGAGGAGGGGGCTTTATACTTAATTCCTGGAAGCATACCCTCCCCACTTCAGATTTCAAGCTTTAATTTGTGATTCCCCTATAAGTGGACATGCTTCCATTCCCCGAAACATAACCCTGGGATACAATGACGTATTAATCTTAATGTGCCATTGTGCCCGTTTCTCCCTGAATGATACATGTACATCCCACCCCAATCACCTGAAGCAGAATGGCTTCCCAGCTGTCTCGTCCCTCTCCACTGAAGTAGCGTCTTCCAGTTTTATTATTCTCAGAGGCTCAACCTCACCTCTGGCATTGTAGTACTTCAGTTCATTACGATACAGAACAAACCATCTCCGTTTCCAGTTCTAGGGAGGAGGGGGGAGGAGGAGGAAGAGGAGGAGGAGGAAGGGAGGAGGAAGAGGAGGAGGAGAAGGGGGAAGAGGGGAGGGGAAGAAGATTTTGAAGTTGTCTTCATAGACAGGGCAGCAAATAAATGTGGAGAAGCGCTACCAAGTGAAAATACATGAGATTAGGCTCAACTACCTTTCTATGGAAGCCCAGCTTGGTTAGGTAGCCTTCCTTGGAGTTGATCTGAAAGTGAAAATGAAAGCAAGAAATACCAACTCATGTTCACAGTGTAATCAGAATGAATTGTGGATAGTGTAATCAGCACCTCAACCTTGGAGAGTATAAGCCTAGCTCGTCCCCAGGCCCTACCCAGCTTTTTGTCCCTTGCAGTACGCCAAAGTGGGGGAGGGTTTGGTATCTTTCCTCACGTGAGTCACATCAGGATTGATTGGATGTGGGCTCAGAACAGCAAGAAGAGCAAAGGTACGAGGTAACTTACCACACGTATCTAGCTAGCGGAGGGCGACTGTCATACACACCAAGCATTGAACCAGTACATGTAGTTGGTTGAGCAGTACGTGAAACTTCACTTTTCACTCTGAAAAGGTTTGCCATTTGTCGATTACATCATGCTCACGTGAGGAAAGATACCAGGCCCTATCCTGCTTTTCCACACTGCAAGCGACAAAAGCTGCTGGGAATGGTTACAGTGCAGCCCAGTTCCGCATCTACAGGCAGTGCTAATACATGTCACATGACATGCATAAGTGATATGACGTACTGACAGATCCGGTGCAGAGTTTCCTGTCCTCCGCATACTTGGAGTGCTGTCCTGATGTACGATAGTCTTGTCATAGATTGCCGGCTCTGAGATACTACGGGGATACTGGTGGCTGAGTTGGACCAGCATACCTGTGGGAGGGAGGGAGGGAGGGAGGGAGGGAGGGAGGGAGGGAGGGAGGGAGGGGGGAGGGAGGGAGGGAGAGAGGGAGGGAGGGAGGGAGGGAAGTAGGGAGGGAGGCAGCTACATGTATGCTTCTTGCATGTGGATGTAGTGCCATGTTTGCAATGAGTTCCCATACCCGAGTCTCCACTGATGATCGGCTGGTTGTCAAAGTGTTCCATGAGAGTATCAGCGTCCGGAAACTTCCCAAGACCAAAACAGAAGTGGCGTCCATCCCAGATGACACGATAGTGCTTCACAGAGTTCTTACATCTGTAGGTAGAAGGGAAGAAGAGGTGGGAGGGAGAGGTGGGGGAAGGTGGAGGAAGAAGGGGTAGGAAGGGGAGAGGAGGGCAGGAGAGGGGACAAGAGGAGGAGGCAGCAGAGAGAGAATGGGCGAGGAGATAGAAGGGAGAGGGAGAGGAGGATAAGATGGGAGCCAAACTAAGAGACTGTTGGGGTATACAGATGGGGTGCCTCACAGTGTCAGGGGGTCAGCTGATCACACGACCTACATGTAGCTACCTCACAGTGTCAGGGGGTCAGCTGATCACACGACCTACACACCTCACAGTGTCGGCAGTCAGCTGATCACACGACCTACCTCACAGAGAGTGTCGGCGGTCAGCTGATCACACGACCTAGCTACCTCACAGAGAGTGTCGGCGGTCAGCTGATCACACGACCTAGCTACCTCACAGAGAGTGTCGGCAGTCAGCTGATCACACGACCTACCACACAGAGAGTGTCGGCGGTCAGCTGATCACACGACCTACCTCACAGAGAGTGTCGGCGGTCAGCTGATCACACGACCTAGCTACCTCACAGAGAGTGTCGGCGGTCAGCTGATCACATGATCTACCTCACTGAGAATGTCAGGAAGTCAGCTGATCACATGACCTACCTCACTGAGAATGTCAGGGGGTCAGCTGATCACATGACCTACCTCACTGAGAATGTCAGGGGGTCAGCTGATCACATGGCACACCTCACAGAGAGTGTCAGGGAGTTGCGTTGGTTAAGCTGACTGTCACATGATGACCTACCTCACAGAGAGTGTCAGTGAGTCGGTGTTGGTCAAGCTATCTCGCAGGAGGTAGGTTCCATCTGAGATCTCTCTGGACATGAGCATGCTCTCTGCAATGTGTCGCGATATGCCAGGATGGTACCACCTGAGTGTGTGTGTGTGTGTGTGTGCATGTGTGTGTGTGTGTGTGTGTGTGTGGGTGTGTGTGGGCGTGTGTGTGTGTGTGTGTGTGTAGGTTATAGGTAGAACATTGTGTGTTTGTGAGATACACGATAGGGTACATGTATGACGAATGTGTGTGTGTGTGTGTGTGTGTAGGTGTGTTTTGGTGTGTGTGTGTGTGTGTGTGTGTGTAGGTGTGTGTTGGTGTGTGTGTGTAGGTGTGTGTGTGTGTGTGTAGGTGTGTGTTGGTGTGTGTGTGTAGGTGTGTGTGTAGGTGTGTGTTGGTGTGTGTGTGTATGTGTGTGTGTGTGCCCATGTGCAGATGGTGAGCTCCCGTTTCGCGTGTACAATGCGAACACTCTGGCCTCCAGACCTCGACAGATATAACAAACAAGGGCTTAGAGATTCTTGATTGTCCACCATCTGTCTACCAGACGTCACCGCACGTGACCATGTAGATCTCCCAGGCCTTCGAATTCCCCCTCTGTATCTGCATACTGCAAGCGATCAAAGACTGGAGGTGGGAACTGTCTAGGAACGAGGCTACGTGGACAAAAACAAACAATATGACAACAGGCAGGAGTGGAATGTCTCTTTGCCATGTGTCTCATTGTTTTATGCAAGCTGAGTGTGTCAAGTTTTACAGAGGTATGCAAGCTGAGTGCATCAAGAATACTGAGTTTTACACCACTGAGGTAAACCTTTGATGGTGCCAGTGTGAAGTGTCAGCTCGTCAATCCATGATCCATGGAACAGTGTAGCTACAAAGTCCCCAATGCTGGTGAGGGATAGGACTTCAAGGGGTGGTGTAGCCTCGGTCCCAGGCTCTCTCCTCAGAGCCTGGGACCGAGGCTAGGGGGGGGGGGTGGTGGTGATGGTGGGAGGGAAGTAAATGACCCCACACCTTCTAGCTATGTTATGACCACACTGACTACTGGGCATCCACCACATTAATGTCTAAACCTGAAGTAGTGGGTAGAATACCTCCAAAAGCTTACTATGCTATGCATGACTTCAAAATAATCAATTATAAGTCACTACACTCGACTCTGTCTAGTCTATTTGCAGCAGTTCTACACGTAATGGCGGAATACTGACCTCACCCTCATTCCAAAGCTTCAGAAGGAGCATGCCAATTTCACAGAATAGCCTGTCGCCTTTTCACTACAGCAAGTCCGCTACCACAGTACCAGCTCGCAACCCGTTTACTTGACTGCAGCCGTGACCTTTGAACCGCGGAGGCGCGCGCAACCGGAAGCGGGTTTAAATACTGAATTTGTGGCAAGTTTTGGCGGGAAGTCGGGATGGCACACTCGCTAAGCACTTGCTTTACAGCCTGGGGGTTGAGTGTTCGCCTCCCCAATAACCGAGTACGAGTCTGGGCCACTCCGTACACACCGGTTCCTGACTTCCCCGCCTAGCAGCCGGAGTACGCCGGTTCCCATCTGACCACCGAAGCTAAAGAAAGGTGTTCTGGTTGAAAGCAGGTTAGCCTCCTGTGATTCCAGTCACCGACGCCTATCCAGCGCTCCTGAGGCTTACACTTCGGTGTCTGACCTGTCACGGAGGGGTAGGTGTGTTGCTAGGTTGTATTTTTTTCTTTTTTTCCCCCTTCTTTTTTTTTCTTTTGGTTGAGTGTTCATTCAGGGCTGCTATATGATATAGTATAAGTATAGCTTATTCTTTTTTTTTCTTTTCTTTTTTCCCCCCTTTCTTTTTTTCCTTTTGGGTGTGTTCATTCAGGGCTGCTACAAGTAGACTATATATAGGCTTATTTTTTCCCCCTTTCTTTTGGGTGTGTTCATTCGGGGCTGCAACAAGTATAGGCTTATTCTCCCTTCAGCTGATTTTGCTGTTCCTCTATATACATTGCAATATTGTTTCCTTTCACATGACTTATAGTTATTGACACATGCGTATCCCCGCCCCCACTGATAGACAGCTGTTCACACTAGATTTTCTATTCGGCTATAGCACGTTTACTCACACAATCATAACACAGATTGTGCTTTACGTTGCAAAGTCATAAAACCTAGCCGGCCCCTAGTAACAGTACGAGGTCCGCCGGCCCCTAGTAACAGTACGAGGTCCGAGCCGGGGACTCTCCATGTGTGTGGGCTCAACTATGTCTGGCCCATGGGGAGTAAACACAGGACCTATAGTTATCACTGCAGCCGTCATCGCCCGAAGTACATTCTGATAAGAGTTATTATGCAACTAATAATTTCAGGGTGCAGGGGGGTCTTGTCAGGTAAATTATCTGATGCCATTGTACGACCTCAGTTTCAGCTGAAGATTATAATTATGTCAAAAACATAATTATGTGCACTGTCCAAATGGGTCAGCCTGTACAGCTATATAATATTATGGAGTTAGGTAAGAGAAAGGTACATTTATAGTTTTTGAACAATCGATGTATGACTTGCAATATTGGGGCACCTGCAAATTGATTTTAACTGCATGCCTGTATTACTATGATGAAAAGACTAGCACCATGCACCTCCACTTAAACCCAGTCCATATATATGGTTCATCATGCAGAAGTATAGGCTGCGCCAAAAGCCTTTCAGTTCTGAAAGTGGGTATGTATCGCCTCAATAATCGGATACAACTGTGAACGCAAATTAATGATGTTGTGACCATCTAGCCTCGTTCCCATGCTCCCCCCTGTGCGTGCGGTGAAGAAAAATACGGCGTGTGCAGGGGGAGGAGCCTGGGAACGAGGCTAGTGACCATCCACTTGAACCACTTTTCATCATGCACCCAAAGTTATATCACCATAATACATTCTGTGTAGTGAAGCTTTTGCCAATATGCTGTGCCAGGAACTTCGGCACCAGTCGAAAGGGTGCTAACTATAAAGAAAATGTCATGGCAATGTCATTTGAAAGCAGTATACATAGGCTAGCTGGTGCACGTGGAGTCGTGGACTGCACGTTCAGTGACAAGTCGGGACTCACACCCCTAGCCCACTACCTAAAGCCCTTTGGAAACACCTGTTCTATGGTGAAAACTATTAACTCGGAAGAAAATGGAACAAACCGAGTGGCCTCCCTCCATGAACAACGGAACAACAAAAAAAGGAACTAGCCTAGCAGCATCCTCCATGGAAAAAAGCCTTGCAGTATTTCTATAGAGAGAACCAGTATTTCTATAGAGAGAACCAAATTGGGGGAAACAAAGAGCAAGCCTTGAATGAACAAAAAGGTGAAAAAAACAGAGCAAGCCTAGCTAGCTAGCCTCATTACAAAGAGAAGAAGAACAAGCCTAGCTATATAGCTGCAGCTTCTCTGTATGAACCAAAGAGAAGCATAGTAGTAGCCTCCACCAGGGACCACCACAAAAAAGATGAGAAAAAAAAAAGCCTAGCAGCTTCCATGAGGAAAAAAAAAGAACAAAAGGAGAAAGAAAAAAAGAAGACAAACCAAGAAGAAAAAAAAACAAGAAAAAAAACAACCTAGCAACAACCCATCCCTCCGTGACAGGTCAGACACCGAAGTGTAAGCCTCAGGAGCGCTGGATAGGCGTGACTGGAATCACAGGAGGGCGACCTGCTTTCTACCAGAACACTTTTAGCTTCGGTGGTCAGATGGGAACCGGCGTACTCGAGCTGCTAGGCGGGGAAGTCAGGAACCGGTATGTACGGAGTGGCCCAGACTCGTACTCGGTTATTGGGGAGGCGAACACTCAACCCCCAGGCTGCAAAGCAAGTGCTTAGCGAGTGTGCCATCCCGACATCCCGCCAAAACCTGGTACAAATTCTGATTATAAACCCAAACCGGATGTATCCGGTTGCGCATGCGCGGCAGACTTCCCGCCAAAATTATTTCAAACTTCAGCCAGCGTCTATGCAATGGAAAGGTGGAGGTCAAACGTACGTGGAAAAAGCTTCAGGAGGAGATACTAGTATTCAGAGAGTTCAAGCAGCTTTCTCAGCGAGGAGGGGGAATAAATTTCTGTGAGATGGACAGGCTCGTATTTGAGCTTTAGAGGAGGGTGAGGTAGTTTCTCCTTTGCATTGCACATGATACCGGTATACAGCTAGCCAGGATATGCTTTTTCCATTCAAATGTAAAGAGTGTAGTGCCTTAAAGTGTGCATAACAGTATACATTGGGAGATATTCTACCCACAAAAGACAGTTATTTCCCTAGTCTCGTTCCCTCGGAAAAATCGAGAATTTTCGATTTTCCGAGGGGGGGTCTGGGAATAAGACTATTATTTACTTTGCAGTCTCTAGTGGTCATAGTTATTGGTTAAAGTTCCATTGATACCGGTATCAGCAAATGTACAAAGTCCCTAGCCTCGTACCCAGTCCCACACCCAGCTTTTTGTCGCTGCTTAGGGCCCGCTTTACCGTACTAAGCAGCGACGAAAAGCTGGGCGTGGGACTGGGTACGAGGCTACAAAGTCCCTAGCCTCGTCCCCAGGCCTTCGCCCAGATTTTATCTCGCAGCCGTGGGGATAAAATCTGGGGGGAGGCCTGGGAACAACGCTACAAAGTCCCCAAATTGCTAGCTCTGATACAGTATCAGAACACTAAAAATGCTGTAGTGGGTGTGTAACAAACTCACCAGCATAAGTAGCTAGCAATTGGGGGACTTGGTGCATTTTAGCTGCCACCCGGCAGGGGGTGGGTGGGTGCAAACAGCTGGCTGTGTCTGGGTTGGTTGGAACCAGGCTGGCCATTCCTCCTCCTTTGCACGAATGGCATTTGACCCCGTATACTTTAAGGAAGGGGTGGAGTCACCACGTTAGTCTTGCAGACCAGCCTCTCGCCACACCTACAGTGTACTACAGGGAGGGGGGGAGTCTGGTCAGATTCCCATCATCATGTGTCTAGCACGCCAATTTCTTGGCGTGTTAAGATTCAACTGATCATTATGTGACTTCCACGTGCGGTTACCTTTCAGTACCCTAATTGTATACCGGCATACGGGACCCTATGAGAGAGTGGCCCGTGAGACTAGTCTACGTACATTGTCGGGTCAAGGGCAAAATGTTTGTGTGTGGTCAAACGGTCATTGGCTGAAATGCAGCACAGTCAAACGGTCAGGTCTTTCGTGATGCGGTCAAGCAGCAAAAATGACGATAAAAATTTATTGACCCAGCTGTGACTAAGGCGTCTATGGGATCCAGAGTGTCGCTCGCTAACCTCTGAATGTTAAACCAACATAGTGCCAGTAAATCAAGGCAGGAGCGCATGAGCTCCTGATCAAGGGGGTGACACTCCGGCCCATTGACGCCATAGTCAGAACTAGCTGCGACCGGGGTCAATCATGACCGTCATTTTTTGCTGCTTGACCACTTGACCGCGTCGCAAAAAGACTTGACCGTTTGACTGCGCTGTATTTCAGCCGTTGACCGCCTGACCACCAATAGTAGACAGAAGAATGCGTAGCGACTCCACCCCTTACTTAGTATACGGGGTCAAGATCCACCGATAAGCCCAGTCGCAGCTCTGACTACGGCATCTATGGGAGTGTCACCCCCGGCCCTTTCGACCATTCCATGCCTGGAAGTATATGATTACATGTATTCTTGTGCAATTTGGGAATAATTGCACTCACAACAGGCATAAATATCGCTCGTACAATTACTTCGCCTGTTGCTCGTGCAAATATTCCCAAATTGCACTCGAAACCCATGTGATTACCTATACAAATAAATGCTCTTCTAATCTTTTCATTGAAACTCATTAATAAACATGCACTTGACCTTTGACCTCTACCGACTCGAGAAAAACACGAAAGCAGGCTGTGCAAGCAACTTGAGTGAATGAATAAGTATGCTTAGCTTCTGTCCTATACTGAAAAAAGCATTTTACAGATTTTTGGGTGAGTCCAGCCACTCCACTCCAGTCCACTCCAGTCCACTCCAGTCCAGTCCACTCCAGTCCAGTCCAGTCCAGTCCAGTCCACAGTCCAGTGAATAAAGACGCCCAATATTCAAGGGGGGGGGGGGAATGAAATTGAAACAAAATAACCCCCTAGCAATTTGCTGAGCTCAGTAATAATATGCCAAACAGTGTCAAAAATGCAACACAGCAAAAAAAGTACAATTGCTCGAAATCGTGAAGTCAAAAAAAAGTCAGGGGTGGCTTGTTCCCAGACCATTTTCACACGCGTGCGAAAAATGGTCTGGGAACGAGACTATCGCATGGTTGTAGTTGTATTAAAGTCCTGTGGATATTAAATAATTTTATTTTCCGGTGGGTGGAGCGAGAAATCGAGAGTTCGACATAGCCTCGTACCCAGGCCCTCACGCGTTTCGCGTGTGGGCCTGGGAAAGAGGCTAAGTTCGACAGGGGTTCGAATCTACTTGAAGTCTCCCACAGGACGCAGCAGACCCGGGGCGGTACTATATTAAAGGCATGAACAAGAAGGTCCCTGAAAGGCTGATCATGATGCCACAGTATAGTGTTAGTGCATGCATGCTAGATCATCATGTGTGAGGTCCAAAGTGGTGTGTTGACTTGCAGTAGTGTTACTGTGTAGATACGTATCCTGCACGAGTCTTGTCCGCTCCATTCACCTCTCACTCCTCCTCATAGCTGCAATCTGATGGTCTCCAGACGTTCACCCCAGTACAGCCTACCAAGCAAGCCCCCAGATGGGGGATTACATGACAAGGAGGAGGAGGAGTGGGTGGACTCACCTCATGATGTTGGCCTCAGTAGCCACCGTCCAAAGGACCCGAGAACACGCTGGAAGTACAACCCCTTCTGTCGTGTGTTCTTCTGGTGAGCAATAAACAAACTGGACCTCCTAGTCCACAAGTAGTCGAGCCCATCAATGTTCTGCAATCATGCAGGACAAAAATGGTGTGGGATTTCTCCCTGACATGCACCTCCATGTCTCCTTTTCATCCCTCACACACCCTCAGCCATCCCTCACACACCCTCACCCATCCCTCACACACCCTCATTCATCCCTCACACTCATCCCTTGCACCAACCTCACACCCTCACACAGTTGGTTAGATCCGTTGTTCTGGGTGGGTCTTCGTCGCAGCCTTAGCCAAACTGACCTCTACGCACACCCCAGCGAGGCTGACTCAGAAAAGCTGCTCAAGACCTTCAACAAGTAAGCAGTGATGGATAGTAGCAGTGTGGATAACAATCCAAAATTAATTGTAAAAAAATATGTACTGAATGGTAGACTATCGGATTGACTATCGGCATCAGCAGACATCAATATCGGATTATCGGCATCTCAGTGCAACACTAAGAGGTGGTAATCACTGTCCTGACAGTGGTAATTATTCATAATAATTGGTGATACTGCTGAAATGGAACTGGTATTAGAGTTGCAAACTCCTGTTGTCTTGATTGCACCAAGGAGGCCCACTGAGCTGGAAGGGGCAACATCCGATTCTCATGGCGTATTGTGTACAGTGTTCACATCAGAGATGGACCGAAGGCTAGAGAATGTGTGCTGTCAACACCGTCATGCTCTCCTCTTGATTCTCTCTCAGGTACTGGGAGGAGGAACTGCGGAGGAAGGAGCGTGGCTGGAAAGCCCGGCTGTGGGTGGCCATTTGCAGGTGTTTCTGGTGGAGAGTGTTACTGCAGGGAGTACTGATGTTCCTAGAGGTAACCCATTCACTGTGTGTGCTCAGTATGGGTACAGTCTCCCTGCCCCCAAAGATCTAGATGACCCCAAAAGGCTATAGCTGTGTCCACACCCACACCCCCACACCCACCCACACACACCCACACACACACACACACACACACACACACACACACACACACACACACACACACACACACACACACACACACACACACACACACACACACACACACACACACTTTATACAGGTGGCAATGCTACTGAGTCAGTCTGTGGTACTGGGTTACCTCAGTGACTATTTCAGTCTTGACGATCCGACACCAGAAGACACCAGGGATGCCTACCTCTATGCTGCAAGTGAGCGGTGGGGCCCTACTTCTGCTTGCAAACTTGCCCTGGCAAGTGATAGGGCAATAGGCAATATGGAATCATAGGAGCATATGGAAGAGCTGTTAAGAGCATTAGTTCAGAAACAACAACAGTCCAATGTTATATGCTAAGAGTGCCCACTAAGGCTAATCTCATATGCCACAGCATGCTCATCAGAGTCATGAATAAGCGACCATAATGTGAGCATAATAAATAATTCTTGGAGTATAATCAAACAGTTACGAGCATTGGAGGAAAGCATTCTGTACAAGAGGAAGCTCAGTGCTAGACAGTCATATCACCCAGGGGTGGCTGTGTGGCCAAGAGCACTCAATGTGGTATAACCTTCCCTGGGAAAGGAGCATTAGGTTGTTTCTGCTTGTCTGGGAAAGAGTAACATTGAGTCATGAGTTGTGTTCCTCTAGTTCTTGTTCTGTTGGCGCTAATGGTGATGATGGTGCACTGTCATGGCTTTCTCCTGAGCCAGAAGGTCGGCATGCATGCCAGAATCATTGCTACAGCTGCCATCTACCAGAAGGTACAAGTAGGTGGGAGGGGAGGTGGGAAGGAGGCGGGAGAGAGGTGGGAGAGAGGAAGGAGAGAGGTGGGGAGTTGGATGGGAGGAGCGAGGAGGGAGATGTGGGAGAGGGGAGGAAAAGGTAGAGGGAGAGATAGGTGGGAGGGAAAGTTGCAGAGAGGAGGGAGGAGGGAGAAAGGAGCTGAGGTGGTGGGAGGGAAGAGGGAGAGGTGGAAGAGAGGGAGGAGAGGGCCTGTTGGCTGGTTGCCATTGGTTTGCTGTTAACACAGTTACGGTTAGTTTGTGTGCTATCTCATTCTTCAGGTGCTGACTCTGAGTCAGGTGACCATCGGCCAGATCTCCATTGGTCATGTAGTCAACCTCGCATCCAATGATGTGCAGAGGTTCGACTTGGTAAGGAAAATGACTGTCGTATGTCCATCTTACATGATCATCTGTTCCCCTCTCCTCTTCTTTGTTCCTCCTTCCATTTCCTCCCTCCTTTAATCTCCCTCCTCCACCTATCTCCCTACCTCCTCCTTCCATTTCCCTCCCTCCTCCACCCATCTCCCTCCCTCCTCCACCCATCTCCCTCCCTCCTCCACCCATCTCTCTCCCTCCTCCACCCATCTCCCTCCCTCCTCCACCCATCTCTCTCCCTCCTCCACCCATCTCCCTCCCTCCTCCACCCATCTCTCTCCCTCCTCCACCCATCTCCCTGCCTCTTCCTTCTATCTCCCTTACTCTCAGGCCTTCTCGTTCTTACACTACCTCTGGATCACTCCCCTCCAATTGGTGGTCTTCACCTACCTAGTGTATGTGGAGGTGGGCTGGAGTGCATTCCTGGCCACTGGTTTTGCATTGCTACAGATTCCACTGCAGATATGCCTTGCCAGACTCTTTGCACATTTGAGGTACATATCAATTGTTATGATGGTCAGGTTTTGAGTGAGAAATGTAGTACTTCTCTCGTCCCCTCCTCCCCCTTCTTCCCCTCTCCTCTTGTCCCTCCCATCATGTTTTCTTATCTTCTCTCTCTCCTCCCAGGTTTAAGTCAGCACGAGTGACGGACCAGCGTGTGCGGATCATGAATGAGGTCATCTCCGGTATCAGAGTGATCAAGATGTACGCATGGGAGTATGCCTTCAAAACGATTGTCACTAAACTCAGAAAGTAAGAGAACCTTGTGACAGAATACTGCTTTTAGTAGATGTATTTATACTAAGGCATAGTAGAATACTCCTGCAGAGTCACTTTTGCATTTGTATCCGCATCATGCCTTGTGCCATGTGTACATGTGGCTTGGTCTAGCCTCGTTCCCAGGCTCGCCGTCTCGGGCCTGGGAACGAGGCTAGGCCTGGTCATGTGCTTACGAGTATATAGTGTGAGTTTGAGTGTGGAGCCAAGGTATACAGATGTCGACTACGCTCACTATTCCACTCCACATGTACATGTAAAGCTGCTCTGGCTCTGCAAGTCCTGAAGGCCCCAAGTATTCATCCCCCGATCTCCACGATTGAAATCTTGCACCGTCCTCGTGGCTAAAACTCGAGCAGTTGATCGGAAACCTGCATCATTTCCTAAGCGTGGTTCCTAAGCAGAACAAACACATGGTGCACACATAGTTGCATACATCGTGAGAATAGATCCCTCCTTCAGAACCTCACACTAATGCACTCAGCAAGTAACTCCCACAGTCATATGTACCGCAAACAAATACGCACTAATGAGTGAATGCCCAAATGTTTAGTATTTGTTTTATCACTATAGTAAAACAACTACACTACTTGTGACAGGAAATGCTCTTTTGTATTTGGTCTCTACAGAAGAGAGTCTTCACTCATTCTACGCGGAGGTTTGATTCGAGCAAGTTTTGACTTCATACTCTACACTATTTCTATCTCCCTGATCATGTTTGTTGTGATCAGTGCCTTCGTGAGCACTGGAGGTTCTCTGACACTCCGGAGGGTGTTTACAACCCTCACCCTCGTTCGGCTCATGAGGACGTCGATAATGTTCAGGCTGGTGCGTGGTATCTTCATGTTGAATGAGGGAAGAGTGGCCAGTACTAGGATACAGGTGAGACAGGTTGTATAGCCACAGTGTTACCATGGTTGCGTCAATACAGCTAAATCGATCGTTTGTATTTCAGGCAGATCACAGTGCAAGGATCTTGCAGGATCTCCTCTGTTATCTTGCAAGACTTGCAAGTGAAATTGCCACTTTCTTGCAAGATGGTGCAAGATCTTGCAGTAATCTTGGATGGTCTTAAATTGCAAGAATCTTGAACGTGCCGCCACCAGTCTTGCAAGAAAGTGCAAGTACGTACATGTATCTTGCGATGTTTCCTTGAAAGACTTAAGAAAAAGCTGCAAGATCTTTGCAATCTAGCAAAAAAATCTTGCAAATGTGGCACTATTCTTGCACAGTGACCATGCAAGATTTCCATGTGCAAGATTTGTGTAAGATTCTTGCACTGTCTTGCAAGACTGGTCTACCAGTAATGTTTACTGGAGACATTGGAACCTTATGTGCTAGCTATAGGGCATGAGTACTGTGTGGAGTACGTGTCCTGGTTGCCATAGAGTTCAGGAAGAGAGTGCAACAAAACATGCAGCTGTCAATGATCTGAATAGTGTTTTATACCATATGGCGCTTAAATTTCGCAGGTCTAAATTTTCGCGAATTGCTCTTCGAGAACATTTCATTGAAAAAATTTTTAAACGCTATACAGTAGGTATTCCATGATCCTAATGCGCATGCAAAGCTTGTGTCGTAGCCACATGACGCATTGCACATAGACATGCCTCCTTCAATAATGTCACTATTAATAGTGTTATTTGATTCCACTTCCAGAGGTTGCTTGAGATGGATGATCTCTCAGCGACAATCAAAGACCACACCTACTTCCAGTCTCACGCTAGTGGTCAGTGCAATGACTTGTAGTAGTAGTAGTAGTATTATACCCAAACTCACATACTCAGCTACGTACATGTATCTGAGTATGAAAATGTGATTTGCTCCTCATGGATGTGCTAGTCTGCAAGTGGCGGCAGTAGTTGGTTGTGATCATGCATTCGGATGATTTACCTGTGCATGCATTACTCAGAATCTGAAGAGAGTGAAAAGTTGAGAACTTGGACACAAAATGCCACCTCAACTCTGAATGATGTTACTAACCTGGATACTAAACCAAGTGGGAGAGAGCTATTTCCTGCCACACCCCCTGCCACACCTCCTGCCACACCCCCTGCTACACCCCCTGCTGACCGTGAGTCACTGTGTGTGAGGGTTGATGGTATCTCTGCCTCTTGGAGCTATGACAGAGAGAAACTGGTCCTCAGCAATATCAGCCTGGATGTCAACAAGGTCAGTCTGTGTAATGTACGTAATAGTGGAAATACTGTTATATGCAGCAGTAGTTGCATCATAATCTCAGGCCTGCCCCATTTTTGTTGGTGACGATACATGGGTGGTGGAAACGTGGAATTAAGGCTGGGAGCATTCATCACGTGAATGACATCAGGTGGATGTGGGAGTTGGGGGGGGGGGGGGTCCCGTGGTCAGTGCAGCATGTCTGGATCAGTTCATAATCACAGTAATTAATAACTGGAATGTGGTTTTATCGTCTCTCTGTAGGATTCTCCTGTTCTGGCTGTGGTTGGCCCAGTGGGGGCTGGAAAGGTACTCAGTGTACACAAACATGTACATGTACAGTGGGTACCAGTAGACGTCCATTTTTACAGCATCATGACAATGCACTACAGATGGTGGTAGTGAAAACTTACCAAGCACACATCAGGCGAATACATACATGTACATAGAGCTCCCTCAATCTGTACATACAACATAACCTCACGCCTCCACAACACACACCTCCCACTCCTCCCATAGTCCACACTGCTACAGTGTCTGTTGCAAGAGTTGAAGCCAATGGATGGCAGCATTGAGGTCAAAGGTCGTGTCCTGTATGCCTCCCAGGAGCCGTGGGTGTTCTCCGGCACTCTCAGGGAGAACATCCTGTTTGGCCAGCTGTACCATTGGGACTGGTACAACACCGTCATGGAGGCCTGCACACTGGACAAGGTAGGTGGGAGACGAGTGGGAGGGGGAGGAAAGGAGAGGGAGAGAAATAGGAGAGGAGAAGGGAGACAAAGGATTGGAGGTGTTGGGGAGAGAGGATCAAGGGGGAGGGACTAGAGGTGGGGGAGAGAGATGATACGTAACATCATGCAGAAGAGAAACTTGTGCTGTCCTCTTGTACTCTACCGATCCACTCTAAACACTCCCACTCCCTCACCAGGACATAGCTCAGCTGGTACACGGCGATCTGACACTGGTGGGGGAGAGGGGAGTCACCCTGAGTGGGGGGCAGAAGGCCAGGGTGAACCTAGCGAGGGCCATCTACAGCAATGCCGATATCTACCTTCTGGATGACCCCCTCAGTGCAGTGGATGCAGGTGTCGCAAGACACCTCTTTGAAAGGTAAAAGCTCATTACTGCATTCTTCAACTTCACTGCTTCTGCATTGTGTGCAGCACTGTATGGTGCTGGGGTCACAGTGAGTGATCAGTGTCCTCATTCTGTAGGTGCATTAGGGGACTGCTCAGTGACCGTCTGGTGGTCCTCGTGACCCATCAGGTGCAGTTTGCACTGCAGGCAGACAAGATACTTGCCTTGAAAGATGTGAGTGTGATACGATGCTGCATACTCTCAAAAAGGCCTAAGAAATTGACTATGATTGGACACTGCCCCCTAGGGTAAAGTGGAAGCATATGGCAGCAAGTCAGAGCTGATCTCCCAGGGTGTGAACCCCACCCACCTCCTGGGACTCATGAAGAAGGAAGACGAGTTTGCGTACAGGGAGGAGGAGGAAGAGGTCATGGAGGGAAAAGGTATTTTATTTCACGTGTTTTATCACCTGGAATGATTGCTCTCTGTAACATAATCTGCCTCCTGTTCCGCATTCTTCACATCAGAGTCCTGTACCACTACCCAAACCACTCCCACCCCATTTCTGCCTCCCCCATCTCCCATCCCTCACCACAGACCCCATTACCCCAACTACCCCAACCACTCCCACCACCCTGATGGTCCCGAGCGCCATGAAGCTCAGAAAGAAACCACAGCCGTACCAAGATGAGAACATGTTCACCTTGGATGCTGACCCCTCTCCGTTTGACACCGGCTCCCTCTACTCCGCCCCCTCACTCCTGTCACTGCATTCCACTGTTGAGGGTGGGAGCAGTAGACACAAGGAGGAGAAAAGCAAGGTAGGATATACTGAGTTATACAAGAGATTACTGAGGTTTGGCTATGTAAGAGATTGCTGAATATGCAAGTGACTATTGTACGAAATTCTGATGCCTCCCATTTGTGGCGTCTGCACAGCATCCCTCACACATCCAAGTTGCAGAGGAAAAGGCTCATGGGAGGATCTCCATGGCAACATACTACCGATACTTCAGGGCAGGAGGGAACTACCTGGTACTGGCCATTGTACTGGTGGTGTTCCTCATGGGAGAGGTGTGTGTGTGTGTGTGTGTGTGTGTGTGTGTGTGTGTGTGTGTGTGTGTGTGTGTGTGTGTGTGGTGTGAGAGTGTGTGTGTGCGTGTGTGTGTGGTGTGTGTGTGTGTGGAGGTGGTGCCAGTTATGCTACTAAGTGTCATACTCTTCCCCTGCAGGCCAGTATAGTTGTGTCTGACTGGTGGCTCTCAGACTGGTAAGATCATTGGTCCTACATATCATCACTAGTCCGTCCCGTGATATGACTCCTCTTCCTCTCCTCAGGACGGACTGCTCAACAACTAATGTCACCCTCCTGGGGAATGGGACACTACGCTCCTCCTGCTTCCTATCCACAAATCAGAGGATCGGCATCTACGCTGGCACCACTGCCGCAGCCATCCTTATCAACATTGCCCGCTCCATCACGTTCTACTTTCTCTGTGTGAATGCCTCCAGAGTGCTACACAACTGGATGTTCGCTGCTATCCTCCGAGCCCCTGTGCTGTTCTTCGACACCAACCCGATTGGTGAGCAGGATTGTCGCTCTGTTGCCATGGTCCAGCATCACTCTTGCCTCGCTCTCCCTTCTGCAGGCCGAGTTCTGAACAGGTTTGCTAAAGATGTTGGTTTCCTTGATGACCTCTTGCCATTCACCTTTTGTGAATACCTCCTGGTAAGCGTGAGCCAGCAAAGAGGAGCTAGCTGGAGTAATGTACACACATTTGTGTGCAATAAGTGCACGTTCAGTGTTTGATATACATAATATTATTTTGCTATTCGGTTTTAATTTGTTTCTCCACAGCGGCTCCTGCGGTTCCTTGCTATCATCTTGACGGCATCTGCTGCCAACCCCTGGGTACTCATCCCAGCTGTCTTTGTCATGACAGCGTTCCTCTTCTCCAGATGGTACTACCTGAAGACTTCCAGGGAGATCAAGAGATTAGAGGCCATTGGTATGTTCTAAATAGGTACTGCATTAGCCTCATTCCCGGGCCTGGGAATGAGGCTAGTGCTGCACGTACTCAAGTGTAACATGGGATTAATGATATGATTGTATGAGCAATTGTGAATAACATGCATACCATTCACAGTATTCATTCCTTCCTCCCACCCTCCATCACTTTCCCCTACTTCCCGCCTGCCCACCCTCCTCCCTCCCTCCCTCCCTCCCTCCCTCCCTCCCTCCCTCCCTCCCTCCCTCCCTCCCTCCCTCCCTCCCTCCCTCCTTTCCTCCCTCCCTCCCTCCCTCCCTCCCTCCCTCCCTCCCTCCCTCCCTCCCTCCCTCCCTCCCTCCCTCCCTCCCTCCCTCCCTCCCCCCCTCCCTCCCTCCCTCCCTCCTTCCCTCCCTTCCTCCCTCCCTTAGCTCGTAGTCCTCTCTACTCTCACATATCAACCACACTACAAGGGCTACCCACCATCAGGACATTTGGCAAGCAGACTGTGGCACTTGACCACTTCCACAAATACCAGAATGAACACACACAAGTGAGCAACTCACTAAGCTACTTAACCCTTTACCAACCATTGACGCCGTATGAGACTTTATTAGCCTCGTTCCCAGGCCGTCTGCCAGTCGCACGCGCATCGCATACGTGACCTTTGAACCCTTGTCAGATAGCTGGCAGAAGGCCTGGTACCACTCCTACGTCATTTACAAGCAAAGTGAACACGGTTATGAAGCTACTCGACTACAAGTATGCTTTCGAGTTTATATATTTATATTGATACCACGAAGACAGCAACTTGATGCCAACTCAGCGCTAACGGCAATACAGCATGCACTAACGTTTGACTACTCGGGCATAAGTCTTACCAAGTGCTTGGTAAGCTACTGTAGAGGTAAGCTATTGTAGTTACCTAGGCTACTACAACCGTACAACAAGGAGTTCCATATCTGACGCCTCCAGTGGTCCACCATGGTAGCGTAAAAGCCAACAATAACTCGCTAGGAAACCTGCCGTTAGCCCGTGAACTTCTGGCACGGAGCCATTTTACATGAAACCGTGTCCACCTACGTCATAACCGTGTCCATACTGCAGTGCTTAAGCGCTTGTAAATGACGTAGGAGTGGTACCAGGCCTTTTGCCAGCTATCTGACAAGGGTTCAAAGGTCACGTATGTGATGCGTGCGCGACTGGCAGACGGCCTGGGAACGAGGCTAAGACTTTATAATGTCACATATCCGGCAATGTCCTTGAGACTTAGGTTCTGCGTGAGCAGAAAGGGCGGGACAGGGGGAGGTGGGTGGGTGCAACTCACTAATCACAGTAGCTGACTTTAGTTACTCCATAAGACCCTTGAACAGTTAGCTCTTTCACAGGTATAGATTTTTGTCTCAGTACCGGAGTGCTGAGACAGTGCTGGAGGCGTTGGTACGTATGTATCATTCGCATTGGCAATGCGCGTTGAGATGGTCCCCATAAGTGTTATGGGTTTTGCTTGGCTGCTTTATGAATATACTTGCGAGGACTGTGAATACGGATAATCCTGTTAAGTGTATTCATAAAGCAGCAAGCAACCGATCACTTTTGGAGAGCTGTCTCATTCACACCTTAGTACAACACTAGTACAGGGTAATGTCAGCATGTTGGCCAATCACAACTGCATGCATGCACCTCCCAGTACCTGACACATATATACCAAACACACCAACACATGTATCTATGTACACACACACATACAGGGATGGTACCTCTATGTAGTTGCTACAAGGTGGTTTGAAATCCGAATAGACATTCTCAGTGTCTTGTTCCTGGCAGCTGTTGCTTTCATCTCCATCCCTCTTGCTTCAGGTAAGCCTCTTACTTTCTTGGTATGCTTCATATTATGCTGTCATCAATGTACGTATGATACCCCCTCTCCCTCCCTCCCTCCCGGTCTCCCTCCCTCCCTCCCTCCCTCCCTCCCTCCCTCCCTCGATTCCTACATTCCTTTAGACCTGAATGCTGGTCTGGTGGGGCTTGGTCTTGCATACACCATCTCCCTGACGAGCAATTTCCAGTACTGTGTCCGACAAAGTGCGGAAGTGGAGAACATTGTAAGGAACAGCTTTAGTACCCTTGGAGCTGCTAAAATAGTGAGGATTTCGAGGATCATCCCATTATTCCTCCTCAGATGGTCTCAGCAGAGCGCATCATGGGTTATGGACAGCTGGAATCAGAGGCACCACTGGAGACGCTCCTACCGCATGAGAAGCCACCTCCGGAGTGGCCCAAGAATGGGGAGATAGCTCTGGAGGATGTCTCATTCCGTTACTCTCCTGACCTCCCTCTGGTGCTCAAGTCTCTCTCCTTTTGCATCAAACCCTCAGAGAAGGTACAGCTCGTGGGATAACCTCCACTGCATTAAATGCCTCTGCTCAAACCAGACTCACCACATCTCCATTTCGACCTCCCTAGGTTGGCATTGTGGGTCGCACAGGTGCTGGGAAGTCCTCCCTGCTGGCGGTGCTCTACCGGATGGCCGAGCCTTTTGGAGCCATCACCATCGATGGGGTAAACACAAAGGAGATTGGGCTGCATGACCTCCGGCGGAAGATGTCCATCATCCCCCAGGACCCGGTGCTCTTCAGTGGCACCATGCGCTACAACCTGGACCCCTTCAGTGACTTCTCCGATGCTGCACTGTGGGACGTCCTTGAGCAGGTGGGAGATGTAATAGTATGATGTCATCTGTTGTAGTTGTTGAAGTCAACCTTCTGAAGTTGAGAGTTCATTTTCACTTACCCAGGTTCAGCTAAAGCCGGTAGTTCAACAGCTGGAGGGACAGCTTCATGGGCAGGTGACAGAAGGAGGGGCCAACTTCAGTGTGGGTCAGAAGCAGCTGGTGTGTCTGGCAAGGGCCCTGCTCAGGAAGAACAAGATCTTGGTACTCGATGAAGCCACTGCCAATGTTGATATCAAGTGAGCTGGAGGACACTTAGCTATCTTCTAAGTGTTGTTACATGTTACAACTAGGAATTCGTTAGCCTCATTCCCAGGCTCTTCCCAGCTTTTTGTCGCATACCAGGGCTGGCACGGCCGGTACGGTTTTGGCCGTACCACTTTTTAGTCACCTAGGTACGGCTCTGGTGGACTGTTCATACCTCATGTCTCAGTCATGCACGCCTTGTTGAGGTACATGTCTTAGTCAGACAGTCTCCAGATCCAAGTTGCTGTGGCCTTGTTGAAGTAGCTAGACTGTTTATAGTTCGTGTCTTCTCTAGATGGTCTCCCCAATGCTGTGATTGTGAGCCGTTTGTGATTTGAAATATAGAGTCTATAAACAAAAATTCGCAGCAAACTCGTCTATGTGCTCACGCTTGCTCCAATTAGTAGGCGTGGGCTACCGGTATACCTTAGAAGTTATGCGCGCAAAGCGCGCATTATTGTGACATCTCCATTCCACATCGACGGTCATGGATGACACGGAAAGCAGAAAGCAGTTACAATGCAGTGCATAGCGCGAAGGTGCCACGAGAGCCCATCCAAAAATATTTTTCCACGCTTCGCGCGGACAGATCACCACTTCACGCCTCTATTCACTGCCTTCGGCAGTGGCCGCAGTGGCCGTACCACTCCAAAATAGCTTGCGCCGGCACTGCATACTGTACAAAAAACTGGGGAGGAGACTGGGAACCAGGCTAGGAATTCATTGCACGGCTTGAACCAATCCAGTATCGAACATTTCTTTGTGATATTTCAACAGGTTGTAGAGACCTGTTGGTTACCTGGTGCACTGGCTCTTCTCCTGTAGGACTGATGCTATTATCCAGGAGACAATACGGGAGAAGTTCTCCGAGTGCACTGTCCTCACCATCGCCCACCGATTGAACACTGTCATGGACTCGGACAGGATCCTGGTAGGTAGTCATCTACTGCTCGTACTGCAGCATACATAGGAAATCAGCGTCGAATCATATTGTCAGCTGATTTTTCGAAGTTGCAAGTGTAGGGAAAACAGAATTTGTTTTGCAGTATGGCACTTCAACCACGTTCTGTTGTAACACGACTCTCTCCTCCCCCCTCCCAGGTGGTGAGCAGAGGTCAGCTAAAGGAGATTGACAGTCCATATCACCTCCTGCAGAATCCTCACTCCCAGCTTCGGAGAATGGTGGAGAAAACAGGTCCTTCTGCCTCCCAGAAACTGTACCAAATGGCTCTTGATGCCCACCTCCGCCAGAGGAGGCTGGAGCTACAGACCAGCTCAGAGGCCAGTAGACAATCTGACAATGACTGTGGGTTTCCTGCACCATTATTACCAGGTGTCAACATTTTAGGCCTGGAGACAGCAGTATAAGATATTCATATTCTTTATTCGATTTTTATGATGATGAAAATAATGATATGCACTGCACATTTTAAAATCAAATTCAGACTGACTGAGAGTTTGTGCCAAGTGGTAGTTATACTACAGCTGTATAATCATTGTGTTCTGTTACTTCAGCAGCTCATGGGTGTCACACAGGCTATATAATGATGCACACTGGTGTTTTCCAGAATGTCAATAAGAACCCACTGTCCACAGACAAACTCTAACATAGCAGTAAGAATATGCTCCTTCAACACTAACCATCGAAGTTGCTATTATTGGTATATACATGGCTATATATGCACCATTTGGATATCATGTCTGAAGTCAGGAAGCAGTCTCAGATTTTGTGCAGATGGCCACAATTGAGGGTAACTAACCTACTGTGTAGACCTAAAGAAGACCTAACAACCTCCCAATCCCTCCGTAGTCTCGCGGGGCCAGACCCTTCCGTGTGGGTCTGCATGGCCCCGCGAGACTAATCCCTCCGTGACAGGTCAGACACACCGAAGTATGCTGCCTCAGGAGCGCTGGATGGGCGTGACTGGGATCACAGGAGGCTGCCAGTCTGCTTTGCCCAGAACATCCTCTAGTTTTGGTGATCGAGGGAACCGGCGTCCTGGATGAGTCGAGAATCGATATGTGTACGGAGTGGCCCAACCCCGAGTCGATTATTAGGGAGGCAATGTTCATTAACACACGTACACCACTTCGACTTCCCGCCAAAACTTTGTTATTTAAACCCAGCCGGCTGTTTCCTGTTACGCGCGCCCCTCGTGCGGTTCAAAGGTCATATTGATCAAAATGGAATGGAGTCTGGGAGCGAGCACTAGCTGTCTCGAGTGATAACGGGTGACCTTCGAGTTCGAGTGGAGTCTCTCAAGGTACGTGTACCTACTGGCAAGGATATTAAAATGACGATACTGTATGCCTTAATTTTAGCGATTTATATTAACTTAAATCGGACGAATCCCTGACCTCTGCACCGTACTGCGAAGCTGATGCAACAGTACAGTAGTCCGTATAAAATTATGCCCGCTGGATAATTTTTGTGTAGATACTTTGTTGTCATCAAAAGTACTGTGTTAACTTGTAAATGCAAGTGCTGCATGAATATCTTGTGCCCCCTACCTCCCACTTGACCTCATCCTCGTAGCTGCAACTGATGGTCTCCAGATGTTCACCCCTGTCCAGCCTACCGAGCAAGACCCCGAATGGAGGGGGATTGCATGACAAGGAGGAGGAGGAGGAGGAGGAGTGGGTGGACTCACCTCATGATGTTGGCCTCGGTACTCACCGTCCGAAGGATCCGAGAACGCGCTGGAAATACAACCTCTTCTGTCGTCTGTTCTTCTGGTGAGCCATACACAATATGGCAGCTGTCACGTCACCTCCTAGCAGACCATATGGCTTCCATTGATGGTGTGGGATTTCTGCATGCACTCACACCCCTCACTCACCCTCACACTCATCCCTCACACATCCCCTCACACACACCTCACCTCCCCTCACACTTCCTTTGCACACCCTCACACCCTCACACATCCTCACACCCTCACACACCCCTCACACCCCTCACACACCCCTCACACTTCCCTTGCACACACTCACACCACCCTTACAGCTGGGCCGATCCATTGTTCTGGTTGGGTCTTCGTCGCAGCCTTGAGCAATCTGACCTCTACGCCCACCCTAGTGAGGTTGACTCAGAAAAGCTACTCAAAAGGTTCAACAGGTAAGTATACTTGTGTGGAAGATGATCATTCCAGTCATATCCCAGACTAGACGTCTGTTAGCAAATTATGCTGTAGGCTGGAAGTACTCAGAACATGACCTTTTTGCATACTGTGCTGGTAAAGGAAGTTAACGCACATGTCACATGGCATGACCTCAAATACCCATCACTATGCCAAGTCAGCACAGTCCACATCTGTAACAGCACATGGAATAAGCTCTCAAAGTGGTGCTGGGAACAGCTAGCCTCGTTCTCACCACGGTGTTTGTAGCTCTTGGTGGCTAAATTGCATGCAGGTTGCTCGCGCTCACCCCACAAATTCCCTTCGTAACTCAGATGCATACATGTAACTCAACACAGATCTGTGCCTATCACCCTCTACTTAACTGCTTGCTGGTCACTGCAGCTTGCAAGCCCGACCACAGGTTCCATCCACCCTTGCCCGGTCCCAAATTACTTGCATGCACCGTTATACCATAGACCTTACAATAGTGCTATGCCTGTTAATGGCATATTGTGCACAGTGTTCAAATGAAGGTAAGGGAATGAGTGTCAGTACCCGTTGTATCCTCCTCACATTCCTCTCTCAGGTACTGGGAGGAGGAACTGCGGAGGAAGGAACGTGGCCGGAAAGCCCGACTGTATGTGGCCATTTTCAGGTGTTTCTGGTGGAGAATGTTATTGCACGGAATATTGATATTCCTGGAGGTAACCCATTCACTGTGTATGCTCAGTACGGGTACAGAGTCTGTCTCTTCCTGTCGGCTATGACAAGCTTAGCCTCATTCCTGGGCCTGAGGAGAAACAGCTGGCAACTTATGCGAGTTCAAACTGTTACTTACACTGCCGGAAAGTTGGTAGTACTAATCAGATTTCGGAAAGTTAAACCCAATTGCGTCATGCATTGAAACATTGCAGTCACGCCCAATAGTCGATCACTCGATCGCACTATCTGCTCGATTGTGCTATCTGAACTCTGCACAATGATTTGTAATTGTCCTTGCTTCCCCAAGCAGGAAAGGACCATTCTCAGTACATGAAAAAATCAGAAGTATCACGTGCACTTCACTGCTTTAATGAGGTATTCAATTGCTGTGACGTTGCATCCGTAGTCACTTTGAACTTGCTGTAGTTGCCAGGCTGGTTCTCCTATGTCCTGGGAACGAGGCTACGACAAACTTATATAGTACTGCTGTTTTATCTGTCCGCACCCACACACGTGTACACATGTGCACTACATAGGTGGCAATGCTGGTGAGTCAGTCTGTGGTTCTGGGTTACCTCATTGACTATTTCAGTCTTGACGATCCGACACCAGAAGACACCAGGGATGCCTACCTCTATGCCGTAGGTGAGTGGTGGGGTCCTACTTCCACTTACCAGCTTGTGATTGAGTAGCCTCATTCCCAGGCGCTCGGATATTGAGTATCGCAGTCCCACCTCCACCTAATTTATATAGTGGGAACCCTCTGAGGCATACGCCAGTGGGCATTATTGTAGGCTTTTGTTCTTTATAGCATCCGTAAGTCAGAGCATCGATACTAGAGCACGGGAACTTATAGCAGGAGACTATGGTGCAACTCTTGATGTTACCAAGTGGTACTGTCATGACTCTTGTAGGTCTTGTTCTGATGGCACTAATGGTCGTGATGCTACATGGTCATGGCTTTTTCCTGGGCCACAAGAGTGGCATGCTTTCCAGAGTCATTGCAACATCTGCCATCTACCAGAAGGTAGGAGGGATGGGGTAGGAGGGGATGTTGCTGAGGTAGAGAGAGAATGGAGAGGGTTGAAGAGAGGTGGAAGAAAGGACGTTGGGGGGAGGAGGGAGAAAGGAGCAAGTGGGAGGGAGGAGGGAAACGTTTGGGAGGGAGAATAGGAGGGAGAGGTTTGAGTGAGCATGGGGAGGGAGGGTGCCAGTGGTTGGCTGTTGACACAGCTGCAGCTGATTTTTCATTCTTCAGGTGCTGACTCTGAGTCAGGTGACCATCGGCCAGATCTCCATTGGTCGTGTAGTCAACCTCGCATCCAATGACGTACAAAGGTTTGACTTGGTGAGGAAAATCACACTCTGCGTGTAGACTGTATGATACATGTATTTCTCATTCTTTATTAACCATCTCCCTCCCTCCTCCCCCACACCCCCTCCCTCAGGCATTCGTGCTTGTGCACTACCTCTGGATCACTCCCCTCCACCTGGTGGTCTTCACCTACCTAGTGTACGTGGAGGTGGGCTGGAGTGTATTCCTGGCCACTGGATTCATACTGCTACAGATTCCACTGCAGATGTGCCTTGCCAGACTCTTTGCACACTTGAGGTAAATTAATTGACATAATGTCAGTTTATGTATATCAGATCAGAACCGAAAATGTATTCTTCTCTGCTCCTCCTACTCTTCCTCTTGCCCCCACCTCTTCCCCTCCCCCTCCCCCTCCTCCCTTCCCCTCCTCCTCCCCTCCCCCTTCCCCTCCTCCCCCCCTCCCCTCCTCCCTCCCCCTCCTCCTCCCCTCCCCCTTCCCCTCCTCCTGCTTCCTCCTCCTCCCTTCCCCTCTTCCCTCTCCCTTGACATTGTCTCTCTCCCTCCTCTCAGGTTTAAGTCAGCACGAGTGACGGACCAGCGTGTACAGATCATGAACGAGGTCATCTCCGGTATCAGGGTGATCAAGATGTACGCATGGGAGTATGCCTTCAGGAAGGTTGTCACAAAACTCAGAAGGTGGGAGAGTGTCCATCAGGTGCATCGCTATTATACAGTTAGTTCAAAGTTCATTATAGTTTGCTGTTGCCCAGCAGGAAACGAGGCAACTAATCGTGAAGTGTGGGGTGAAAGTTTGATGTACAGTATGCGTTCAATGCAAATCGGGAATTCTGAGATTGCGTAATCCGTGAATGCATTACATACCAATCTCAAGATGGAAGCAAGAGTGCTACGTAATCTCGAGACTGTGTTCATGTACTCAAGGTGGGCATGCACTCATGTGATGCTGTATGTCACTAGCTAGGTGGCAGTCAGTAGCGGTAGCTATGTTACGTTGATAAGCGACCTTACTATGAGGGGCCTAGAGTCGAGGCTATTGGCTATCAAGTACGTGGCGAGATGGCTGATAATTACTGAAGCTCAGTAGGGCATGCTCGATAGTAAGTGATGAGAGAGAGAGAAATTAATCCACAGAAAAAATTCTGGGACCAGCTGGGATTTGAACCCAAGACCTTCTGGATATTAGTCAGATGCTCATACCACAGTCTAAGCCACTGGGCCCACGGCAGAGGAGCAGCACACAAGCTACATATAGCAGCATTGTGTGGAGGCCTCAGCCGAATTCCAACTGATTCTCTCTCTCTCGGTGGCTTCGCTCTATGAAGTACGTGTAGCCCCCATGGGTATGGGTAGCCCGTGGGTTCATGTAGCCCCCGTGCGTACGTATGTGCACCCTCCATGGATAAGTGTAGCATGTGTGTGGGTACGTGAAACCCCCGCAGATATGTGCACCCTCCATGGGTACGTGTACGACCACATGTTAAATTCACACCATGACGAGGGTAGTGAGTGAAGAGCTGGAGTGCATCGTGCTAGGTGGCTAGCAGTAAGGTGGGTACAGCATCATCAATCTGCACAAAGTGAAGAACAAAGGGAACGTGGACGACAGCTGGATCGATAAAGGTGAAGGCCTGCCTTCCAACAAGACGCACCCCCAACATCTGAGACAGCATCTTGCGTTCAAAAGTCTTAACTAGTGCTGCCACGTCCTGCGAGGCTTCCCCGCATAGTATGTCACATGCTCATGAGACCATGGTCGGAGGAAGTTTGCAGTTAGATACACAGGCCAAAGGCGAGTAGTATATCTCCTAGCTGCAAACTTCTGATGCCAATTCCTCCTTCCCTCCCTCCCTCTCCCTCCCTTCCTCGCTCCCACCCTTCCTCGCTCCCACCCTTCCTCTCTCCCTCCCACCCTCCTCTCTCCCTCCGTCACCTCTCCCTTCCCCTCTCTTCCTCAGAGTGAATCTATACATGTGCACACTCTCCCATTTACACGAACCAATCTTTACTGCACAATCTCGAACTATCTCTCCACATATATAGGAAAGAATCGGCGATAATCCTCAGAGGAGCGTTGATTCGAGCTTGCAACCTCAGCTTTTTCGTGGCCTCCATCTCTGTTGTCATGTTCCTGGTTTTCACCTCCTACGTGGTGACAGGAGGCGAACTGACCCCCAAGAAAGTGTTCACTTCTCTTTCGCTATTGACCACACTCCGCCTCACTTCAATTCACTTTTTTGTCCAGAGTGTTCTTCATATCAGTGAAGGCTTCGTTGCTACCACACGAATCTCAGTAAGCATTATTGGAAGGTACCTTCACAATCTGTCATTACTGGTATGTAGATTACTGGCTGAGATTACATACTTTCACAGACAAATCATTTGCCTGTTCTCTCTGTTGTGTGTTGTGCATTGAGAGCTATACCATACAACGGAAAATGTTAGTGAGGTACAAATTTCACGTGTTTTGCGATCGAATGCCAACACGCAAAAATTTGAACCCACAAAAACTTGTTCTTTGCCACCTGGAGTAGCTAGCTAGCTATGCTGCTCTAACACTACTTCCGACCTGTACAAGTACTGACACCCTGCAAGGGACCCTTATTGAATCCCACAGTTGCGTGAGCAAGTAGGTGCATATTGCGCATAGCACATCGTCATGCACATAGTCGAGAGGACCACAATTATAGCAAGATCTTGAGCATACAACAGGCATTGACCGCCAATTATGTTTCGCTTCATGGCAATGCACAAGCCCATCCGCCGATGGTAGCCTCTTACCTTTGCTTCCACACTGAAGTAGTAGGGGGTGTGGTCATGGGTCGTGGCACTTTGTTGCGAAATTAAAAGTCGCAAAAAGTTTGTCAGAACGGATTAATTTTTTTTTTACCCGCACAATTTCCCGCTATATGGTATATGGTCATGAGTAGGTATGCTATTGACATGGCTATTGTTTTATTACCATGATCCATGATCTTATTTGCTGAGTCACATGACACATTGACACACCTCCTTCAATCTTATTACTGTGTATTGATAATGGTATATTTGATTCGACTTCCAGAGATTGCTTGAGATGGATGATCTCTCAGCGACAATCAAAGACCACGCCTACTTGCAGCCTCACGCTGAAGACTCCAGTGGTCAGTTACCTATAGTAGTACTTATCCAGCCTAGCACTAGCCTTGTTCCCAGGCTCACACCCATCTTTTTGACGAAACGCTGGGAACGAGGCTAACATAGCACTGGTGTATCAAATCTGTGTGTAGGTACTATGAGCGTATGGTTTCAGGAGCAGTTTCTGAAACCTGAAGTCTGCATGCACTATAATTATAGCACCGTACCTGGTAGGCTTCTTCCGAAGAATGCTGACTTTGCACATACTTAAGTTTCCGAAAAACGGTGTTGCTTCGCTTACAGATTTCGAAGCTTTGTTTAGGCCTTCCGTGGCTGCATTTGTTGCGTACATCCAGAGCTGTGACGGAAGCAGTTCTGCAAATGTGCGTAATTTTGAAGATGTGTGCCATACATTGCGGTGGTGAAATTGTGACTGTAGGTAAACTTTGTGCTGAAAAATTACAGTCTTATGTCATCACACAGTATGGACAACAGCAACAGTTGTGTAATTTTGCTGTAGCATATGTATACACGAGAGTAGCAAACAAACTGCTACAGTGGCTAGTGTGATCGTGCATTGGATGATTTACTGCAGAATCTGATGAGAGTGAAAAGTTAAGAACTCAGACCCAAAATGCCACCTCAACTCTGAATGACGTTACTAACCTGGATACTAAACCAAGTGTGGAGAGGTTCTTTCCTGCCACACCTCCTGCTACACCTGCTGACCACGAATCAGCGTGTTTGAGGGTGGATGGTATCTCTGCCTCTTGGAGCTATGACAGAGAGAAACTGGTCCTCAGCAATATCAGCCTAGAGGTCAACAAGGTCAGTCTAATCACTTCTCATTGGATGAGCGTGATCACAGTGTCGATCTGTCTCCCATACCGTTAATCTGCCACTAGCCTCATTCCCAGCTCACATGGGGAATGAGGCTAATCTGCCGCATGCAATATAACATTCTGATGTTGTACTGATACCGTAGGTCTGGTGCATGCGATATAACGTACGAAACAGTTCGGACTCGTACTCGATGGCATTTACACTCAATGGCAGGACAAACACACTGAGGCTGTGAATGTATCAAACGTGCAGAAGACGAGACCGGGAAGGAAGGGCTGAAATTTTATCTGTGCCAGACCCAGCTAGACTGGTGCCAAAAATAGTCTGGAGAATGTGGTGTTCAGGCCCACTTCGCGTTTATTAAACTCAAACGGTGGCCCATTCGCATTCTTTTAACTACGCATTTCTTTCCAGAATTACAGTACCACAAATGTCCTACAACTACGTATCGTGACATCGCTTACACTCAGCTACCTCGTTCTCATTCTCTCCTCAATTGCTAAAATGCAAGCAGCTTGCTCACACTCGGCCCACAATGTCCTGCAATCGCCTCTAGAGTAGTATAATGTGTGTAATAGCTCAGTTCAGGTCCTGGGCCCCATTAGCTGGGGATATACTGAGATGCACAATGGTTTACTGGTACAGTGGTATACTGAGATGCACAATGGTTTACTGGTACAGTGATGTACTGAGATACACAGTGAGGTGTGCAATGGTTTACTAATGTGCACAATAATAGCTGGGATGTGGTTTTACCATTTCTCTGTAGGATTCTCCTGTTCTGGCTGTGGTTGGCCCAGTGGGAGCTGGAAAGGTTCACATACACAATGTCATTGTACATGTATACTTATTGTAGCCTCATTCCCAGGTGCTCGGTGATTACCGACTGCCTGGGAACGAGGCTAATTTGATTAATGACACTAGCGGACTATTAGCCAATGTAATCGAACTACTATTTTACAAGGTAAGACATTAATTAATACAAATGGTTAGTATGCTACTAGTTCATTGTGAAAGGCCCATCAAGTTGAGAACCTCTGTACACACGACATAACCTCACGCCTCCACAACACACACCTCCCACTCCTCCCACTCCTCCCATAGTCCACACTGCTACAGTGTCTGTTGCAAGAGTTGAAGTCGATGGGCGGCAGCATTGAGGTCAAAGGTCGTGTCCTGTATGCCTCCCAGGAGCCATGGGTGTTCTCAGGCACTGTCAGGGAGAACATCCTGTTTGGCCAGCCGTTCCGGTGGGACTGGTACAACACTGTCATGGAGGCCTGCACACTGGACAAGGTAGGTGGGAGCAATGGAGGAGATGGGAGATGATCAAGGGGGAGGAAGGGGAAGGGAGGAGAGAGAGAGGAAGGGAGAGGATGGTAGGAGATGAGAAGGAGGGGGATAGAAACAGGAGGGATGGAGAGGGGAGATGAAGGATTGAAGTTGGATGGGGGCGAGGAAAATATAGAATAGCTGTACTACCTCTCCCTCTACTATGTTACATCTAAAACACTCTCCCCTCTCACCCCCTCACCAGGACATAGCTCAGCTGGTACTCGGTGATCTGACACTGGTTGGGGAGAGGGGAGTCACCCTGAGTGGGGGGCAGAAGGCGAGGGTGAACCTAGCGAGGGCCATCTACAGCAATGCCGATATCTACCTTCTGGATGACCCCCTCAGTGCAGTGGACGCAGGTGTTGCAAGGCACCTCTTTGAAAGGTAAAACCTTGTTACTTCTTTCTTCACATACTTCTTCTGCACTACATGTATGTGCAGCACTGTATGGTGCTGGGGTCACAGTGAGTGATCAGTGTCCTCATTCTGTAGGTGCATTAGGGGACTGCTTGGTGACCGTCTGGTGGTCCTCGTGACCCATCAGGTCCAGTTTGCACTGCAGGCAGACAAGATACTTGCCTTGAAAGATGTGAGTGTGATACGATACTGCATAAGAAATTGACTATGATTGGATGTTGCCCCTCTCTCTGCAGGGTAAAGTGGAAGCGTATGGCAGCCAATCAGAGCTGATCTCCCAGGGTGTGAACCCCACCCACCTCCTGGGACTCATGAAGAAGGAGGAGAGAGACGAGTTTGCATATGAGGACGAAGAGGAGGAGGAGGAGGTAGAGGAGCTGAAAGGTAAAAGTGGCAGGACTGTACATTACTACTTAGTCAATAGAATGTAGACAACAGTGAGTCAAGTTGTCATCAGCTAATTCTCAGTGGTCATTTGCAACTGTTAGAGCCACACATTGGGAGTGACCACCCCTTGGCTGCCCCAAATGGACAATTATCACCTGGAATACATGATCGTAACATAGTCTGCCTCCCCCTCACATCACCACAGACCCCACTACCCCAACCACTCCCACCTTCCTGATGGTCCCGAATGTCATGAAGCTCAGAAAGAAACCGCAGCCATACCAAGATGGGAACATGTTCGGCTTGGATGCTGACCCCTCTCCGTTCGACACCGGCTCCCTCTACTCCGCCCCCTCCCTCCTGTCACTGCATTCCACTGTTGAGGGTGGGAGCAGTAGACACGAGGAGGAGAAAAGTGAGGTAGGTATACTGAGTTATACAAGAGATTACTGAGGTATACGTACATATCTATGATTTGTGTATATAAAAGAATCCATCTGATCCCTCCTTAGCATCCCTCACACATCCAAGTTGCAGAGGAAAAGGCCCATGGGAGGATCTCCATGGCAACATACTACCGATACTTCAGGGCAGGAGGGAACTACCTGGTGCTGGCCATTGTACTGGTGGTGTTCCTCATGGGAGAGGTGAGTGTGTGAGTGTGTGTGTGTGTGTGTGTGCAAGTTATGCAACTACGCAAGTGTCATACTCTTCCCCTGCAGGCCAGTATAGTTGTGTCTGACTGGTGGCTCTCAGACTGGTAAGATCATTGGTCCAACAATCATCGCTAGTCCGTCCCATGATATGACTCCTCTTCCTCTCCTCCTCAGGGCGGACTGCTCAACAACTAATATCACCCTCCTGGGGAATGGGACACTACGCTCCTCCTGCTTCCTATCCACCAATCAGAGGATCGGCATCTACGCTGGCACCACTGCCGCAGCCCTCCTCATCAACATTGCCCGCACCATCACGTTCTACTTTCTCTGTGTGAATGCCTCCAGAGTGCTACACAACAGGATGTTCGCTGCCATCCTCCGAGCCCCCGTGCTGTTCTTCGACACCAACCCGATTGGTGAGCAGGATTGTCTCTCTGTTGCCATGATCCAGCATCACTCTTGCCTCGCTCTCCCTTCTGCAGGCCGAGTTCTGAACAGGTTTGCTAAAGATGTCGGTTTTCTTGATGACCTCCTGCCATACGTGTTCTGTGAATACCTCCTGGTAAGCGTACAGCCAGCAAAAAGGAGATATCTACCTGGAGTAATGCACACACATTGTTTAATCAGATGTCATGTTTGTTCTAGATCCACTGTTCTTACGCTATATCTTCAAAAAATTCGGCAGGTTTTTATTAATTGTTTATAAGCCTTGCCGTAATAATTAGAAGTAAAGCACAAAATATGTACCAAGTGTCGGAAAATTAGCCTCGTTCCCAGTCCCACGCCCAGTTTTCGTCGCTTGCAGTACGGTAAAGCGAGGAGGGTCTGATACATTTCCTCACGTGAGTCGTGAGTGACGTCAAGGATAGAAAATTTTGCCAATGGTGGTTGCCATTTTTGCATTAGCATGTTGGTTCTTCTCCAACTCTGGCCTCCCACTAGTCTGGGGGTCTGGGCACGAGACTAGGCTTCTTTTACTGACGAAGTAGCGTCTCAGGCTTCTTTTACTGACGAAGTAGCGTCTCACGCTATACGTAGCGCTGTGAAGCGCAATGTCTTTGAAACTTCGGCCATCAAACCGCGTGTACTAATTTTTAATATTACGTCATCCGCGACGTCATCCATTTAGCACAACCTCTTGCCTTCGATCGGTCAGGTAGAAGCAAATCCAGTGGGTTATGTGGTTGTGTAGACCAATGTCCGACAATCTATTAATGAGCAACTAATGAATTTGACCATGTGAGTTTCCAATGCTTTGCTCAGAATAGACAATAGTGATATCGGTCTGTAGTTACTTGCTTGATCAACTGTTCAACACGGCACGTCGAATTCGATCGGTTGACTTCCAGGGGCTCGTGTGCATTGGCAACAGCTTGGAGCTTTCACCGCTTGGGGCTTTAAACAACACCGAACTCACCGATCTCTCTCGTTAACTGGGTTGCATAAGCCATCTCTTTCGGACAGGACGGCAAGCTGCCGAAATCTGTTCCAGGATTTCCCTTGCTGAAATTAGAGACAATTTTTCCCATTTGTGTGAAGGGATGCCGAATACCGGTAATTAGGGATGCCGAATTTTTGGAAGATATATACAGTACATGTACATTTGCTTACTATGTGTTTGTTTCTCGACAGCTGCTTGTGCGGTTATTTGCCATCATCTTGACGGCATCTGCTGCCAACCCCTGGGTACTCATCCCAGCTGTCTTTGTCGTGACAGCGTTCCCCGTCTTCAGGTGGTATTACCTGAAGACTTCCAGGGAGATAAAGAGATTAGAGGCAATTGGTATGCAGAATTCAACAGCAAGTGTGGGCAGAGTCAATTCACCACTATAGTTCATGCTTTGTGATTACCGTAATAATTCGTACACCCCCCATTTCCGAGAAAAAATGTTGAATTACGTACTCTAATCATTATTCGTACAGCGGGTCAGTTTGAGTTTTGTCATGCATGGCTGATGGTTGAGAGGAGGTGAAGGGCCCTTGTTTTCTCGAAGAAAGACAGCAGCACAGCCATTTACATTGTCCAGGTGTACTTCTTGGGCTGGCCGCCATTGCTCAAGTGCACTTTTCGACTGTCAGCTCTCAGGATAGGCCCGTGAAGATTCTGACCACAACGTTGTGACCACCGTCCTGTACTGACACTTACCCTCGTGGCGAAACTGTGAGCGCTGTAATAATTTGTTTGCTTCCATTCGGCATCCCCTTTGCTTGCTTCGACAGTTTGTGGAGGTCCATATTGTGCCTCCTGGCCTGGCGTTCTACAATTCCTCTATTTATTTGTACACCCCCCGCTTCTGGTAATGTACGTACTCTAATCAATTCATAATGAAATGAATACAAAGTGTACGAAATTATACGGTAAGCCATGCCCTGATGTAAACATTCCCCCCTACCTCCTCCCTCCCTCCCTCCCTCCCTCCCTCCCTCCCTCCCTCCCTCCCTCCTCCTTCCCTCCCTCCCTTAGCTCGTAGTCCTCTCTACTCTCACATATCAACCACACTACAAGGGCTACCCACCATCAGGACATTTGGCAAGCAGGCTGTGGCACTTGATCACTTCCACAAATACCAGAACAGCCACACACAAGTGAGCTACTCACTAAGCTACTTAACCCTTTACCAACCAATGATGCCGTATGAGACTTTCAACTTCATGATGTCACATCCAGCAATATCCTTGAGGGTGGGATAGGGGAGGTGGGTGGGTGGGTGCACCTGAAAGGTACAAACAGCATGGCCGCTTCTGGGAGGCCATTTCTCAGGTTTTAAGCATAAAAACAGTGCTCTTACCTTGTAGAGCCTTGAATTCCAGTGTTCAAGGCTGCTAGAGCGAGTTACCATTGCCCGAACATCTTGATCACGTACTAGTGGGTGCGGTCACTTCTGTCTGAAGTACACCTGTTTCTTGAAGACCCGTCTGAGGCCCTCCGTGGGGTCTATGAATCTCCTTTGTTGTTGTTGTTGTTGTCCCATGTTGTACCAGTTGGAGATATTAACCCACACGTGCTTGCGCAGCAGGGGTTAAGCAATGCGTATGTGTGTGTCGGCAAAAAATATTGCTTCAAGCAGGTTAGCTAATATAGACGTTATAGTCAGCACAAAACAATGAACATAATAACATTCGTATGTTTGTGTGCCTGATACAAGTCAAGGCTGTTTTTTCGCCATTATTTCAGCTACTTCCTATTATCGGTTTCTTGGCTCTGCCCATTTTGTAATTGCACTTGGCATCATTGACTGCACAAGTACCGTAGTCTCTCGAAAGTACGCCCACCCTATTAGCTCGAACAGGAAAGCACTTGAATAGCTCCAGAAGAAGCACCGTCAAAGAGGTTGGGACTAAGAAATGAAGGCTGGCTATTGCGGTACTATTTGCAATGAATTTCATTATGTTGCATGCCATTACATAATCAGCTGTGTACTGAATGCATGACATGAGACCGTGTACGCGCTGTGCATTGCATGTTTTAGCCTCGAACCCAGGCTACGCATGTTTGTGTCTTTGCGTGTGCAATCGCCTAGCGTAGCACTAGCAGCGCACTACGGATTTCTAGGAAGCAGGCAGCAATCGGCAAGTCCCGAAGATAGTCTGCGCACTCTACGTCATTCAAGCAGTCCTGCTGTGTCTTGTTTGCTGTTCCTGTAGCTACTCACACGAAGAGATTGTTCCTGCTCACCAAGAAACTCCGGGACTAGTAGTAGTTAAGCCTTGCTGGAATGACTGTTGCAGTATTGCACTCGTATTCGCATGTACTTGGGTGGGCCTACTTTCGAATTGGGTGGGCCTACTGTCGAGTCAAGGGTGGGCCTATTTTCGGGAGAGGGGTCCTCGAAAATACGCCCATCCCCCTCTTTGAGCAGATTCTAAATTCATCGCCCATGGGCGTATTTTCGAGAGACTACGGTACTGACACTGTGAGGCACGCGCAGCACAAATGCTGACACTGTGAGGCACGCGCAGCACAAGTACTGACACTGTGAGACACGTGCAGCACAAATGCTGACACTGTGAGGCACGCGCAGCACAAATGCTGACACTGTGAGGCACGCACAGCACAAGTACTGACACTGTGAGGCACGCGCAGCACAAATGCTGACACTGTGAGGCAAGGTGCAGCACAAGGTGGTGCAAGGGGTCACTATTCCATGAATACACTCTAGTTATTGTCACACACACACACACACACACACACACACACACACGGATGCATGTATGCACTCGTATGCACACCTACAGGGATGGTACCTCTATCTGGTCACTGCAAGGTGGTTTGGAATGAGGATAGACTCTCTCAATGTCTTTTTCCTGGCAGCCATCGCTTTCATCTCCATCCCTCTAGCTTCACGTAAGCTTGTTCCTTTCTTGGTGAATTTCTGATAAGTAATATGATACCGCTCCATGTCCTTCCCTCACTCCCTCTCTCCCTCCCTTCCTCCCTCTCTCACTCCCTCCCTTTCTTCGTCCCTCCCCCCCCCCCCCCCCCCCCCTCCCACTTCCTCAGAGCTGAATGCTGGTCTGGTGGGACTTAGTCTCACCTACGCCATCTCCCTGGCTGACTTGTTCCAGTACTGTGTCCGACAAAGTGCAGAAGTGGAGAATATTGTAAGGAACCGCATCAACCCTTCAAGCTATTAGAGTAGCATGAGCAAAATAAGAAACACCAACGAAACAAAGGAAGAGAGCATTCATTCTGTATCTCCTCCTCAGATGATCTCAGCAGAGCGTATCATGGGGTATGGACAGCTGGAATCAGAGGCACCACTGGAGACGCTGCTTCCGCATGAGAAGCCACCTCCAGAGTGGCCCAAGAATGGGGAGATAGCTCTGGAGGATGTCTCATTCCGTTACTCTCCTGACCTCCCTCTGGTGCTCAAGTCTCTCTGCTTTCAAACCAAACCCGCAGAGAAGGTACAGTTCATGGGACTCCACTGCATGACATGCCTCTGCTCAAACCAGACTCACCACATCTCCATTTCCAACCTCCCTAGGTTGGCATTGTGGGTCGCACAGGTGCCGGGAAGTCTTCCTTGCTGGCAGTGCTCTACCGGATGGCCGAGCCCTTTGGAGTGATCACCATCGATGGGGTAAACACAAAGGAGATTGGGCTGCATGACCTCCGGCGGAAGATGTCCATCATCCCCCAGGACCCGGTGCTCTTCAGTGGCACCATGCGCTACAACCTGGATCCTTTCAGTAACTTCTCCGATGCTGCACTTTGGGACGTCCTTGAGCAGGTGGGAGATATACAATGTCATCTGTTGTTGTTGTTGAAGTCAACATTCTCTAGTTGAGTTCATTTTCACTTACCCAGGTTCAGCTAAAGCCGGTAGTTCAACAGCTGGAGGGACAGCTTCATGGGCAGGTGACAGAAGGAGGGGCCAACTTCAGTGTGGGTCAGAAGCAGCTGGTGTGTCTGGCAAGGGCCCTGCTCAGGAAGAACAAGATCTTGGTACTCGATGAAGCCACTGCCAATGTCGATATCAAGTGAGCTGGAGGACACTTAGCTATCTTCCAAGTGTTGCTTCATGTTACAACATGAGAAGTCATTGCACGGCTTGAACCAATCCAGTATCGAAGATTTCTTTGTTCTCTGTGATATTAGAACAGGTTGTAGAGACCCATTGGTTACCTGGTGCACTGGCTCTTTTCCTGTAGGACTGATGCTATTATCCAGGAGACAATACGGGATAAGTTCTCCGAGTGCACTGTCCTCACCATCGCCCACCGACTGAACACAGTCATGGACTCTAACAGGATCCTGGTAGGTCATCTACTGCTCATAAACTTTAGCAGTGGTAGACTGTAGCTAGCCTCGTTCCCAGGCTCTCGGGCTTGGGAATGAGGCTAGACTGTAGCATATGTAGTAAATCAGAACAAGTGCAGTCGAATCATATTGTCAGCTGACTTTAGGGAAGAGAAGACAGAATTTGTTTTGCACTATGAAGGCATAAGACACTTCAACCATGTTCTGTTGTAACATGACTCTCTCCTCCCCACTCCTCCCAGGTGGTGAGCAGAGGTCAGCTAAAGGAGATTGACAGTCCATATCACCTCCTGCAGAATCCTCACTCCCAGCTTCGGAGAATGGTGGAGAAAACAGGTCCTTCTGCCTCCCGGAAACTGTACCAGATGGCTCTGGATGCCCACCTCCGCCAGAGGAGGCTGGAGCTACAGACCAGCTCAGAGGCCAGTAGACAATCTGACAATGACTGTGGGTTTCCTGCACCATTATTACCAGGTGTCAACATTTTAGGCCTGGAGACAGCAGTATAAGATATTCATATTCTTTATTCGATTTTTATGATGATGAAAATAATGATATGCACTGCACATTTTAAAATCAAATTCAGACTGAGAGTTGGTGCCAAGTGGTAGTTATACTACAGCTGTATAATCATTGTGTTCTGTTACTTCAGCAGCTCATGGGTGTCACACAGGCTATAATGATGCACACTGAAGTGTTTTCCAGAATGTCAATAAGAACCCACTGTCCACAGACAAACTAACATAGCAGCGAGAATATGCTCCTTCAACACTAACCATCGAAGTTGCTATTATACATGGCTATCTATGCACCATTTGGATATCATGTCTGAAGTCAGGAAGCAGTCTCAGATTTCATGCAGATGGCCACAATTGAGGGTAACTAACCTACTGTGTAGTTATCTTACCAACCATTATACGTAATTATGGTTCTTGATCCAGCTTCTCTGAGTTGATGCAGAATAATATCTCTCATCATTGTACTACAGTAACAATACTCTACTGGTTAGTAGACTAAGAGTACATTGCTGCCAGCATGCCCACATTTGCCGGCAGGCTTTCACAGAGCGTCAAGATGTGTGTTGACCATTTGTAGGACTGATGCTATTGCCTATCTCTTGACTGCTATCCTACATTTCAGCTGTTACGCGCGCCCCTCGTGCGGTTGCTATCCACCGGGGTAAGTTTGGGTACTGAGTGGCTAGGTTCATTATATCAGCTAGGGTAGTGCTAAGCTCAATAACCAAAAACTACACCAAAAAAAGAAATCTAGCACTGGCTAGCAGCCTTCCTCCATTAGAAAAGAAACAAGCTTAGCAGCCTCTCTAAGAAAGAAAGAACACAATATATACCTAACCTCACTCCATGAGGAAAAAAATAAGATGCCTAACAGCCTCCCTCCGTGAGAGAGAGAGAGAAAAAAAAAAAGAACAAGCCCAGCAGCTTCTCACCATCAACAGCAAAAAAGACGACCTAACAACCTCCCAATTCCTCCATGACAGGTCAGACACACCGAAGTATGCTGCCTCAGGAGCGCTGGATGGGCGTGACTGGGATCACAGGAGGCTGCCAGCCTGCTTTGCCCAGAACATCCTCTAGCTTTGGTGATCTAGGGAACCGCCGTCCTGGATGCTAGGCCAAGAGTCGAGAATCGATATGTGTACGGAGTGGCCCATGCAACCCCCCGAGTCGATTATTAGGGAGGCAATGTTCATTAATGGGGATGCAAATAAAATTAAAACGGAGCTATTTAATGATATTCATGAGGATTCTGGCAGCCATTAGGGTCAGACCATGTCAAGTGTCAGCCCAACAAACACAATAGTAATTAGGCTGTTAATGATATTCATGACCTACATATGAGACCCATCATGGTCTCTGTCGGAGGTACAGTCAGGTACAGTTGGACAGAGATTCAGTGCTCGGTTCAGCTTCATCTTGCCTATCTCTTGACTGCTATCCTACATTTCAGCTGTTTTTTTTCCCACGCCATTATATTAACACGTACACCACTTCGACTTCCCGCCAAAACTTTGTTATTTAAACCCAGCCGGCTGTTTCCTGTTACGCGCGCCCCTCGTGCGGTTCAAAGGTCATATTGATCAAAATGGAATGGAGTCTGGAATCCGGGAGCGTAGCCTCGTTCCCAGGCCTTCCTCACAAAGCTGGAGGCGTGGAAGGCCTGGGAACGAGGCGAGCACTGTAAGCTGTCTACGTCTAGTCTCGAGGTGACCTCTCAATTATCGCCTTCGCTTAGAGTTCGAGTGGAGACTCTCAAGGTACGTGTACTGGCAAGGATATTAAAATGACGATACTGAATGCCTTTTAGCGATTTATAATCGGACGAATCCCTGACCTCTGTACCGTACTGCGAAGCTGATGCAACAGTACAGTAGTCGGTATAAAATTATGCCCGCTGGATAATTTTTGTTTGTTGTCATCAAAAGTACTGTGTTAACTTGTAAATGCAAGTGCTGCATGAATATCTTGTGCCCCCTTCCTCCCACTTGACCTCATCCTCGTAGCTGCAATCTGATGGTCTCCAGACGTTCACCCCTGTCCAGCCTACCAAGCAAGACCCCGAATGGGGGATTGCATGACAAGGAGGAGGAGGAGGAGTGGGTGGACTCACCTCATGATGTTGACCTCGGTACTCACCATCCGAAGGATCCGAGAACGCGGTGGAAATACAACCTCTTCTGTCGTCTGTTCTTCTGGTGAGAAATACACAATATGGCAGCTGTCACGTCACCTCCTAGCAGACCATATGGCTTCCATTGATGGTGTGGGATTTCTGCATGCACTCACACCCCTCACACACCCTCACACTCATCCCTCACACATCCCTCTTACATCCCTCACATCCCTCACACATCCCATCTCACATCCCTCATACGCACGCATCCTCACACCCTCACACCCCTCACACACCCTCACACATCCTCACACCCTCACACACCCCTCACACAACCCTCACACCCTCACACACCCCTCACACAACCCTCACACACCCCTCACACACCCCTCACACTTCCCTTGCACACCCTCACACCACCCTTCATACACCCTTACAGCTGGGCCGATCCATTGTTCTGGTTGGGTCTTCGTCGCAGCCTTGAGCAAACTGACCTCTACGCCCACCCTAGTGAGGTTGACTCAGAAAAGCTGCTCAAAAGGTTCAACAGGTAAGTATACTTGTGTGGAAGATGATCATTCCAGTCATGTCCCAGACGTTTGTTAGCAAATAATATGCTGTAGCTGTTCCCGGCACCACTTTCAGAGCTTATTCCGTTACAGATATGGACTGTGCTTTAACATCATTGAGCCTACCAGTAAATCCTCAAGCTTTTGCCATCTAAACACAGAAATGCTGTTAACCTTGTGTTTTCATTACTCTGAGTGGAAAGACGACTTCTGAAGTGTGCTGATTATCTGTAACTGCCAAAATAGTCAGTGACTGACTGACACACAGACACACTGACACACTTTACACAGACAAACTGACAGGCAGACAACATTAACACTCCACACTGACAGGCAGTCAGTGCCAGTCACACACTCCACACTGTCACACTGACACAATGGCACACTGACACACTGAGACAAACTGACACACTGACTCACTAGCACAATGATACACTGACATAGTGACACACTAACGACATGCAGACACACTGCACAATGACACACTGACACAGTGACACACTAATGACACACTGACACACTGACACACTAATGACATGCAGACACACTGACACACTAGCACAATGACACACTAACACACTGAAACTATAAGTTAGCACTAACACACTGACACAACGATACACTAACACAATGACACATAGACACACTGACATGTACGTCTCCCGTTAGAGGCCAAATGGCCTTCGAGAAGGGTACATGTATGACGACAACTCACTTCTCTAGCAGTAAGAAACAGCCTACCTTGTCTCTGGAATTATGTTGTTAGTGATGTGTGAACCTAAAGTTACATGAACATTTTGAGGAATGCATGGATAAAGCAAATTGAAACTGGGTTCTTCTCAGCCTCGTTCCCACGCCTACCCCATTTTTTCTGTTCTTCAGTTTGCGTTGATGGATGGAGAAGAGCAGCGGTGCGGCAAAAAACGGGGAAGGCCTGGTATTATTCATCACGTGATTGATATCTGATGGACATGGGGGGGGGGGGGGGGGGGGGGGGCCCAACCGCAAATAAGTTTAAAAACTGGCCGACAAAGTTGTGTAGGTCGTCTTAGAGTCTCGACTAGCTGTGGAGCGTTCGAACCGAGCCGGCTGGATGATGAACTGCTTCAGGACCCGCTAAAACGACTACGACCCCCCCCCCCCCCCACGTCCACCTTGCGTCCACCTGACGTCACTCACGTGATGAGTGATACCAGGCCTTCCCCGTTCTTCGCCGCTCTTCTGCACCCGTGTATTATTGTCAACGCAAACTGAAGAACAGAAAGAACGGGGTAGGCCTGGGAACGAAGCTAGGTACTTCTTGTGTACAAAGATAATGGGGTGTTTAGGGTTGGACTACTCTGACTTCCTGTCTCAAACTGCTGAGTTGCCATAGTGAATATTGCAGTCATGTGACGGGTATTTGAGGTGTTTGTGGTTATGCCATGTGACATGGTTTTGTTTCCTTTGCCAGCTCAGTATGTTAAAAGGTCAAGTTCTGACCACTTCCAGCCTAGCCTCGTGGTTCCTTGGTGGCTAAAACGCATGCAGCTTGCTCATGCTCTCCCCACAAATGTCTTGGTAGATTTATCCTCGAATATTTGTGGAATACTGCAGGATACGAAGTGGGGAGAGGTAGCCTTTTGCATAATGCATAAACTCTCATGTAAAAAATGTGGGTCCTTAATAGTGACCTTTGACCCCTGGAATTGAAGGGACGTACCCTGTATTGTAGGTGTAGTTGCCGATTATTTTGCGTGGCAATAATTTCGTGTGGTCTAGCCACTAAAAATGACATGCAAATATTCTGCTGTGCGTATTGTGCACAGTGTTCAAATGGAGGCGAGAGAATGAGTGTCAGTACCGTTGTACTCCCCTCATGTTTCTCTCTCAGGTACTGGGAGGAGGAGCAGCGGAGGAAGGAGCGTGGCCGGAAAGCCCGGCTGTGGGTGGCCATTTGCAGGTGTTTCTGGTGGAGAGTGTTAATTCAGGGAGTACTGATGTTCCTGGAGGTAACTAGCCTCGTTCCCAGGCCGTTTTTGGAAGGAGAAATGGCCTGGCAACTTCTGCGAGTTCAAACTGTTTCTTCCGCTGCCAGGGACTTGGAAGACCCAATCAGATTTCAGATCGCTGTCACATGACAGTAGTAAACCGAATTGCATGATGCGTTGAAACGTCGCAGTCACGCCCATTCATCACAATAGTTGATCGCTCGATCGCGCTAGTGTAGGTGCTCTGCACGATGAGTTTGTCTTCTGCTTGCCTTCCGTCGCAGAACCTGCACAAACAGTTGCTTCCACGAGCAGGAAAGGACCATTCTCAGCCGGTGAAAGTATCACATGGACTTCACTGCTAGCCTCATACCCAGGCTCGTACCCAGGCTCATTTCCTCCCGCGCGCGGTAAGAGGAAATGAGCCTGGGTATGAGGCTACTTCACTGCTTGAATGAGGTATGTAATTGTCGTGACGTTACGTCCGTATACAGTTTGAACTCGCGGAAGTTGCCAGGCCGTTTCTCCCTCCCAAAACGGCCTGGGAACGAGGCTAGGAGGTAACCCACTCATAGTGTTTGCTCAGTATGTATGTACATGTACAATGTCTGCCTCTTCCTCTTGCCAAAGAAATGTATTTGTCCCAAATGGCTGTGAAAAACTTGGATAGCACAGCTGTTTTGTCTGTCCACACCCGCACATGTGTACACATACACATTATGTAGGTGGCTTTGCTAGTGAGTCAGTCTGTGGTGCTGGGTTACCTCAGTGACTATTTCAGTCTTGACGATCCGACACCAGAAGACACCAGGGATGCCTACCTCTATGCTGCAAGTGAGTGGTGGGGTCCTACTTCCACTTACCACCTTTGTAATTGAGTGCCGCAGTCCCACCTCCACATATATGTAGTGGGACCCCTCTGAGGCAGACACCAGTGAGACATAGGCTTTTGTTCTTTATTGAGAAGCTAGCGCCCTTAAGTCAGAGAGTATCCCATTTTTTTCCCTATGTGTACTACTATAGAGTGTTTACATTTAATTCAGCAATAAACTAAGATCTGCAGTGTATATATGCACTGTAGTGGGCGATCATACCCCCTCCCCCCTAAGGAAAGTGGAGAGGGGTCTTTGCTAAAGCATTCAATTAGTCTTGTCATAAAGCATAAGGGTACGTCAAAGTCGGAAATATCCTTTGCTATAGCTATCAGACTAGAAGAACAGCAGCATCATTGGTCATGTATCACGGGAAATTTCGCAAGTCTGCTGGCATTTCCTATGAAGGAGATGGTTTGCATTGTCAGTTGCGACAGACTGATAAGCTAAGCTACTATGAAGTTCACACTGGCTTTGTCCAAATGATTCGAAGGGGATGTGCCACTGTGAGTGCCAGTACGGTAATGGTTTACAGTGAGTGAGTGAAGTTCTTAATTCAGCACGTGTGCATATAATTGAGATGTTCTAGAAGTCACTCACCGCCGGGCATTTAAACCAGTCAAACTTGTCTATCCAATAACTTGGGAGTTCAAGTTGGGCAGGCATTTACTCGATGAGGCGTATCTAGCAAGATGGTATGGTACAACTCTTGGTAACATCAAGGACACTGTCATGAAATCTGCACTTCTTGTAGGTCTTGTTCTGATGGCACTAATGGTCATGTTGGTGCATGGTCATGCGTTTCTCCTGGGCCAGAAGGTCGGCATGCATGCCAGAGTCATTGCAACATCTGCCATCTACCAGAAGGTACATAGGAGGGAGGGGAGGTGGAAGGGGATGTGGTAGGGGTAGAGAGAGATTGGAGAGGGAGAGGAATGGACAAGAGGTGGAAGAAAAAAACGTACATGTACTGTAGGTGGGTGGAGGGAAAGGTTTGGGAAGGAGAAGAGGAGGGAGAGGTGGGAGTGTGGAGGAGGAGGTGGGGAGGGATGGAGGAGAGGTGGAAGCAAAGAGGGGGAGGGAGGGAGGGAGGAGAAGTGGGAGGGAGGAGGAGGTGGTTGGGGGAGGGAGGAAGGAGAGGTGGGAGTGAAGAAGAGGTGGAGGGAGAGAGGGAGGAGAGGTGGGAGTGAAGAGGAGGTGGAAGGAGGAGAGGTGGGAGTGAGGAGGAGGAGATGGGGGGAGGGATAGAGGAGAGGTGGGAGATAAGTGAGAGAGGAGAAGAGGGTTTACCAGTTGTTGGCTGTTGACGCAGCTGCAGCTGATTTGTCATTCTTCAGGTGCTGACTCTGAGTCAGGTAACCATCGGCCAGGTCTCTATTGGTCATGTGGTCAACCTCGCGTCCAATGATGTGCAGAGGTTCGACTTGGTGAGGAAAATTGCACTCTGTGTGTATGTATAATTACATGATATTTCTCATTCACAAATCATCTTCCATCCCCCTCACCATATCCATTCTTCTCCCATCTCCCTCCCTCTCCCATCTCCCTCTCTCTTCCTCCCATCTCCCTCTCTCCTCCTCCCATCTCACTGCTCCCTCCCGCCCCTCTCTCAGGCATTCTTGTTTGTGCACTACCTCTGGATCGCTCCCCTCCACCTGGTGATCTTCACCTACCTAGTGTACGTGGAGGTGGGCTGGAGTGCGTTCCTGGCCACTGGATTTGTATTGCTACAGATTCCACTGCAGATATGCCTTGCCAGACTCTTTGCACATTTGAGGTAAATTTATTCACATAATGCCCTGAGGGTCAGTTTATGTATATCAGATCAGAGCTAAAAATGTATTCTTCTCTGCTCCTCCTACTCCTCCTCTTGCCCCCTTCTCCTCCCCTCCCCCTCCTCCCTTCCCCTCCTCCCTTCTCCTCCCCTCCCCTTCCCCTCCTCCTCCTCCTCCCTTCCCCTCTTCTCTCTCCCTTGACATTGTCTCTCTCCCTCCTCCCAGGTTTAAGTCAGCACGAGTGACGGACCAGCGTGTGCGGATCATGAACGAGGTCATCTCCGGTATCAGGGTGATCAAGATGTATGCCTGGGAGTACGCCTTCAGGAAGATTGTCACAAAACTCAGAAGGTGGGAGAGTGTCCATTAGGTGCATCAGTATACAGTTGGTTCCAAATTCTGTTTCGGTTGCCCAGCAGGAAACGAGGCAACTAATCTTGGGGTGCCAATGTTTGTATCTGGGTGGTACCGTATGCAAATTGGGAATTATTGCATGATCTTGAGGTTGCGTAATGCATGAATGCATACTTACCATGGGTACATGTAGCCCCTGTGGGTACATGTAGCCCCCTGTGGGTACATGTAGCCCCCATGGGTACACGTAGCCCCCATGGGTACACGTAGCCCCCGTGGGTACACGTAGCCCCCATGGGTACACGTAGCCCCCGTGGGTACACGTAGCCCCCATGGGTACATGTAGCCCCCGTGGGTACATGTAGCCCCCATGGGTACATGTAGCCCCCATGGGTACACGTAGCTCCCGTGGGTACATGTAGCCCCCATGGGTACACGTAGCCCCCGTGGGTACATGTAGCCCATGTGTATGTGTAGCCTGTTGGCACATGTAGCCCCCATGGGTACACGTAGCCCCCATGGGTACACGTAGCCCCCATAGGTACATGTAGCCTCCGTGGGTACGTGTAGCCTGCGGGTACATGTAGCCCCCATCATGCTGAGCTATCACATGGCACAGGATACACTCTGGTCCCTCCCTCCTTCCCTCCCTCTCCCTCTCACTCGCTCCCTCCCTCCCTCCCTCCCTCCCTCCCTCCCTCCCTCCCTCCCTCCCTCCCTCCCTCCCTCCCTCCCTCCCTCCCTCCCTCCCTCCCTCCCTCCCTCCCTCCGTCCCTCACTCCCTCCCTCTCCCTCCCTCCCTCACTCCCTCCCTCTCCCTCCCTCCCTCCCTCCCTCCCTCGGATCCTCCTTCTCTCACTCCCTCCCCCTCTCCGTCCCTCCCCCTCTCCGTCCTTCCCCCCCCCCCCCCCCCCCCCCCTCCCACTTCCTCAGACCTGAATGCTGGTCCGGTGGGACTTAGTCTTGCCTATGCCATCTCCTTGGCTCCCTCCCTCCCTTCCTCTCCCTCCCTCCCTTCCTCCCTCCCACCTTCCATTCCTCCCTCCCTCTCCCTCCCTCCCTCCCTCCCTCCCTCCCTCCCTCCCTCCCTCCCTCCCTCCCTCCCTCCCTCCCTCCCTCCCTCCCTCCCTCCCTCCCTCTCCTTCCCTCCCTCCCTCCCTCCCTTTCTCCCTCCCCCTCTCCCCCTCTACATCAGAGTGAATACACACACGCACACACACTCTCACACATACACAACTAACTGCACTATCTCTCTATACTAAGTTCAAGGAACTATCTCTCCACACTTGTAGGAAAGAATCGGCGATAATCCTCAGAGGAGCGTTGATTCGAGCTTGCCACCTCAGCTTTTACACGGCCTCCATCTCTATTGTCATGTTCCTGGTTTTCACCACCTATGTGGTGACAGGAGGTGAACTGACCCCCAAGAAAGTGTTCACTGCTCTCTCGCTGCTGATCACACTCCGCCTCACTTCAATTCACTTTTTTATCCAGAATGTGCTTGGTATCAGCGAAGGCTTCGTTGCTACCACACGAATCTCAGTAAGCATTATTGGAAGGTACCCTCACATTCTGTCATTACTGGCATGTAGATTACTGGCTAAGGTTACAGTCTTCGCAGACAGACATACAGAATCATCTCTGTTATGCATTGAGAGCTATATATGGTCGTATTATTGACAGCTGTCTTCCACATACTATGTTTCTGCACGCTATCATAAGGTGGTTTTTGTCTTGACTTACGTGTGTGGCATTGCTATTTCGGAGTTCCTCTCATTTGTCGAAAGGAGTCCAACCTTCACGTCTTTTTGCGTCCCTTAAGAAAACTTTTTAATGAGTGGTATAGGAAGAGTGGAATACTTACAGTCGGAGTCCGTATACTCTAGTACACTGTGGTATACTGTGATGTACTAGCTGTGTAGTTGATGTCCCAGTGGCCATGATGAAAGTGCAATGCTCACTGTACAGTATATCAGTGTATCACAACACACCTCTGTAGCCCTGTGGATTTTGAAGGTGTTTCAAAATCTGCGGACTGGCCCGTGCACCCCAGTGGCCAAAACAACATGGGGCAAGCCCCACACTACATATCATGTCTTGCACAAGCTTGCCCCACAAATGTCATGCAGTATATTATCTGTGGTATACTGTCAGTGGTATGTGGTATACTATGGTATACTGTGGTATACTATGGTATACTGTGGTATACTATGGTATACTGTGGTATACTGTGGTATACTATGGTATACTATGGTCTACTATGGTATACTATGGTATACTGTGGTATACTGTGGTATACTATGGTAAATCTGTGGTATACTATGGTATACTATGGTATACTGTGGTATAGTATACTATGGTCTACTATGGTATACTGTGGTATACTATGGTATACTGTGGTATACTATGGTATACTGTGCTGTGGTATACTGTGGTATACTATGGCATACTGTGGAATCATTTTGAGAGGTGACTTGTAATGTTGCTTGCTGTCATTACCATCAACCTCACAAGACCACTTCTCCCACTCATTGCACTCTCCTAATTTTCATAACATTACGTGAAAATATCAATATCCCCGAGACCCCTCCTCCTCTCCTTCCCTATCCATCATGAAAGAACTTCCCAAATGAGTCTCCAACCAAAACTCTCTTTGCCAGGCCTAGGGTCAGGAATGAGGTTGAAGGGGAATGTCCCTGTACTACATTGTGTATATCCTGCTGTGGTCATTGGTAGGGAGTGGATTAGAATTGTAACTGCCAAGGATATTTGGCCTTTTGGTTTCCAAGGGAGGAAGTGGTAGCATCCATTATGCCTGTTTCTATGACAACAGTGGTGTTGATAGACTCTGCATGGTGACACACTGACTCTCAGGAGGTGTTTGCAACTCTGTCCCACGAGCAAAAGTGTCATCCCATATTATTGGGTCAAGTATGGTCTATGTGGAACAGCTGTGATGATCCCTCCATTATGTGGAGCAGCTGTCATATAGTCCCTCTGTTGTGTGGAGCAGCTGTGATGGTCCCTCCGTTGTGTGGAGCAGCTGTGATAGTCCCTCCATTGTGTGGAGCAGCTGTGATAGTCCCTCCATTGTGTGGAGTAGCTGTGGTTGTCCCTACGTTGTGTGGAACAGGAGTTGTTGGAAGCAGGCGTGCACCTTGACTGCATGCTGATTATTTTTGCAGATGCGCATTCACTGCTAACATGAATTGGGCGCACCCCGACTCTGAGTAGTGAACACCCATCATGGAGTCAGGGTGCTGGAACACCAACCTACTGCTTGAGACTAGAGAAAGGAACTTCTAGCTAAAGTGCATGTGTTTTTGAATCCCACAGGAGAGAGTCTTTGCTCGTTCTATGCGCGGGTTTAACTCGAGCGTACACCAGAATGGCCACCTCCCTCTCTCCCTCAATCAAACTGCTCATTGTGTTCAGTGCCTTTGTGGGAACTGGTGGCCTCCTGACTCCCCGGAGGGTGTTTACAGTACTCTCCCTGGTCACATTCCTGTGGTCCTCGTCAGTACATTTACTTATGCGTTGTATCTTCTATCTGTCTGAAGCAACAGTGGCTGAGTCTAGGATAAAGGTGAGGCGGATCTACAGCGGTACAACCTCTCTACTAGTCTCTAGCTAGTGTGCTAACCTTGTAAGACGGGAGGAGGTGTGTCAATGTTTGGGTGTGTGGTCAAGAGTAAGATTAGTGTCGTACCCTTGGAAATGCCACGATTGCTGTATCCTTTTGTCTTCGGCCAAATTCGCTGTGCGGTTCGGATTGTGTTAGTTGAAACTTGAAATCAAACCAAAAACATACTGTTACGCTCGCTTGCACTCCAAGTGATTTCGAGTGGAGTCAGGATGCCACCAGTCCAAACAAAAAAAAACTGCATATTTCTAGCTCAAGTGTATTTGGTCTCCACAGGATAGAGTCTTCACTCATTCTACGCGGTGGTTTGATTCGAGTTGGCTACGACTACACACTCTACACTGTCTCTCCCTCCCTGCTCATGTTTGTTGTGGTCAGTGCCTTCGTGAGCACCGGAGGTTCTCTGACACTCCGGAGGGTGTTCACAACCTTCACCCTCGTGGGGTTCATGAGGGAAACATTTACGTTTTTGTTGGTGCGTGCTGTGTTCATGTACTATGAAGGAAGTGTGGCTGGCACCAGGATACAGGTGAGACAGGTTGTACGGGTTCTCTAGCCAGAGTGTTACCATGGTTACCGTGTATGAAGAAGGAGGTTTGTCAATGTGTGTGTAGCCAACAGCTGTTGTGTCATACGAGTGAGGAATGGTGTCCGTTTGTGTGTCCATGTGTCGATTTTGGCTGCAGTGAAGATGAAGTGATTATACTCTGGGGCTGCTGATTGAGCGAGTGTGCCCATATTAGGTGGTGGACGACTAGTGGATGACTACAGTTTAACCCTACCCACACTGTAAATCTTCATGCAGTATAACGATGAAACATTACACTTTCGGATCTCTTACTGATACCTTAAATATGGCACATGCAATGTGCATACGAAACAGTTCAATGACATGGGGACTCGTTCTTGATGGCAGGAGGAACACGTTAACAGGAAGCGAGGCTGAGAAGGCACCGATTGTGCGGAACACAAAAACAAAGAGTTACAAACCAGGAAGGAAGGGCTAATAGATTATCCTGAGATGATAATCTGTGGACGTGTACCTAGTACCAACAAGGCAGTACCTTGAACTCCCTACAGCTACGGCCTTAGCTGACATGTACTCAGTAACTTCAGATACCTCATTAGTTAATGTTGTGCTGCAGTCACTCACGCTCTGAGTGATTTCAAGAGTTGTGAACACCCGTCTTGGAGTCAGGGTGCCACCAGTCTAAACAACACCAATCAAATGCAACAATTGTTTGAGACCCTCTTGTCAAGTTTCTAGTATTTGGTTTCCACAGGAAAGAGTCTTCACTCATTCTACGCGCTGGTTTGATTCGAGCGTACAACACAGTGGCCACTGTTCTCACCCGCTCACTGATCATGTGCATTGTGTTCAGTGCCTTTGTGGGAACCGGCGGCCTCCTAACTCCCCGGAGGGTGTTTACTACTCTCTCCCTGGTCACAGTCCTGCGGTTGACGTCAGGACATTTTCTTGCACGTTGCGTCATCCTGTTGTCAGAAGGAAGAGTGGCTGAGTCTAGGATACAGGTGAGGCGGATCTACAGCGGTGCAACCTCTCTACTAGTCTCTAGCTTGGGAGGAGGTGTGTCTATGTTTGGGTGTGTAGTCAAGAGTAAGATTGGTGTCAAGCACATAGAAATTCTTAGTCTTGGGCAGAGTGGATTCTGATTGTGCTCTGTGGATGTTGTGAAAACATTGCGCTATGGTCACTCATGCTCTGAGGAGTTGTAAACACCGTTTTGGAGTCAGGGTGCCACCATCTAAACAACACCAGTCTAATGTAACAAACTGCTTGAGACAGATTTATGTCAGGTTTCTAGCTCAAGTGTATTTTGGTTTCACAGGAGAGAGTCTTCACTCGTTGTACGCGGTGGTTTGATTCGAGCGGGCTATGACTACACAGTCTTCACTATCTCTATCTCCCTGATCATGTTTGTCGTGATCAGCGCCTTTGTGGCCACCGGTGGCACCCTGTCACCTCAGAGGGTGTTTACAACCCTCTCCCTCGTGGGAGTCATGAGGATATCAATAATGTTTGGATTGGTGCGTGGTATGTTCATGTTATATGAGGGAAGAGTGGCCACCACTAGGATACAGGTGAGACAGACTGTACCACTTCCCTAGTTAGAGGGTTACCATGGTTACCTTGTGTGTCGAAGGAGGTTTGTCAATGTGTGTGTAACCAACAGCTGTAGTGTCATACGTGTGGGGAAATGGTGTCTGTGCGTGACATATATGTCCGTTTTGGCTGCAGTGAAGAGGAATTGGTTGTGTTCCGAGGGTATCAAATCAAGCAGAAACGGTCGCTCACGCTCAAAATAATTTCAAGAGTTGTAAACATCCTTGTCGGAGTCAGGATGTCACCAGTGTAAACAACACCAATCTAATAAACATGCAACTGCTTGCGAACGAGCATGTTGTGTTTCTAGCTCAAGTGTATTTGGTTTCCACAGGAGAGAGTCCTCACTCATTCTGCGTTCTGGTTTGATTCGAGCAGGCTATGACTACACACTCTACACTATCTCAATGCCCCTGATCATGTTCATTGTGATCAGTGCCTTCGTGAGCACCGGAGGTGTCCTGACACTCCGTAGGGTGTTTACGACCCTCTCCCTCGTTAGACTCATGAGGACAACAGCATTGTTTATGCTGGTGCGTGCCATGTTCATGTTATATGAGGGAACCGTGGCCAGCACCAGGATACAGGTGAGACAGGTTCTCTAGTCAGAGCGTTACCATAGTTACCGTGTATGAACGAGGAAGGTTGTCAGTGTGTGTTAGCCTCGTTCCCAGGCCCGTACCATTTTCGGTTACACGAAGAACGTGGAGTAGTCTCCCTGCCTTCCCGTACTGTAACCGATAGAAAGCTGGGCGGGCCTGGGAACAAGGCTGAGTGTACGTGTGTGTGTGTAATTAACAGCTGAAGGGAAATAGTGTCTGCACATGTGCCATTTCGTTGCATATCTGCAACGTGAGACTTTCAGCTTCATGATGTCACATCCGGCAATGTCCTTCGGAGATAGGTTATGCGACAGCAGAAAGGGCGGGACAGGGGGAGGTGGGTGGGTGCACCCGGAGGGTGCAAACAGCGTGGCCGTGTCTGGGCTCCGTGGTAGAAAGGTCTTGGTCGGCACTGGGAAGGCCATATCCGCCGTTTTTGGCATAAATGGACTTAGAAAGGAGCTGTCTTGCCTTGTAGGGCCTCCATTTCCAGCGTTCATGGTCCGTTTTTTAGCTACGGCAGGTTGGAATTTCTCAGGAGGCTTGATTGCAAGTTCGTTAAGTGGTGAGTGTGGTTAAGTCACGTATATGCTTAGTATAGCTGAAATTACCTGTGTGAGCAGTTTCGAGCCCAGCAATGCCAGGGAACAGAAATTATGGTATGTTTAAGTGTTCTATAGACTGAAAATGACCTAGAGAAAGAAACTTGGGCCCTAAAGAGTTAACTTAAAAGAAGAGTTGACTGTGCTGCCAATTAAGGTTGATAAGTTATCACTCTGAGTGATTTTCAAGTGTAAATACCCATCTCTGAGTCAGTGTGCCACATCTCTAATTTTAAACGAACTGTAACAAGAAATTGTGCCAAGATGTCTTGTTTCTCTCACACAAGAAAATCCTTGATCATCTTACAAAGTGGTTCCACTGGAGCTTACAGCATTGTGCTCTTCTAGCTCTCTCTCTCACTGTTTGTGAGAAACTAGTGGCATCCTGACTCCCCGAAGTGTGTTTACAACTCCCTCCCTTTGTCAGGGTCACGAGGCACTCAATACTGCCCATTCTGCTGACGGCCGAGTGGTGCATTCGACTGTAGCCTCGTTCCCAGGCCTGGGAACAAGGCTAATTCGGCTGCTAATCAAGAGGTTGCTTGCTGGTTGCTTGCTGTCACACCATGCCATAGGAGAGATTCTCTTTCTGAGTCAATTCAGCTCTGCTGTGTTTTCTTTCAGGCGTTATTGCCTGAAATACATGAAGTTCACAAAACCGTCGGTCCGAGGGACTTGGGTTTAAATAGGCTCTGCCGGCTCTCGTTAGCCACCATCATGGTAACCCCCCCCCCCCCCCCCCCCCCCCAGGGGCAATAAACATAAAATCCTGTTCCTGTTATCTGAAGCAAGAGTGGCATGGAATAGGATACTAGTGAGGGAGGCACTCCTCTAGCTGATGTGCTAACCTCTTTATTGTGCGAAAGGTACGTAGGAAGATTGTTGTGTGTGCATGTGTGTGTGTGTAGGCAAGAGTGATGCCATACAGATGAAACTGTTGGTACACAACTGCACCCTTTTTGTCAGCTAGCCATGGAGAGGAGTTGATTGTCCTACATGGGACAGCTATGTGAGCAGCTATGTCATACTTCGGTCAGAGTCAGTCACGCCCTGAGTGGTCCAAGAGTTGTGAACACCATCTTCAAGTCAGTGTGCCACCAATCCAAAAATCACCAACCAAAAATAAAACCTCACAAAACTATGTAATGAGCTTTAAACAATCGTTTGATTCCCACAGAAAAGAATCGTTGATCATCTTGCAAGGTGGTTTCATTCGAACCTACAACATCCTCCTTGCCTATGTCTCACCTGCATTACTCATGTTCCTGGTGTTCAGCAGTGTCGCGGGTACCGGTGGCTTCCTGACTCCTCGGAGGGTGTTTACGACTCTCTCACTCATCTTGATCCTGAGGACGTCAACCCTCGGGTTTTTGGCTCGGTGTGTGTTCTTCATCTCTGAGGCAAATGTGGCATTTACTAGGATACAGGTAGGGTAGGCTGTGGAGAGTTGTAGCTAATGTGGTCCAGACTGTGTGGTGTGTGTGTGTGTGTGTGTGTGTGTGTGTGTGTGTGTGTGTGTGTGTGTGTGTGTGTGTGTGTGTGTGTGTGTGTGTGTGTGTGTGTGCGTGTGCGTGCGTGTGCGTGCGTGCGCGTGCGCGCGTGTGTGTGTGCTGTGTACGTGTGTGTGTGTGCTGTGTACGTGTGTGTGTGTGCTGTGTACGTGTGTGTGTGTGCTGTGTACGTGTGTTGGTGTGTTGAACTCGCATGTTGCCAATGATCAAACTGGATGTGGAACAGCCATGCCATATTCTGCTCCATCCTAAATCTTCTGGAACAATCAACTAATGTATGTACTACAACTGAGGAATCACCTTGTTGCCTAGCAACATGAATGGTCTGGTGTGTAGGTTGCAGGAAGGACTTACCAGTGAAAGCTGCAGCTGCTAAGCTCCGATGCTGCTCTGTGGAAGACAGCTGTCAATGGGTGTATGTTTTATAGCCACGATCTTAATGTAGTATGTATTGAGTCACATGACACATTGACACACCTCCTTCAATCCTCTTACTAGTATAACGTGTATAATAATGTGTATAATAATGATTCCACTTCCAGAGATTGCTTGAGCTGGATGATCTCTCAGCGACAATCAAAGACCACACCTACTTGCAGCCTCACACTGAAGAATCCAATGGTCAGTTACGAAAAGCTGGGTGTGGGCCTGGGAATGAGGCTAGCCTAGTACGTATATCTTCTATCAACAATGTGTGTAGGTACTACGAGCATATGGTTTCAGGGACAGTTTATGAAACCCGAGGTCTGCAAGCACTATATACATTTAGTATGTACCATAACCTGGCAATGAACTCATGGGGTGATGTAAATTGTTGACCTGTTTTATCAGTTCTGAGGTAAGCACTAGTCAGACCAGGTCAGATCTGACAGAATTGTTGCTGTTGTTGTAGGTGAGAAACCTCGCACGCTTGACCGCCTGACTATATTCACCTCCTCGTCCGGATCCAAGTCATGGGTATGTCAGTATGGAATGCAAACAAATAGTTTCTTGCCTAGACCCCACCCAAGGAGGAGAGGGTCTGGTGACACAAGCCGGAATCCTCTGGCCCTCTTCAGAATTTGACAAATGAAAATCATGAAGCACGTGGCATTTATTAGAATAATGTGGTGGTGAAAGAGTGCATGTAGTTAATTTGATGTGAGTGAAGAAACTATGGCTTGGTCAAGACCCCCGAGAGGAGAAGCCGGGATTCTTGGGATTTTGAGCGGAAAAATGATCATCACACAGTATTGACGACGGCGGTAGCTGAAACTTTAATTTTGCTGTAGCATATGTACACAAGACTAGCAAACAAATTGCTACAGTGGCTAGTGTGATCGTGCATTGGATGATTTACTGCAGAATCTGAAGAGAGTGAAAAGTTGAGAACTCAGACCCAAAATGCCACCTCAACTCTGAATGATGTTACTAACCTGGATACTAAACCAAGTGTGGAGAGTTTCTTTCCTGCCACACCTCCTGCCACACCCCCTGCTACGCCTGCTGACCATGAGTCAGCGTGTTTGAGGGTGGATGGTATCTCTGCCTCTTGGAGCTATGACAGAGAGAAACTGGTCCTCAGCAATATCAGCCTGGAGGTCAACAAGGTCAGACTGAGTTTATGTAATGATGTAATAGAGTAAGTCTAGGGCCACATTGATTGGGAGGCATGATTGAGTTACTATCAGCTCACCATCCTTCAATAGAAAACCAATAAATTTGAATCCATGACTCAACCTGAGTCAGTAAAGAGACACTCATTCTTCCAGTGCACCACAGCAAATATGCAGCAGTAGTTATATCGTCTCCTATGCTTATACATACTGAATCAGGAATGTAGTATTGAACTGCACAGTAATATACTGAGATGCACAATAGTTTACAGGTACAGTCTTATACTGAGATACACAGTGGTTTACTGAGGTGTGCAATGGTTTACTGATGTGCACAGTAATAGCTGGGATGCTTTTTTTATTGTCTCTCTGTAGGATTCTCCTGTTCTGGCTGTAGTTGGCCAAGTGGGAGCTGGAAAGGTACTCGTGCATACTCATACATGTACAGTAGGTACCTGTATAGACACCCATTTCTAGTGTGTTTGACGTAGCTCACTGACTGATGACAGTGGACTAGACACTATTCTTCAGGCAATGTCATTGCACTGGTATACTGCTAGTACACGTGGAACTGCTAGTGGAGCAACTGGACTTGCTGTTGTACTTATCACTGACTGTAAGCATGCAAAGAAGGACAAAACGCAAGATTGAAGAAGCCACAAAAATGCATATTACTAGTGCACTAGCTTGTACAAAAGTGCTACTGAGAAAGGTCCATGATTCCCTGTTATGTAAATGCATGGATAAGGCTCTTGAAATGTCCACTGTCATCAATCACAGCACATTGAGTTCAGTGGTCAGATATCAGACAAGCACATAGAATTTCGCCCCCCTCTGTACACACAGCGTAACTTCATGACTCCACAACACACACCTCCCACTCCTCCCATAGTCCACACTGCTACAGTGTTTGTTGCGAGAGCTGAAGCCGATGGACGGCAACATGGAGGTCAAAGGTCGTGTCCTGTATGCCTCCCAGGAGCCATGGGTGTTCTCAGGCACTCTCAGGGAGAACATCCTGTTTGGCCAGCCATTCCGGTGGGACTGGTACAACACTGTCATTGAGGCCTGCACACTGGACAAGGTAGGTGGGAGCAATGGAGGAGATGGGAGAAGAGGGAGAGGGGAGAGAAAGTGGAGGGGAGGAGAGGGGAGAAGAGGGAGAGGGGGAGAGAAAGTGGGGGGGGGGAGATGAAGGATTGAAGGTGGAGGGGAGAGAGGAGGGGCGAGGGAAATGTAGGATCAAGGAACTGTACTACATCTCTCTCTCTACTATGTTACACAAAAATGGAACAAAAAAAAACAAATTGGCAGGAACAGCACTCCTGGTGAGCGACAGGATACAATGAATGTGATTTTTGACAAAAATGTGACTGAGATTGAAACACCATTTAAGGACATCATTTGAAAGCTCTTTATGCTGTCCACAAGCGCACAATTTCCAGCTTCGTATTTCATTCTCATACCCATACCTAGGGCAACTTTCTCTTCCAAGTCTATATACCAATTTTGGTTGGCACATCAGTCACCCTATAGACCAGGAGTGCTGTTTCTGCCAATTTAATATTGGCATGTCACAATTGGTAGAAAATGTTTCCCAATTTTGGCACAAAAACGTGCTATCAAAAAATAATCCCTCCCACTCCCTCACCAGGATATAACTCAGCTGATATATGGTGATATGACACTGGTTGGGGAGAGGGGAGTCACCCTGAGTGGGGGGCAGAAGGCCAGGGTGAACCTAGCGAGGGCCATCTACAGCAATGCCGATATCTACCTTCTGGATGACCCCCTCAGTGCAGTGGACGCAGGTGTTGCAAGACACCTCTTTGAAAGGTAAAAGCTCGTTACTGCATTCTTCAACTTCACTGCTTCTGCACTGTATGCTGCACTGTATGGTGCTGGGGTCACAGTGAGTGATCAGTGTCCTCATTCTGTAGGTGCATCCGGGGACTGCTTGGTGACCGTCTGGTGGTCCTCGTGACCCATCAGGTGCAGTTTGCACTGCAGGCAGACAAGATACTCGCCTTGAAAGATGTGAGTGTGATACAATGCTGCATACACTGAAGAATTGTGGTTGAACGGTGTCCCCTTCCTCTGCAGGGTAAGGTGGAAGCGTATGGTAGCCAATCAGAGCTGATCTCCCAGGGTGTGAACCCCACCCACCTCCTGGGACTCATGAAGAAGAAAGAGGAGAAAGACGAGTTTGCATATGAGGACGAAGAGGAGGAGGAGGAGGAGAGGAAAGGTAATTTCTTGGGTTCGGTTAAGTTTCTCCCTACTAAAAGGTGGACATTAGATTGCGAGAGAATGTACATAGAATGAAGCTTTGAACGACTTCTATAGCTACTGACAACAGGAGCCAAGCTGCCATGGGTGGCCTTGTTCCCAGGCTCCTCCCCAGCCTGGGAACGAGGCTAGTCATGGGCTCATTCTCAGTGGTCAAGTTAGTCTCGTTCCCAGACCCTCAATATGTGCGGAAGGAGGGTCTGGCGAATATAGTACAAAATTTTTGAACACTGCGGTATTTCTGCGGTAAGAATCTGATTGGTCAGTATGTGTCACACACTACTTACACCCACTATTTCCCACACAGACACGTGAATCAAGTTACTCAGAATTTTTCTCTGTCAGTGGCATCGTTTGTCTCTGGGTTTATAAGTTAGTCTTGTTCCCAGACGCTCTGGGCATGAGACTATGGTCATGTCTGATTTTGGAAAGTTCTTCACTTCCAACTGCAACCTTTAGAACCACATGATTCATCCCCTGACTGCCCCAAATGGTCCCCTGGAATACATGATCTGCATCAAATGTGACCCTCTAAGCATAAACACCGCATTTTGGCAAAACTGAGATTATTGTACCATCAGAGAGCACGTTTATTGCTGATCACAATGGTAGTTTCATTTTGTCAATCGGACTTACGCGAGCAACGTTATGGGTGCTTGAACGTTCTCGATACGCAAGGTCATTTCGATCGTAGCGGTACTTTTAATGCGCATAAATTCCAAATGCGTAGGACTTCCGGTTTGTGACGCCATTAAACAATAGCAAGCAAGTAGGCATTCAATAATCTCGAGTTGCGAACGGGAAGTCCTACGCGTTCAGTTGTTACGTGCGTTAGAAGTAGCGCAGGCGATCAATATTCGCTTAGGAGCCATTGAACTTTGAACCCACGTACCGTAAATTCAATGTTTGCGGTGAATGGGTGGTTTATGCTTAGAGGGTCACAAATAGTCTGCCTCCCCCTCACATCAGAATCCCTCACCACAGACCCTACTACCCCAACTACCCCAACCACTCCCACCTTCCTGATGAATCCTAGTGTCATGAAGCTCAGAAAGAAACCACTGTCGTACCAGGATGAGAATGTGTTCACCTTGGATGCTGACCCCTCTCCGTTTGACACCGGCTCCCTCTACTCCGCCCCCTCCCTCCTGTCACTGCATTCCACTGTTGAGGGTGGGAGCAGTAGACACGAGGAGGAGAAAAGTGAGGTAGGGTATACTGAGTTATACAAGAGATTACTGAGATTTGACTATGTATGAGATTGGCTGAATATCCAAAAACTGGTTTACTACATTTCTTCACACAGCATCCCTCGCACATCCAACTTGCAGAGGAGAAGGCCCATGGGAGGATCTCCATGGCAACATACTACCGATACTTCAAGGCAGGAGGGAACTATCTGGTGCTGGCCATTGTACTGGTGGTGTTCCTCATGGGAGAGGTGTGTGTGTGTGTGTGTGTGTGTGTGTGTGTGTGTGTGTGTGTGTGTGTGTGTGTGTGTGTGTGTGTGTGTGTGTGTGTGTGTGTGTGTGTGTGTGTGTGTGTGTGTGTGTGTGTGTGTGTGTGTGTGTGGTGTGAGAGTGTGTGTGTGTGTGTGTGGAGGTGGTGCCAGTTATGCTACTAAGTGTCATACTCTTCCCCTGCAGGCCAGTATAGTTGTGTCTGACTGGTGGCTCTCAGACTGGTAAGAACATTGGTCCTACATATCATCGCTAGTCCGTCCTGTGAGGTAACTCCTCTGCCTCTCCACAGGGCGGACTGCTCAACAATTAATATCACCCTCCTGGGGAATGGGACACTACGCTCCTCCTGCTTCCTATCCACCAATCAGAGGATCGGCATCTACGCTGGCACCACTGCCGCAGCCATCCTCCTCAACTTTGCCCGCACCATCACGTTCTACTTTCTCTGTGTGAATGCCTCCAGAGTGCTACACAACAGGATGTTCGCTACCATCCTCCGGGCCCCTGTGCTGTTTTTCGACACCAACCCGATTGGTGAGCAGGATTGTCTCTCTGTTGCCATGATCCAGCATCACTCTTGCCTCACTCTCCCTTCTGCAGGCCGAGTTCTCAACAGGTTTGCTAAGGATGTTGGTTTCCTTGACGATCTCTTGCCATTCACCTTTTGTGAATACCTCCTGGTAAGCGTACAGCCAGCAAAGAGGAGCTAGCTACTGTAGCTGGAGTAATGCACACGCATTGTTGATGGTGCAATCATCTGGTTTACGTCCATTGTTCTTACATTTGCTTACTACTTGTTTGTTTCTCGACAGCTGTTCCTGCGGTTCATTGCCATCATCTTGACGGCATCTGCTGCCAACCCCTGGGTACTCATCCCAGCTGCCTTTGTCATGGCAGCTTTCCTGGTCTTCAGATGGTACTACCTGAAGACTTCCAGGGAGATCAAGAGATTAGAGGCAATTGGTACGGACAGGTTATGGGCTCTTGGTACGGATGTTCTGGATAATGTAGTCATGTGCATCAGCAGCAAACATGGGCTGAGTAATTCACAACTATATTCATGCTTGTTTCAGGAATGATTGTTTCTGATTGTTCATCTATCCAGGCCACCTTTAATTAATACGGATCCTCACTTCAGACCAACCCATCTGGGATTTTGTTCACACTTAGAAATAAATGGGAAACACCTATCAACCATACAAACAAGCCACCCAATGTAGACACTGACATTTCCTCCCTCCCTCCCTCCCTCCCTCCCTCCCTCCCTCCCTCCCTCCCTCCCTCCCACCCACCCACCCACCCACCCACCCACCCACCCACCCACCCACCCACCCACCCACCAGCTCGTAGTCCTCTCTACTCTCACATATCAACCACTCTACAAGGGCTACCCACCATCAGGACATTTGGCAAGCAGACTGTGGCACTTGACCACTTCCACAAATACCAGAATGAACACACACAAGTGAGCAACTCACTGGGCTGTTTAACCCTTTAACCACCGAATTCTTCCCACCAAGACAACACATTTTCATGCATTCAGCGCACACCACTTTCGTAGGTACTCCTCTCCCACAGCATTCGCTCCTCAGCGGCCAAACTTGGTGGGGCCCGCACACATGGAGAGACCCCTCTGGCAATACCATTAATGATATTCATGACCCCCCACAAGCCCAGCAATCGGAGGTCAAAGGTGGATGTCAGCCGGATTTTCACCCAGCATTTCCCTAAACTTGGGCCAGATCTGACTGATGGCACACCTTACACCACCAATTTGCAGGTTTTCTTGAGGCCCTGGGTGGGGTCTATGAATATCATTAGAATCAAAAATTCTCGGGTCTATGAATCTCATTAAAATCAAAAACGCCCATGACATGCGAAGGGGGGGCCTTTCGATACCCCCCCGCTTGTACGTTTAGTGGGGGAGGCGCGCCGAAATCTGACCAAATTTTTGAGTTCGTCCCTCAGAGTCGTCCCTAGGCCCTCTGAAGCCTTTTTGGTCTCTTTTTGGACTGATGAGAAGCCCTACAAGTGCATAGGGTTTAAATGACGTCTATAGACATCAATGGGGCTTAAAGGGTTAACTGTACAACAGCTGTTTCTTAATCACCATGGTGAACTTTGTAGGTAGCATCCATGTCTGTTGTGATGGACTCTTGAACAGTGATGAATGTTTACAAACTTTACAGGCAGCCTCCCTGGTGCACTGGGGCCTCTTGTGTATGTATTCTCCTTTCTCTCCTCCTGTCGTACTTTTGTTGTTGTCCCATGTGTTAGTATGTACCATTCAGTGTTCTTAGCATGCACAGTGTCTGCCTTGTGCGCGTGCTTGCAATATCCGCCGTATGAGTAGGCGTGGTTTCATGGGCAGTATACAAAAGAAAGGTGCAAGGTTCAGTTGCAAGTGAGAAGATGGAAGCGTCCCCTCAAGGATGAACACGTTAGTGAAGTTCTGCATCCCATGCCTAACGCGAAGTAGTCTCGTGTAGCCAGACTCTTGTCTGGCTATGTGAGACTAAGCGCGAATATCCCGCTGACAGCCTGTAGGTAGTTCATTGTCGCGAATGATTCTTAGTAACGTAACTTTCATCATACTACGGGCAGACCTCACCTAGTTTACACTGCGGAGTGGTTGAGCGGGGGCAGCTAGCTCCGGCTCCATTGTACAGTGCCAGCAAAGTCCACATTGCGGCACACCTACGTGTACCACCTGCCCACGGCGTGCAATTATAAACCACAGGGGTCCTGTGGGGACTTAAAGCTGAGACGGATATATATGCAAACATGACATGTCCACACTGCACGATTAGTTGCCTCGCGCTAAGGTGCTTGGCAATTGTTATACAGTCCGTTGTTGTTAGTGCATTTGGTTGATAAGCATCTTCTGATAATACACACACACACACACACACGGATGCATGTATGCACTCGTATGCACACATACAGGGATGGTACCTCTATCTGGTCACTACAAGGTGGTTTGGAATGAGAATAGACACTCTCAGTGCCTTCTTCCTGGCAGCAGTTGCTTTCACCTCCATCCCTCTAGCTTCACGTAAGCATCTTCCTTTCTTGGTACATTTCTGATAAGATACTGCTCCCGGTCCTTCCCTCACTCCCTCTCTTAATCCCTCTCTCCCTCCCTCTCTCCTTCCCTCCCTCTCTCCCTTCCCTCCCTCCGTCACTCTCTCCCTCCCTCCCTCCCTCCCTCCCTCCCTCCCTCCCTCCCTCCCTCCCTCCCTCCCTCCCTCCCTCCCTCCCTCCCCACTTCCTCAGAGCTGAATAGTTGGTTTACCACAGTATATGTGTGGTTAATATGATTTATACAATCAGTCTCTCTCCTTCCCTCCCTCCCTCCCTCCTCCCCTCCGTCTCTCCCTCCAGAGCTGAATGCTGGTCTGGTGGGACTTGGTCTCACCTACACCATCTCCCTGGCCGGCATGTTCCAGTACTGTGTCCGACAAAGTGCAGAAGTGGAGAACATTGTAAGGAACAGCATCAGCCTTTTAACCCTTGAAGTTGTTAGAAGAGCATGAGCAAAGTAAGGACGAGAGCATTCATTTAGTGTATCCCTCCCATTTCTCTTCAGATGATCTCAGCAGAGCGTATCATGGGGTATGGACAGCTGGAATCAGAGGCACCACTGGAGACGCTCCTTCCACATGAGAAGCCACCTCCGGAGTGGCCCAAGAATGGGGAGATAGCTCTGGAGGATGTCTCATTCCGTTACTCTCCTGACCTCCCTCTCGTGCTCAAGTCTCTCTGCTTTCAAATCAAACCCGCAGAGAAGGTACAGCTCGTGGGATAATCTCCCTCCACTGTATGACACGCCTCTGCTCAAACCAGACTCACCACATCTCCATTTCAACATCTCTAGGTTGGCATTGTGGGTCGAACAGGTGCCGGGAAGTCCTCCCTGCTGGCGGTGCTCTACCGGATGGCTGAGCCCTTTGGAGCCATCACCATCGATGGGGTAAACACAAAGGAGATTGGGCTGCATGACCTCCGGCGGAAGATGTCCATCATCCCCCAGGATCCAGTGCTCTTCAGTGGCACCATGCGCTACAACCTGGATCCCTTCAGTGACTTCTCCGATGCTGCACTGTGGGACGTCCTTGAGCAGGTAGGAGCTATATGATGTCATCTGTTGTAGTTGTTGAATCAACCTGCTGGAGTTGAGTTCATTTTCACTTACCCAGGTTCAGCTAAAGCCAGCAGTTCAACAGCTGGAGGGACAGCTTCATGGGCTGGTGACAGAAGGAGGGGCCAACTTCAGTGTGGGTCAGAAGCAGCTGGTGTGTCTGGCAAGGGCCCTGCTCAGGAAGAACAAGATCTTGGTACTCGATGAAGCCACTGCCAATGTTGATATCAAGTGAGCTTGAGAATATCTTGCATGGCTTGAACCAAACCAGTATCGAGTATATTTTCTGTGCTCCTTAGAACAGGTTGCAGAGACTGTTGGTTATCATCTGTTCTCCTGCAGGACTGATGCTATTATCCAGGAGACAATACGGGAGAAGTTCTCCGAGTGCACTGTCCTCACCATCGCCCACCGATTGAACACTGTCATGGACTCTGACAGGATCCTGGTAGGGAGTCATCTACTTCTCATAAACATTAGCAATGGCTGACTACAGGTGAATTAACACATGCTTTGTCAGCTGATTTGAACTCTGCACCAAGTTACAAGTAGCTAGAGGGACGTCACAGTTATTTTGGCATCAGTATACATATTTGCACATTTTCCTAACTGAGCATTGTGCATTCAACCATGCTTCTTGTGAGTAACACGACCTCTCCCTCCTCCTTCCTCCATCCCTCCCCTTCCTCCCAGGTGGTGAGCAGAGGTCAGCTAAAGGAGATTGACAGTCCATATCACCTCCTGCAGAATCCTCACTCCCAGCTTCGGAGAATGGTAGAGAAAACAGGTTCTTCTGCTTCCCGGAAACTGTTCCAGATGGCTCTGGATGCCCACCTCCAACAGAAGAGGCTGGAGCAACAGGCCAGCTCAGAGGCCAGTAGGCAATCAGACAATGACTCTGCACCATTTGTGATACCAGGTATTAACATTTTAGGCTTGGAGACAGCAGTATAACTTATTCATATACATGTAGTGCAGTTACTCTATTCTTGCACTGAACTATTTATGATATGATTATGTAACACTGCACATATTTAAATTTCAGAGTGAAATTAAAGAGCACCACCTGGTAGTTATAATTATAGCATGTGTGACATGCCTCTATTAATACATCGTACACAATGACTATATATGGTTGTAGTATTACCGGTACAGGTATTGGAGCCCTGCGTGTGAACATGTTACTGGGAAATGACGATGCGCATTGAGTTGCCAGCTGTGGATTAGAATGTCAGCTATCTATGGGCTCCATTAGAGAACCCAGTCTAATTGTTTGTAGCAATGTTGTCAACATCTCCTGGCAACAGGTTTGTTGTGGTAAGCATGTTTATGTGAAGCTTAAGTGTGAATAGTCGTCATCAAAGTAACTTTCGTCATTTGGCATATTTCCAGCAAACGGTTCCAAGGTTGCATAAGGAGATGTTGAAAGATTTTCAAGAGAGCTGTACCCATGCTCATCGTAGCAACTTTGGTCATTTGGCATAGTTCCAACAAAGGGTTCCAGGGTGGCATATGGAGATGCCGAAAGATTTTCAAGAGAGCTGTACCCTTGCTCATCTTTGTACAAATTTATGTTGAGGTGGAGCTGTTGTCTTGCGCTTTCAGGAGAAGGCACTTCCAGAAATGGCTTTGAGACATGATAGGGATTAACCCTTGATCTTGGCCTCTCTGCTTGGTCTTGTGTATTCTGAGCATTTGCTTCAGGGGTGTCTGAACTGGGTTGATCTTGATTCCTTGCATCATAATATGCTTCCAAATACGGCCTTGATATGCGATAAGGATTCACATGATATTTCTGTTGCGGCTGGTCATACATTTCAGGAAGGTCCAAGTATGGCTGCACTTCCTCATAAGAATGTTTTCTTGTCTCTCTGAGTTCTGAAACGCTACTCTGACTACCAGTTGCTTCTGGGTGGTACGCATTGAGCACTAGGTACGATGCTGAACCTTGAGACCTGGTGTCCGTCAGTTCCGATTGTGAATAGAAGGATAGACTGTTATAGTAGAGAGGATTGACTAGTGTGTGTTCAGGATCCATACAGTGATTGCTGTCTATTTCTTCATAAGGGTTTGACCATTTTCTCTCTTGCTGTTTATGATTGCAAGTATTCGATACTTTCACACTCACAATTTTCCTCTTTTGTTTCAGCCAAATGCAAACAAGCAGTACACACAAAATCACGGACATCAAAATTAGGGCCAGAACTCCTCCAGTTATGCCTCCAATTGTGACGGCTGCACTCCCCTTGGTACTGGGGTTAGGGTGGTGGACTACCGGTGTGCTAGTGGCTGATACGCTCATGTGAGGTAGCATAGCTGTTGAAATGGCAATGGATGGAGTTAATATCATCACTGTGCTAGTTGGGAAGCTTATCGTGGTCAGTTCCGTTTTACTTGTGAGTGACTGTGTTGGACTCGGGCTTGACTGAAGGCTAGTGAGACAACCTGTGGTACAGTTGTGTGCACCCAGGGTCAGTTCTTCGGATCTGAGCCCCAATGATGACAGACGTCTTTGTAGAAATTGCAACGTTTTTTCCAGTCCTTTATTAGAGTTCAGTAGTAGTCTGAAGATGACGTGATCGTTGCATTGGTGGAGGATGGTAGCGTTGAGATCCATAGTAGAATATGCGCACATGCACATTTGCTGCACTCTCGATACTATAAATGAAGCCACAGTCTCAGTGAGGTTGACCTGTGTGGAGAACAGAACAGTTGGTCAAAATTCTTTTGGAAGCCTAAAATGTGCTGGTCTGGTGAACTAGAAAGCTATATATATGAAATTTCTTTGTCCTTTGACCTTCATGTATGCATGTTTGTACAATCGCATGACACACTTACTGCACTGCCATTTACCAAGACGCACATCTCCTTCACATCCAGTGTACCTTTACACAGAGCAGGATAGTTCACGTATCAGCTCAAAGAATACTGCAAGCTAGACAGAGAGTTGACTTACCAGGTGATTGGCAAATGACATTAGTGCTCAGGCACTCTGTGCTGTTGCTAACATTTATTTCAGGACAGTCGCTTAGTCTGGACTCCCATCCACTGCAGTCCGGAAATGGACCAGTGAAACTGTCCACTATGGTAGTGGAGTTGTCCAACTGGGCAGTGCTGTTGTCCAACTGAGCAGTGCTGTTGTCCAACTGGGCAGTGCTGTTTTCCAACTGGGCAGTGCTGTTGTCCAACTGAGCAGTGGAGTTGAAGTCCAATGGCACAGTGAGGTACCCCTGAGCTCCTGAAGTGATGATATGATCTACAGCGGTTACCTATTCTTGGTTGCCTCAAAATTTCATAAGCTCACTACACTGCTAAATGTTATCTTTCAGGAACATTTCCTGCTACATAAACATGTGAGACTGCTCCTGCATGTACAACTACATGCACCATCATTACCTAGTGGGGAATGGCCCAGCTGTCTGCACACTACAGCAGCATCCTCGGGCTTCCAGCCACCCTCTGGTCCACACAATACCCTCCAAGTGAGGTTCGAAGTACACACCTCCACCCTGCCATCCACAGTACCCTCTGTCCAGTTGCCAACAACCTCAATCTCTTCAGCCCCACTAAGTCTGATTTCACCATCTGCACATTGGGCTGCGTACATATCATATTACCTCATTAAAGCTTATGTTTGCCATTGACAATTTCGTACACTGATGCGTATAGCTAGTCTTCAGTCTACTAAGTAGCTCACTGCTATTATACCAACTTGCTAGAGTTAACAACTGCAACACATACACAAACGTTGTTGCAGAGGTATAGGGGTAGCTACTAGTTGTGCAGCTAGGTGCATACAACATACATGTTCTGCTGGGTAGGAGGATCACCAGCCACCATAGAGAAAGAACTTGCACTATCATCTCTGAAGATCACAAGAGCTAATAGTATCTGATGTAATGCTTGGCTACGTAGCAAGACTATTTATGTGTTCTGTTCTGCATACCATGTATGACTTCACAGTGTGCCAAATTGTCTTATTATAAGATCACTGGCTGATATTAGTACCAATAGAGACTCGTAGATGTCGTAGTGGACTGTAATTCCTAATGCTATCTATGTTACTGCTTACTGTGCTTTGTGTGCAGGGTGAATGCTGTCAAGTACGGCTGGGACAATAATGTCTACAATTTAGATGGGTATAGCTATAGCTATCCTAGATCTTCGGACAGGGAGCTGGCTTTTAGATATGACGAGAGCACATGCATGATGACATCGTGCACTCTTGATACGAGTGCTGTAGCCATGCAGTGCCTTCCCTACAGGAAAGAGGCTGGAATTGTGCTCTGCTGGTATTCGTTGATGCTTGCATTGAGAGCAAATGAGTGCCGAGCTAACCTCAATCCTGCTGGAACATCCAGTATTGAAAACAGCTACTCAATCCTTGCAGAACAACACCGTGTGGGTATAGCTACCATTTCAGGAGCACCCCTGAATTTTGATCTGTACCTTAAACCCTCGATCTGTTTCAATGTGATTAACTTTAGTGTGCACAAAATCCCTCTGGGTTGGTTGGTCTGAAGTGAGGATCCGTATTAATTAAAGGTGGCCTGGATAAGTGAACAATCATTCCTGAAACAGGCATGCTAGCTATAATTATACGAAACACATCACTACTTCTGCAATAACATACAGCTATGAATAAAATGATAGCTGTTCAATTAGGTATGGGTTCATAATTCTCTTCAACAACTTCATAAGCATCATTTTCACCTTCCTTCATCTGCTGTCCTCCTTCAAACACTCCATAAGCTAAACATTGGCTCACTGGGATGCCTCCTCTTCCTCCTGCATGATGTGTACCATACGCCATACATTCTGCCATTGGGATGTTCTCTTCGAACTTGATCTCAGAGGCTCCTCCAGACGTGACACCTGTACCTTGGCTGTATAAGTTAAACACTCTCAAACTCCATGTGTGTAGTGTCACAATGTAATGCAGAATAGCTGCAAGTAATGCTTATTAAGTGTCGAGGCCAGCATTTGTTACTCTCATCAGAATACATGGTGTCAAAATGACACTGTGTGAAACTTTGCTAATACATGCATGTACAATATTGACATGCACACACACACACAAGTCATGCAATCATCACAAGGTAATTCATGTTACAATGTGCATATGAATATGGATGATGCCAGTGGGTTTTACCATTCCTGCTGGCTATATTGCTTTGTGTGCAAGGTGAATGCTGTCTCAACTTCAAATATGGTTCGGACGATAATGTCTACAATCTGCAGGGGTATAGCTAGCTACGGGTATATCCTCTTTGGACAGGGAGAGCTGGTTTTTAGATATGACAAGAGCGCATGATGACATATGCACTCTTGATATGAGTGCTGTAGCCAGTGCCTTCCCTAGGGGTCATTCCGTGTCATGTCAACACAAAAAAATCCTGACCTCTTCCGATTTTGACGAAACTTGGTGAGCCTGTTAGTTCTATTAAGAAACTACTGCACACCAAGTTTCAGCTTCTGAAGTGCTATAGGTTTTCAACTGCAACAAATTTAATTTTCGCCTCAGGTGCCCGTTTTAGACCGCATGCCATGACTGAAGTACCCATATCTACTGATGTGATCAACGTAGAGAGTTGCAACAAGGATTTTCTCGAAGCTCTTGAAAGGCCCTTTCATTTGGCATAATATATAATAGTTTGACGTTTGATCTATTCAAAGTTCAAAGGTTATGTAATGTGACCTTTGACCTTGGTTCTGAAAGTTTTGATTTTTTTTCAAACTTTTTTTATTGAACCTACATGTGTTTATTCACCAAGTTTTAATTTGGGACTACAATGGGAACAGCAACTATAGACCAAAATGTTGTAGCATGTATACATTTTTGTATTCATGCTACTACATTTTGGTCTATAGTTGCTGTTCCCATTGTTGTCCCAAATTAAAACTTGGTGAATATAAACACATGACTAGGTTCAAGGTCTTTGTAAAAAAAGTTTGAAAAAACTTGATTTTCCAGAACCAAGTCAAAGGTCAGATTACATAACCTTCAATAAGAGACCACTCCACACTAAATTTTTACTTCCTCAGTCTACAACAGGTATACTTCTTGACCATAATTACCCCGTGCGCATGCGCAGCAGGGGGTAGAGTGATCGGTTTGTCTGTCCGTCTGTCCGCAGTCCAAGCGCTGTTTGAGCAGTGAAGGCCTTATTGAAGGCTTATTTCAGGATAGAAGTGTCAGAATTCAGAAAATACTAGCGTCTACATAACTCACAGACCAGAGATCCACTCGAGAGGCTGAGAAAAGCTGCGTGAAAGTCGTGCTTCTAATTTATACAATTTGACCACACCCAATTTCTAACATTACTGCCACAACTTACGGTATCTCATTCTGCATGCTGACATCGCTGTATTAAATCATGGCCTAGCTAGTGTGTATTATCCATGAGCTAGCTCATCATGCATGCTGTATGAATAGGCCTATAGCTGTCAAGTCAAAGTTGGCACGGGGTACGTGCTCTGCTGAACACCTCTAGTTATATTATTGCCTGTTTTTACACCACATGCGCCATGCATAACTCAAATATAGCTACCTGTACATAGAGACATTTCCTTAAAGTAGTTGTAATGCCCTCTTGTAATCTGACATGTTTACCTTAATGATATGTCGACATCTGACCTTTGACCTTGGTTTTCACTTTGAATATGTGTGGTTAATAAGGCGACACATGCACACAGAGGAGGGTCTGGCTGGTATCAAGCATGATTATACGGTACTTGGATTTGTCTGCTGCAGCAGTGATTGCAAAAATCACCACTGCATTATTACCCCGCGCGCGCATGCGCGAAGCGGGGTTAAGCAATCGGTTTTGTCCGTCAGTCAGTCAGTCAGTCAGTCGTCTGTCGTCTGTCTGTCAGGCGAAAAAAATTGAAATCTCGCCACATAGACCCTCATAAACCATCGAAATGGAGTCATAACATGATTACATAACCTTTGAAATTTAATTGGATCAAACGTATATGCCAAATGAAAGAGCCTTTCAAGAGCTTCGAGAAAATCCTTGTTGCAACTCTCTACGTTGATCACATCTGAAGATATGGGTATTTCAGTCATGGCACGCGGTCTAAAACGGGCACCTGAGGCGAAAATTAAATTTGTTACAGTTGAAAAGCTATAACACTTCAGAAGCTGAAATTTGGTGTGCAGTGGTTTCTTAACAGAACTAACAGGCTCACCAAGTTTCGTCAAAATCGGAAGAGGTCAGGATTTTTTTGTGTCGATTTGACATGGAATGACCCCTAGGAAAGAAGCTGGAAATGTACTCTGCAGCACTGCAAAAACAACATGTTTGTTTTAACCAGGAATTTGGTAACCTCAGTTGCAGTTCAGTCATAAGATCCATCAGGTGACCTGTTTGTAGCTACCAATATGAGTCACAACCACTACAATGTGTTGATTCCACAGTGCATTGTACTGTCAAACCTTGCAGCTGTGAGTTGTGTTTATCACAAGGACACGTGCTACTACTTTAACCATTTAGGTACACTAGTACTCTACAATCTATATAGCTATGCATCCGGCACTGTGGAAACTACATTGTTGAAGTAACAATACAGTTTGTCATCCCATGACTTGCTTGCAGCTGTCAGTTGTGAGTATTGCATGCACATGATGATCAGCAGATGCATCCCATGACTAGCTGTATACGAGCTGCAACTGAGGTGGCTAAATTTGGTTAAAACAACTGTGGTGTTTGTGCAGTGATGCTGTTATTCATTGATGCTTGCATTGAGAGCCAGTGAGTGCCGGGCAAACCTCAATCCTGCTGGAACATCAAGTTTTGAAAACAGCTACTCTTCCTGAAACAGGCATGCTAGCTATATACGAAACACATCACTACTCCTGCAATACACATAACTAGCTATGTATAAAATGATAGCTGTTCAATTAGATATGGGTTCATAACTTCCTCCAACAACTTCATAAGCATCATTTTCACCTTCCTTCATCTGCTGTCCTCCTTCAAATACTCCATAAGCTAAACACTGGCTCACTGGGATGCCTCCTCTTCCTCCTGCATGATGTGTACCATACGCCATACATTCTGCCATTGGGATATTCTCTTCGAACTTGATCTCAGAGGCTCCAGACATGACACCTGTACCTTGGCTGTAAGTTAAACCAGTAAAAACACTCTCAAACTCCATGTGTGTAGTGTCAGAATGTAGCTAATGCAGAATAGCTGCAAATGACACTGTGTGAAACTTTGCTGATACATGTAGCTACAACAATATTGACATGCACACACACACACAAGTCATGCAATCATCACAAGGTAATTCATGTTACAATGTGCATATGAATATGGATGATGCCAGTGGGTTTTACCATTCCTGCTGGTGTTTCCTAGGCCTCTCCCTCATCTTCCTCAGTGCAGCAATAACAAGGATCACCACAGTAGCAATGATCAGCACCACTACCAGAGCACCCACAGCTCCCAGGTTGGCAGCTATGAGTGTAGAAGGGCTGGTAGGGTTTTCCATCAGAGGGTTTGTCACTGAGGGGGAAGGAGAGGAGGAGCTGTTGGGGGTAACCATACAGGCAGTTTTACACCTGGGCTGACACAAGCACACTGCTTCGCATCTACCTCACTTCGATCCATACGTCCTTATTTAGAGTATGCATGTCAGTTATGGCATCTCTATACAGTTAAGGGCATTCAATCACTGGGATCAGTACAAAAATTTGCCTGCAAAGTTTATTTAAAACGATGGGATATGGAGTATGAAAGCAGTTGGACCTATCACCCTTATTCACAACGTTGCAATTTTTAACTACAATGTACAATATATATTATTAGCACTTTACTACCGGTTATTTGATACAAAATTACTTTCCATATTCCAGTAGTCATGGCATCCTTAATTATACTGTTGTATTCGTCGTTTGTTCCGTCTGTAATTTCTTTGTGGAATAACTAATCTTCCTCTATTTCTGTATTCAAGGCTCATATACCACATTAACATATGGTTGCTATTTATGTAGCCTTTGTCTTTTCATAGAAAAACAAAACCCATCACAGTCAGCAATAATTATTGTTACCCTACCTGTTACAGTACTCGTGGTAGAACTTGGCTCCGTTAGGGTGTTCGTAGGTAATGGAAATCCAGAAGACTGTGTACTTGCTGATGCTTGCCTGGCTGCTGAAATAAGTTGTACTTGAGGTAAATGGAGCAATAATATTATATTGCAGTGCATATTGTCACCCTACCTGTTACAGTGGAGGAAGCAGTGGGACTTGGTTCTGCTAGAGTGTTGGTAGGTAATGGAAATCCAGAAGACGGTGTGCTTGCTGAGAAATCTGCAGCACAGCGACAATTGCATGGTAGGAACATCAACAGGTCATTCTAATACAGACCACTAGCAGTATACTCACTTTGACAGAGTACACCTGCATATCCTGCACAAACACGATTTGATAGATCATATTGAGTTTGACAGTCACTTAGCCTGGATTCTGTGCCCACACAGTTCACATTATCGTAAGATGCTATCACTCTTCCTCCTCCGAGAACAACTGACCTGGCATTTTCTGTGTGCATGTATAATGAAAGCAAAATGCAGGACTGCACAGAGGTAATTACTATTGTGCGACTTGCTATCTTGTGCACCTACCATGTGGTAGTCCGAGTTCCCTGCACACAACTTCAGCATCCTGGTCGTCCCAGTTGGCGTCACACACTTTTGTTCTGAATCCACCCACACGTGGTGAACTACAGATCTCCACTTGTCCCATCACAAACTCTTCACTTGACTGATTATTAAACAGTCGAACGTCACCTTCCCTGCATTGTGGGTCTGTGATGTAATATAACTGATCTGATACAAGCAATACGTTATTAGCTACCGTTAGGGTTTAGGGTTAGGCATGGGTGATAAGAGGGCATGGAACTACAGGTTGCCTCTATAGTAGATCTTTGTACTCATACTCAGAGTCATGCCACGTCTGCATTCTGTAATGATATCTACAGTCACTGTCTTAGGATATTTCTGTTCACTCATGTCACTGATACAACCATATACAAGTTTACTAGGGTACCTGCACAAATTGCACCACCATCTTGGGAATGTCCACACAATCGGTCGTCACCAGTTCCGATGGTACACTCATTAAGTCTGTTCTCTGTCCCAGCACATGTCACACTGAATACTGGTCCATCCCCTCCACCATAGAAGCCGTCAAAAGCAGGAAGTGCTATATTTGTGAGGAGGTAGCAGACACAATGCAATGTTATCCTTAGCAAAGGCATTCCAACAAGCTCAAACTCACCTGAACCGGAACCAAACAGTTGTCTGCATACAGTTAGGGCACCATTTGATCCCCAGGATGCAGAGTTACCACAGACTGTTCCCCACTCCCCACCACAGCACACCTCCACTCTCCCCAAAATCTCATTCCCTCCTCCCACCAACCGGACATCCCCTTCAGTGCAACCTTTCCCAGGACCTGCAATTGCAGTGAAACAACAATGGCATCTTCTGTCCATGCATGTTCAATGGCAGCAATCTTCCATACTATAAAGCTACAGACCGTATAACACAAAACACAGGTGGAGATATGATATATATGCTTCACACATCTTACCATTGTTGGCCATTGCATGTGTGTATGTGCATGCCACCAGTATGACACATAGCCACAAGAAACTGCTGTACAATTTCATTTTCCAGCAGATTCCTCTTAGTATATAGCTGTTGGTACAGATACACAAACAAGAAGTGTGTGTGTGTATGTGTGCTGTGTGTGTGTGTGTGTGTGTGTGGGGGGGGGGGGGGGGGGGGGGGGGGGGGGGGGGGGGGGATGATGTTAAGTCTTGTTATGGTTTACTGTACTGGCAGAGTTCCGGTTTAATGTAAACCAGTCAAGTTTTCAACAAATTGGGGGTTCAGGAAACCCCTTCAGAAAAGCCACATAAAACTATTGCACATGCAATTGCAACTACTGCAGTTAGTGAGAGTTTTTTGTTGGTTCTGCATGGCCTGTTAACTGTAGCTGGTTATACGGTACAACGATTGGCTAATGCCCATGGACTGTCGGTGGTTTTCATTCGTACAATCAAATGCCACCAAAGAATTCTGGACAGCTTTCCTGAGGCCAAGTAGATATTAGTATTGTACAAGATGTATAGGGATACCACAATGGCAAAAGTAGGGAAACAAGGTATAGGGATGATAGTTCCATATACAAGCCCTGCTTCTTGTTTTTCGGTTCTGCAATCACTACATTACTAAGGTTGTATACATCATTTTTGTCTCGGCACCGAAGTGCCGAGACACAGTGCTGGATGCGTAGGTATGTGGCACCCTGACCCACCCCTTGCTCACACAGAACGTCCAAGGATATTGACGCTGACTTAAGCTGAAAGTCTCATAGCTAACAGGTTTTGAAGTCATAAAGGGTTAAACAGCAGCCATGTCCTCTGCATGATTCTAGCTGATACCAAGTCGTGCCGAGACACATCATGTACAGTATTAACTAGGAGGCGGATATTGGTCCAGCAGGAAGTACATACCTTAAGTATATAGGTCATGGACATACATGCACATTCAACATGGTCCTGACCCTAACGTACCCTAACCGTTAGCTCACCATGTTTACCTCAGTTGGAAATCATATTCATTATGACCTGTTTGTAGCCACAACCATGCACCACAATTACAATGTATTGTGTGCTGTACTGTCAAAACCTTGCAACTGACTTGCTTGCGGCTGCGGCTGTGAGTTGTGATTATCACAGTTCTATTTCTATGTAGGCCGGTGTTGGATGGAGACAGCTGAAATCGGCTGAGTTCTCTAGCCTGTGCTGCTGTATGTAGACTTGCTTCCACTCCTCTGCAGCTGCTGCGAGCCCAGTGGCTTAGTGGAAAGAGTGTCTGACTAGTATTCAGAAGGTCTTGGGTTCAAATTCCTGCTGGTCCAGAATATTTTCTGTGGATTATTCTCTCTCTCAAATTGAAGCGATAGTAGTACTCTACAGCCGTTCCCAGGCCGCAGAGAAAGTGGCCTGGTATCCACTGCTTGCGCATGTGCAAGCATTCCAAGAAAAACATGGGAAGTCGTATTCATTTATAAATGGTTTGTAAAATTGATATATATACAAGAGTACTCTACAATGTATGCCTTAAAGTTCATCCATGTGGATTTTGTTGAAGACATTATGTCATCCTATGAATTGTTTGCAGTTATGCGTTTTGAGTATTGCAATGACATATGATGGAATGGTTCTGATTAGCAGATGCGTCCCAATAAAAGTTATGCAACTGAGTGACCAAATTGTTTTTGCACTTCCTGCCAGACTAATAACCACTTCGTATTAACTATGGTTTTAGGATCGCACACATGACAGATTGTACGTCGTACCCTAAGATAAAGCTTGCTCTAGCTACTGTAATCAGCAAGTTAATTGTATGCTATTACTGAACATTGATTACTGGTGCATATCATCCCCAGGTAAGATTTATGTTTGCAATGTGTGTCCTCCTTCGTTTTCTAGGAGCCACATCGACCACCTATAATGATGATACCGCTCATGTCATACATCTACATCTCTGAAGGCAGAATTTCTATGACAGGCCTACTACTTCTGTGTAGTCATATCCATATCTATGGACCAATATATGCAGCTTCAGTTTGAGTAGGAGCCGGTGAAATGTAAACAAACCTTGCTTTCCCGAGGCTTGGGCTACACCCACAGTGGGAGCTAACACTAATTGCACCATACTTGAGTAAACTTCAGTGGCAACCCACAGCATTTTTATGCATGGGAAGGATAGTAATGCCCTTGAAAAGAATTCAGTGGGAGCTGATCCTTGCATCATACTTGAGTAGTTACCCACTAATAACCACGACATAGCAATAGTAGGATGGTCATGCAACTGTCCTATAGCTAACAAATACTTTGGTAAAAGAACAATTTTGTTTTTGCAGTGAGAAGAATTCACTCTTCTAGTCGGCTATCAAGCATCCTTTACAAGTGTCATCAGCTCTTTCAGAAGTATTATGCGGCTTCCCATTAGTAAAGTGAAGTGCAAGGAGAGGCTCAATACCAATACTCTAAAATATGTATGCAAAAGAATTGCAGTAGTACTTCGCTGGGTCTCAAGACTATTACGTAATAAGGTTTAATACACACCTGCACCCTCCACGGCCTCTTTTGTAGACAATTAGCTACAACATTGGGAGAAGCAACTTGTTTTGCTCCCAGAGACTGCACTCCTTTATTTCTGACTTTCTGTTTATCATTCAAATTCTACCCATTGGTCTCGCGGCCCAGACGTTCGCTGGGCGCTCGAACATCTGGGGATTGAAACGGAAGTTGCTTGCCAAGTCTAAGAACGAAGCTACCAATACAATTCTTACCTATTATTGCGAACGAGCTCGAGGCTGCAGCTGAGCGCACACCGCTGGATCCTCAGTAGAAGTTTGGTGTCGCGTGATTATCAAAGGTTAGACCAAAGGCAAAACCGTATAGCTACATGTATTAGTGCACCACGAACAGGGTTCAGCTGAGTTCGGCGCGGTTGAATCCGCTGCACTGTGGTCCAGCGTAGCGGATGTGGTGGTGTATGATGTGTATGCAGTGTTTGAGTTTCCGGTTTTGCATGTTCGTTCCCTTTTGTATGTAGCTACGTGAACCTATAGCCTTAGACGTAGCTAGCTACATAACAAACATGCTAAGGTGATTATTTGTCCAATCACCCTGCGCACTATTGAAAATGGATTTTCAGTGTCCTATGCTTAGATTGAAGCAAAAAGGAAACATTTCATGTTTACTTTCTGTTTTCAAAGAAACGTCTTGGTTTTCCCTTTCCCAGAAAAGCAACATCAAACTCAGAATGCCAGTTTTAAGGTGAATCCATTCATTCTACAGCAGAAAGAGTAAACTCCCTGATCCCATGCAAGTGAAGGGAATGCCAAGGTTGCTTCTACCAAAATGCTTTTCTGACAATTGAAGTGAATTAGACTCTGAATTCTTGTTTCTCTCCAGCCTTGAACTTAGTAAAATTAAATATTTTCCAAACAACAAAACACACAGCCTGGGATCACCTTGAGGCAAATGGTATTGTGTACATAGATTAGCTCAGTGTATTTGGTACAAGAATGGTTTGAAGAACGGTAGTTTTAACGTAGTCTTTTAAATGAGAAAGGAATACAACCACAATCCACGATGTAGCCTCATTCCCATGGCCCCACCCCACCTGGGGAATAAAAGCAACATCAGAAAGCTATATATATTGTTCTCCTTTTCAAGGACAAGGTAAACCGAAAGCCTTACCCATTCATGACCGAAAGAGCATCTGTGAAGGGGGATCTCATGACAGTAGTGTTAACTTAACTATTCATGCTAACATTACTGTATACTGCCTGTAAGTTACTGTGTAACTGGAAATTCATATGGCAGTGGTTCCTGACGGTTCCAGTCTCCTGGGTGTTACTTGCCTGCTCCAATGTTACATACTGATGTCTTCAGTGCGTACTCTCTGTCCTCATCTGGGCTGCCCAGTTCTAAATGAGAGGGCACACTAGGGTGTGTTCCATGAGGCCCATCACTGTTCCTATATGTAAACACTCTTGCAGTCTCAGTTGTGTGCGGTGAGCGGGTATTCTTTCCAGTGGTGGGAATGGTATAAAGGGGTTCATGAGAAGGTGTTCAGGTTCGTTAGTGTCTCCTGGTCCTTTTGACTTTGAGTCACTGCTAGCTAGTACCAAAGTATGTGGGATTTTCCAATGCACATCTTACCATTGTTGGCCATTGCATGTGCGTATGTGCATGCCACCAGTATGACACATAGCCACAAGAAACTGCGGGAAGTGTGTGTGCATGTGTGTGTGTGTGCATGTGTGTGTGTGTGTGTGTGTGCATGTGTGTTACAGCAGCCTTCAGTTTTAATGGTAGCTACAGCAGCCTTCAGTTTTAATGGCTAGATACCTGCGTGATGCACGTAAGTTTCACACTTGTCGATTAGTAACAAGAGTCTTCAGCAGGATTGGGTTTGAGTACTACTGGAAAGAAACGAGAGATTGCTGAATGTCGTGACATTACAAAATCTCCGCATTTGTTGCACGCTCTAAGGCTGATCATAACCTGGAAACCCCTTTCTAATTTCCACCTATGCCTCCTGGATATTATTCACAATGAAAATCTGTCCTGGAGGACTTCACAGAATTGGTTGTTTTTTTTTGCAAAGGTATGCGCATACGTATCAGAAAATTTCTTCCATGAATTATGACAGCGTAGCATTTCACATGACCACAAAACCATACATGCTCTGAGAGACTGAGACTAGGCAATATAATGGAAACTGTCCAAAAGTTCAATCCAGTTTTATGAGTGTTGTGACTATGCACTTGAAAGTTGCAATAATTGTGACACAGTATTCATATTCAGTTTGTAAATTCCTTTAGATAATGTGTCCAGTATGGACGAATTTGGGGACATGATGATTGTAAAGATGCTGATAAGTTACTATTTCATGATAATATGATATGGCTGTGATATCACTCAGGTTTGCTGACACTTTCCATGCACGTCTTCTCTTGCCACATAGATGTAGTACAGTAGAGGTAGTGGAGTTGTCCAACTGGGCAGTGCTGTTGTCCAACTGAGCAGTGGAGTTGAAGTCCAATGGCACAGTGAGGTACGCCTGAGCTCCTGAAGTGATGATATGATCTACAGCGGTTACCTATACTTGGTTGCCTCAAAATTTCATAAGCTCATTACACTACTATATTTTATCTTTCAAGAACATTTCCTGCTGCATAAACATGTGAGACTGCTCCTGCATGTACAATGTAGTGCTACATGCACCATCATTACCTACTGGGGAGAGGCCCAGCTGTCTGCACACTACAGCAGCATCCCCGGGCTTCCAGCCACCCTCTGGTCCACACAATACCCTCCAAGTGAGGTTCGAAGTACACACCTCCACCCTGCCATCCACAGTACCCTCTGTCCAGTTGCCAACAACCTCAATCTCTTCAGCCCCACTAAGTCTGATTTCACCATCTGCACATTGGGCTGCATACATATCATATTACCTCATTAAAGCTTATGTGCTATTGACAGTTTCGGTACACTGTTGCGTATAGCTAGTCTTTAGTAGCTCACTGCTATTTTACCAACTTGCTAGAGTTAACAACTGCAACACGTAGCTACAAAAACGTTGTTGCAGAGGTATAGGAGTACTAGTTGTGCAGCTAGGTGCATACAACCTACATGTTCTGCTGGGTAGGAGGATCACCAGCCACCAGAGAGAAAGAACTTGCACTATCATCTCTGAAGATCACAAGAGCTAATAGTATCTGATGTAATGCTTGGCTATGTAGCAAGAGTATTTATGTGTTCTGTTCTGCATACCATGTATGACTTCACAGTGTGCCAAATTGTCTTATTATAAGATCACTGGCTGATATTGGTACCAATAGAGGCTCGTAGATGTCGTAGTGGACTGTAATTCCTAATGCTATCTATGTTACTGCTTACTGTGCTTTGTGTGCAGGGTGAATGCTGTCTCAACTTCAAGGACAATAATGTCTACAATCTGCATGGGTATAGCTAGCTATATCCTCTTCGGACAGGGAGAGCTGGCTTAGATATGACAAGAGCGCATTATGACATCATGCACTCTTGATACGAGTGCTGCAGCCATGCAGTGCCGTTCCAGGCTGGAATTGTGCTCTGCTGGTATTCGTTGATACTTGCATTGATCATGAGAGCAAGTGAATGCCGAGCTAACCTCAATCCTGCTGGAACATCCAGTTTTGAAAACAGCTACTCAATCCTTGAAGAACAACACTGTGTGGGTATAGCTACCATTTCAGAAGCCCCCATGAATTGATCTGTACCTTAAACCCTCCATCTGTTTCAATGTGTTATTTCTAAGTGTGCACAAAATCTCTCTGGGTTAGTCTGAAGTGAGAAGGTGGCATGGATAGGTGAACAATCAGAAACATGCCTGAAACAGGCAGGCATGTTATGTACAAAACACAGCACTGCTCCTGCAATACACATAACTAGCTACATGATTGTATAAAACGATAGCTGTTCAGTTAAGTATGGGTTCATAACTCCCTTCAACAACTTCATAAGCATCATTTTCACCTTCCTTCATCTGCTGTCCTCCTTCAAACACCCCGTAAACTAAACATTGGCTCACTGGGACGCCTCCTCTTCCTCCAGCCATTATACAGTTGCTCAATCTGTCTGCTCAAACTGCAAATTGTAAACAGTCATTCACGCTTTCCTTCTGCCTCATGTTTGTGAAAAGCAAGTTGTTCAGGTATAGGAATAGGAGCTCCTGTTCTATCGGACAGAACCTCCACAGGATCGAGGTGCATGGGATAGTGCATAATAATTATGCTGTGACACTTCACAGTATTCACAATATGTTATAATTCAAGTACATGCACATCTATGATCAAGTGATTCATTGGTCTTTGAAATTATACACATGCACACTATTACTAGACCCAGGCAATGTTGCTTTCCCAGATGCATCTGAAGTTCTATACTTCATGTACTAAGGTGTGCATGACTGGGCTGAATGGAGCATCAAAAGGTATACTGTAGCAGTTCACATTATTGACGTTAATCAGCTACTTAGTCTAGTCCACCATCCACACAAATCAAGCCGCTGACACTCCCCACATTCCACAGGAAAGTGTTAATGTTGAACTTGAATGTCTTACAATTACCGTAATAGGCAGGTCACAGAGAGTATCCAAACCCACGCATGCAGATACAAAATCAAAGGTGAACTGTTCACTACACAATCAGTCCAGTTTTGTACTGAAATGGCTCACAATTAAAATGGCTCACAATGACGCTGAAGTAATAAATCTGTTCGCCTTCAGCTTCTCAACACCATGCAGAGCTACAGGTTATGCATGGCTACAACTGTCAAAATTATTATAGACATCATGGTTATGTAATCCCCTTGTAAGTTGTAGAAAAACCTTTAGTCTCGTTGTCTTCTTCAGGTGGTCCTTATTGGCTTGGCCCAGGTTTGAGATTCAAGTTTTTTCTCCTTCGCTTATTGTACCTGTCATTCCCAGTTAACTCTGTTCTTTTGCAATTGGCCCTTAAATAATTGGTACCAGCTAGCTACCACTGTTCATTGGAGGGGAGTCAGGTCAACGATGCAGTGTAGCAGTGGCAGTGAGAGCTTTCCAATCACATGACTCACTTGCTGCTGATCACATGACAGCTTCACTCCCCAACTATGGATATCAGGTGCACATCTGCATATCCATACGTAGTCCTTGGGTGTTTGGGTGGAAAGGTGGTCCTTCCACCATTGTCCACTGGAAGATTATACTTTCCCCAATAGGACACTCTATCGTGGGTGTGACTCCCCTCCCCTTTCCTATGAGTATGATGCATAATGTTTTGTGATACTAGTATATATACTACAACACGTGCACGAAAGTCAGTGACGGGAAAGATAAGTACATGCAGTGGCTAGCCAGCATGTACCTGCAGACAACGTTACCATCATGATATGAAACTAACCATTGCATGTCTAGGCATTCAAGTATTGATTCTAAACTGTGATTTCCATAATTATAGGCTGATTCCCAGTCCCAATGGCCTGTAGGGAGGGGTTGTCAAATGCTCTCCCTTGTCTATATATCCTATGTCGGAAATATGTAATGGCCCTTGCAATTGCTTTGTATCCCTTACTGCTCAGTAGGCCATAAATGCTACCACTGAACATAACTCATTGATCCCCTGTATGCCCAATGCACTTATTGCCAGCATGAAACTGTTCTGTTGACACAAATAAACAATGCAATCATGTAGCCAAATATCATGTTGCTGACCTGTTGGCACAAATATCTCCCAAGTCGGAAAAAGCCCACAGTTGCAAGCCACTGTATGTATATGAAACCCCTGACTTTGGAGACCACAAACCTCAGATCTAGGGTAGTATAATATTATATAGCTGGCTTTCGGAAGGGGGGGGGGGGGGGGGGGGGTCAGCATAGTTTGTCCAAAGCTCATTTCCTATACACTCCATTTTTCACCACTGTGAGCTTAGGCATTCATGTGTACTGCATCGGTTTTTGTAGGCCCTTAGCATTTTGTGCATGATGATTAGCTGACAAGTGTGTCTTGCTTATTTATCTGCAAGCTAAGGCATTGTTAGCTACAAAGATCTGGTGGGTGTTTGGGAGATATGTTTGACGAAAAAGAGAGGCAACTGCAAGGCTACGACATTCCAACTGCCTGACATAATAAGACAGAATGAACGGCAAATAAGTAAAATGCACTATGCTGTGGCTCAGCTGGTGTTGGTGGTAACACTGGTTGTTTCAGTGGTAATAATATCCATACCCTTACACTGCCTAGCTTCCTCACACAGCAGACGCTATATACTAAAAGTAATGTAACAGGATGTAGGGATACCAGAACGGCAAAAAGTAAGGAAACAAGGTAGGGATGATCACACAAAACAGTGAAGTACAGTCAAACCTCCGATAGTGGACCCTACGAGATATATAGGGCCACAATATAATAAACCTCTCTACAAAGGACGCTTTTCAAGGTCCCAAATAATTGGTTTGCCTATGGTTCTGATACATTTTGAACCTCCGAGAAGAGGACAACCTCTCTACAAAGGACAAAAAGACTTGAATTTATATTGTTCCCAAAGTGTCCTTTGTTTGGAGGTTTGACTGTATACGATCCCCCTACAGAGATCTTTTTCCATATACGTGTAAAATGAAGAAAGATATGTAAGGGGGATTGTATACTTCACTGTTTTGTGTGATCATCCCTACCTTGTTTCCTTACTTTTTGCCGTTCTGGTATCCCTACATCCTGTTACATTTTACTTGCTTATGTCATTCTTTTTAGCAGCAGGCACATGTTTGAGCTGAAATTTGCCATCACAGAGGTTGTGAAAAAGCAATGGGTCGTTGCACTGCTCGGTTGAAAATGCTGCTGTTTCGTGCGAAAACCATCATGAGAGATTGAGGCGACGTTGAGCTAAGTTGTCTGAAGAAGAAGAAGAAAGAAAAACAATTTGCCCATTTTGTGAGTGCCTGCTTTGGTACTTTCGCGATGGTTTTTCGCGACGCTGGGAGTCTTGTTGGACATGAAAACACTCGAAGATGACTGGTATGTTGTTATAAAGTGTACCGTTTCTGAGATTTGGAGAGATTTTTTTGTATTAGCATATATTGTGTGTCTGTCGTATCCTTACATATAGAGTCTACCGACTCTATGACAATCCCTGGAATATATTTCTCCTGTTCCACCACCTTGCCTTTCCATGCTAACTGTATGGAACCACTCTGAAATTTTCCCCTAGTAGGCAAAATTAGGCCAAATTCCCAATGCTATGGTGTCAAAGAGAATACCCCAAAAGACCAAGCATCATGTTGATCCTTCGCATTCATCTGCAAGGGGAACTCCGCATGCCTGGCTCATCACATCACAGTTAAATTGCAGTCTGCTTGCATGACACAATATATACAACACCAGGATTATCCATGCCATGGTCTTATGATAATCCATTGCACTGTAATTGCACCGGCAATTGCCTTAATGGCATTCGCACAATCATATTTTGCCCTGCTGTTTCATGCCCAACAGAGCTATAGGACCTCTGGGTGGACTCGTACAAATCTGTAACCACTTTTAGCAATGCAGAGAACACATCTCCTTTTGAATGCTATCACTGGCTCCTTTTGGACTTTAAAAATCCAAGATTGTCACCCCAAACATACTAATTTGTACCCCAGATGTTTTCCCTAATATGAATCCCGGCAGTCAGCCCATTTTTCTTGCAGGAATGCAAATGCAGATGCCTATATCTTGCAGCCACCCTCTCAAAGCCTATATAGAATCCCTGCTACTAGACCTGCAAGATGCCGGTTTCTGTTCCCAGAAAGGTTCATTATAATTAATAACCGGACCTCTACATGCATGTCCATTTCCGGAAATCATAGCTGTAATGTGGCACATAAACACAGAATAATTCTAGCAAGGATGGGGCAGTCACAAGTTGTGCAAAAGAACCCTAAGACCCCTAAAAGTGGTATTAAAGACATTATAGTACTGCATTATTCTTGTCGAATAACGCCACATGGTGGCCATTTTGGAAACCGCCCACCACGGCTGACGCAGGCACAATTTCACATGCCTCAATATCTGAAAATGTTCACAGTATATTAATCTATAATTATGTGTACCAATTTTGGTGCTTTTATCAAAAAGTGAACGATTGGTTTGATATGCCGCTGCACTATAGGAGAACAACAGCTACTGGAACAAACAACACAAGCCAAATAGTGGAAGATGAAATGGGACTCGTGCCTGGAGAGCTGGCTGAGGGAGAAGGAAAGGCACTCCCTGAAGGGCTGGCTGAGGCAGAAAGAATGGCACTCCCTGGAAGGCTTGTAGATGCAGCAGAAAGACTTGGAGTCATACCTATAGAAAGCAATGCATCAGATTAGCACATAACTATATGACTATGAATACTATATATCTATCTATGACTGGATCGTTTACCTGAGGGTAAACTATATGCACAGAATGTACTATGATAATAGTACATTCTGTGCATATAGTTTGTACCGTATTTAACGGTACATCTAATCTAGCGGTAGAAATTCATTTCCTGGCATTTCCACTAATCCAATTAAGCGGTAGCTTGGGACACTAATTATTTTTTGTGATTCCAATGTTCCGATACCAGGAATGTACTTCTCAAAACAACACGAGTTCCAAGTAGACAATACACTATTCATAGTCAGTCTGATTCGGTCAAAATGCAGTACGTGGCACGGCAGTTGATGCCTATTTCACAACAGTCAGCCCTTGGTCACAAACGAGTTCTCTCGAAATTCAGCGCGTGGCACCGTGGTTGATGATGCCCATTTCTTGGAATTATTATAGCCACATGCACCGCCGAAAGGCAGTGTGTGGCATGGCAGTGGGTGTCCATTTCCTGTAGTCACAACAGTCACAAACACCGAATGCCAGCGTGTGGCATGGCAGTTGATGTCCATGTTCCTGGGCTAACAGTCACAAAACGCTCGAAATGCAGCGCATGACAATGATGGCATGGCAGTAGACGTCCAGTTCCTGCAGGGAATAGTGCAGCCACAACAGTCACAAACACTCGAAATGCAGTACGTGGCATGGCAATTTCCTGGAATAACAACGTGCACAAATGACTTCTCTCCAAACGCAGCGCGTGGCAATTTCATACAACTGTCCATCCAATCTAGTGATACAAATTCATTTCTTCACTGAACAGTTTCTGTCTCAGTTGTAGTTACGATCGGAGTCTGTGTTTGAGCATGGATTCCCCGTGCTCTATTATCCATGGTTTGAGACACAGATGTAGTACAGGTGGTGAAACAGTTTGCTCCACATCACCAGTTCCACTGGCTACAGGTACTGTAGTAGAATCAGTACTTCCAGTTGACAGCATGGTGCCATCATCTTCCAAAATCACAGCTTGCGAGTCGTTCTGATCTGTTCTTGATGCCGTCGCATCAACCTGTCATCAGTCAACCTGACAAGATATGACACAGGACCAACAATCTTCTCAATACAACCAGCTAACCAGGTCCGCTGCGGAAATTACGCACATAGACTCTGTCTCCTTCTGAGAAATTTTGCTCCTGAGACTTTCTATCATGGTCCTCCTTCTGTTTCAATTTACTCTCAACCTGGCGCTCCAAATTGGGTCGCATTGCATCCAGTCTTGTTCTTAAACGACGACCAAACAGTAGTTCTGCTGGTGAGATACCAGTGGTCGTGTGCAGTGTCATTCGATATTGCAATAAGAAATGAGCAAGTCGGTCTTCCACGGTACCACCTGACTGCTTTCGAACCCCTTGTTCCGTTGTCTGAAACAAGAGATTCTGGTATGCCAAATCTCGCAAACAATGTTCTCAAGTGTTGTATGGTACCTGCGGCAGAACACTTGGCTGCCTTGGATCCAAGGCAGCCAACTGTTCTGCCTCTGTCTTGCCTGTTACCAGGACATCGTCGATGTAGACCACAACTCCATGGAGGAGGGATTCCATCACTCTGTGGAAAATCCCAAAAGGGAGGTGGTTGTAATGTAACAAAACAACCCATGTTGAGTGCATGTTTATGACAACTCCGAGATGATTCCTCCAGCTGCACCTGCTGGTATGTTTGAGACATATCAAGCTTTGCCCTCCACACAGTTTCGCGAACAAATCTTCTATCTTCGGAATTGGGTACTTGTCCAATTTGGACACCTGGTTCACCGTGAGTTTAAAGTCACCACAAATCCGGGCCCGTCCTCTTTCAGCACATGGACGATAGGAGCAGCCCAGACCGAGAATTGAACGGGCTCAATGATGCCCTCCTGAGCTAGTCGTTCCAACTCCTTTTCAACCTTGTCCGGACTCCCGCATGGCATAAGGGACTGAACGGGTTTTCCAGAACCGGGGTCTCGCTCCTGGCTCTACACAGATCTTGGCCTCATATCCCTTGAGGGTTCCGACGCCTGGCTGGAAAAGTTCTCCATAACGATCCAAGATCTCCTGCAGCTTGCTCTGCCTCACTTGGCAAATGGCCTTCCAGTCAAGATGGATGACTCTTAGCCAATCCCGACCAAGTAAGTTTGGGCCATATCACCCTTGACCACCAACAAGGGTAACTGTGCACTTTGCTCCTGGTACTGCACCCCCACTTCCAGCTGTCCCAACACTGTCAACGTTCCCCCGACTGTCCGGAAATCCCCTGTCCCTTACCATATTGCTTGTTGTTATACAGCTGTCAATGTGTGGGCGGATACTACATGCCTAATTAGTCTGAGTACATATCTAGCGCCCATCCCCCTGTTCAGCTGCGTTCTAATGTCCCCAAACAATATGTACTCTAATCTATGGCATTATGCTTAGACTCAAGAGCGCATAAGTAGGTCGCGCCCCCTGAGCGACCTACTTATGCGCTCTTGTTAGACTAGAAGAATGCATAACATTGTGGGGCGAGCCTGAGCAAAGTGCACATGCAAAACGTGGAGCTGTTGCATGCATATGTACATGCACATGACTGTCATCAGAATGTGACTGAGCATGAGCATAGAGTGGCTGCGTATGACATCACCGGCCATAAAACAACCGAAACGCCCTCCATTATATTCCGTTTCTTTCATAAGACTGCATGGCAAGAAAGTAGTAATTACCCCATGCGCATGCGCACAGCAGTCGTCTGTCTGTCTGTCTGTGGAGCAAACAAAAATCAGCATTTTGAGCAGTGAAGGCCTTGTTGAAGGCTTTAGTAGTTCAGGATAGAAGTGTCAGAATTCAGAAAATACTAGTGTCTACATAACACACAGACCAGAGATCCACTTGAGAGGCTGAGAAAAGCTGTGTGAATCTTGTTTCTAATTTACACAACTTGACCACATCCTGTTTCTAACATTACTGATGCAGGAACTTTCGGCTTATTTGCAGAAGTGTTTATTTACAGCATGACGTACGCATACAGTACAGACAGACAGAGCTCACGTACTACATGTCAATGTGGGGCTCGCCTGACTAACACTATGGTGCTAGATTAATACCTCAGTGTGTCACCTGGTGAGGTTGTTGCAATGTGGCAACATTCACTGTCAGTTGTTGACTTGACGTTAAAGCATTGGGTATCAATACATTACAATGTGCATATTGTCACCCTACCTGTTACACTCGAGGATGCAGTGGGACTTGGCTCTGTTAGAGTGTTGGTAGGTAATGGAAATCCAGACAACTGTGAGCTTCCTGAGAAATCTGCAGCAAAGCGATGATTGTATGTCAACAGACAAAAAAATCGTTGGCATATCGCATGCGCATTGGCACCGTACTGAAAAGCAGACAGAGAGATGCCCCGGCGTGACTGTAGCTGCACTCTATCCTGTAGACATTCTGCGGTGTCATTTGAATCGGCTTTTGCTACTGTGCAACACATCACATTACTGGCAACGAGGCTGGGAACCCACAGGGAAGGTGAAGACTGAACCCACTGGCCTGTCTCTGCAAAGACTGCACCACATATGGAAAATTTGAGGAGATCAAGCCGGAGTGTGAATCTATTGCCGTGTAGACTATACTTGGAGAGAGTGGAACTTTTCTTTAGATGTGTGCCGACTCATGATATGTTCTTGAGTGTGATTGGCAGCAAGAAATACTCTCTAGCTAGCTACTCCAAAACTTGCTCATGCCGACTAAACAAAGTTATGACAATCATACTAACAGCTACACTATGGGAAAATAGTCATCGCTGAGCGGTTTCATTTCCACCAAGCTGCGGGAGAAATCATAGCAGCCTGGCTACGTCATGGAAAACTTTGCAGGCTCAGTACTCATTGCAAGTTCGAGGGCCACTTGGAAGATGCACTCCAAGACAGGCTTGTATGTGGCCTTCGTAACAAGGCCATCCAGCACCGGCTACTTTCCAGTTGACTGTCGCCAAAGCCAGGCAGATTGCCCAGTCCGTGGAGGAAATGCATGCACAGCAATTCAAGTGGCCAACACGCCGATATAATTCATGTCTCGTCCGCCTCCAAAAGTACAGGCAAGAATTATTCCTTGTAGCAGATGTGGAGCTATAACTACCACCGTCAGGATGAACTCACATTGGAGAATCAGTGTGTGATGTGGGGCATTTGGGTGATAGCTCCCAAGAAGCAGCAGAGCCAAGTATTGGAGGAGTTACGCAGATCTCATATGGGCATTGTCAGGGAGGGAGGGAGGGATGGATGGAGGAACTAACTACTGCTTGGATAACTATAAGGCGGTACAGCTGCATGTGTGGACATGTTCACGTACCATTCACGATGAAAGTAGCATTGATGCTCTCCTCATAACAGTTGAACCTGCTAGCAAAGCAGGAGTATAGCCCAGCATGGAACGACTGTACAACCGATATCAGCAGGTCACCATTGGTATTGTCAATGGTGAATCCCCTGGAATGGAGGAGATACAGTGCACGTGTAGAGACGGTCTGTGCTGTACAAGAAACCTCTAGGATGTACTGACAAATCAGACCATCTCACCTGAGTTCTTGAAAAGTGTTATCTCTAATAGTCCACCGGGTACCATTGAGAAGGTAGTGCTGCCAGTTGAATAGACCTCTATCAGAGACACTGCAGTGTAGTCGAATGTCTGTGTCTCCCAGGGTAGCAGTCATGTCCTGAGGGAGCTCACTAAATACAACTGTAGAGGAGAGAGGGGGAGATCCGGAGGGAGGGGGAGAAGGGAAAGAAGGAGGAGGGGGAAGGGAGAGGGTGAATGTGGGGAGAGGGTTGATTCCACAAACGTGCTAGAGATGTGGTTCAGTGACTATACTTTGTGCATCCTTGGGCATTGACAGTGTTGTAGTAATTGACTTCAGACGTAATAACAATTATGTAAGTACAGCCATAATCCCAATTACTACCCATTAAAATACACAGATCCTTAGACATAATGATTACGATTACTGGTAAAATGTGCTCATTACAATTACTTTTCAATTACATTAGGTTGAGAACAGGGAAGAGATTTTAGATTAAGATTTTAGGATCTCAGAAGGGTCAGATGTTCACATTATATTAACATTATAACCCCAAGAATTCTTGAACGGTAAATCTAGATCTAGACTGTCTTTTTTTATTTTTATTTTTTTATTTTTTTTTTACTGAATAAATTTGTTACTTCTGGTTTATTGGCAATAGCTACTATGCTAATACAGGCCAGTAACCACATACAAACACAACAAAAGTACAAGCACAAAGACGACTAGAGTATGAGATAGTTAACTACAGCACGCTTAAAACTTTTTACGGTGTGACATGTGCAAATATCTCTAGGCAGACTGTTCCACAAATTAATGGCAGACTGAAAAAATGAGTTATGGTAAAAATTTGAGTGTGCAAAGGGTAAGGAAAGTGATGAAGAGTGTACAGAACGAATACGGTTGACAAATACTGAAGGTCTGGAAATGGTAGGAAAGTTATGAAAATTTACATGCCCATTCAAAATGCTGTAGAGTTGACAAAGCTTTAGGAGTTTGCGCCTTACGGCCAGTGAGGGAATGCCGGCTTGCACAGTGAGATCCTCATACGTAGAGTGCCATTGTTTTAGGCATACTTTAAGACCAAACTTCTGAACACATTCCAGCTTCTCAATGTCCTTCTTCAGATGTGGATCCCATATGCTACACGCATATTCCAAGTGAGGGCAGATCAGGGATTGGTATAAGCGTAAAAGAGTCTGAGGTTCAGAATGGTGGTAGAATTTCCGATAGAGAACTCCAATGAGCTTCCTGGCCTTTGAGCAGATGGCAGAAATGTGGTTCGACCAGGAAATGTCGGAGGACAGGATGACACCTAGGTATTTGGTTTCGGTAACATTGTTTATAACATTTCCATTGAGCATTAGTGGAACATTTGGTAGCGTTGGAAGTCTCTTTCTAGAAAAAAGTAGGTGGCAACATTTCAGGAGATTCAGGAATAGGTAGTTGTCTGTTACCCACTTGAAGATGGCATTGATATCATCCTGAACAAGGAGATAGTCGACCGGAGACTGGATAATCTGGTACAGGGCAATGTCATCAGCATAAATAACCATTTTTCCATTTGATACCACACATGTCACATCGTCAATAAAGATCAGAAATAATAAGGGCCCCAGAACAGAGCCCTGAGGGACCCCAGAAACAACTGGTAGAACTGTAGATTGTGCTCCATTGACGACGACAAATTGCTCTCTGTCTGATAAGTAGCTGCAAACCCAGTTTATAACATAGGGATCTAAGTGGATATCAACCAACTTTCGAAGAAGTGGAAGGTGGGGCACACTGTCGAAGGCCTTACTTAGATCGAAAAAGATAGCAGCCACTTCTTTGCCGTTGTCAAGGGCTTCAGTACAATCGTGAGTAAAGGATAACAGGGCAGAGGTGGTTGATTTTCCAGGGGAGAACCCCCATTGTTGGTCAGAGATGGGTGCATGTACCCTCAGGTGGTTTGAAATGATGCTGTGGATATGCCTCTCAAGGATTTTACTAAGGATTGGAAGGACAGAGATGGGTCTGTAGTTAGCCGGGTTAGATAAGTCCCCCTTTTTCGGAATAGGTACCACCCTTGCACATTTCCAACTTTGGGGAAACATACCAGTTCTGATGGATGAATTGAATAAGTTGATCAGACTGGGCACTATGCTAAACACAGTACTTTTTAACATCCTTGCAGAGATGGCATCGGTGCCCGTTGCTTTGCTACAGTCAAGGGCTGCAATGAGGTTGAAGACTTGTTCTTCGGTGCACAGGAGGTGGTCAGGACAGCTCGAGGGATCAGTGGGAATACGAGGGAAAACAGAGGAGAGTACTTGTGGATGGGAATGGTTGAAATTATCGTAGAATTGTTTATTTAGTAGCTCAGCTTTCCCGGCATCGGTATTGATGTCAACACCCTCACAAATGAGAGTAGGAATGCTTTCATTATGCTTGGATAGTGATTTGATCTTTTTCCAAAATGTTTTGGGCTCCACATGATGGAGGTCATTGAGAAACGCATGTTTGGCCATACGGATAGCGGATACAAGGGAGTTTCTGAGGAATCTGTATTCAGACAGTTTGTTGACAGAGCCTGTGCGCTTGTAAGCTCTGTAGATGGTGTTTCTCCTCTTGATCGCTTGTAGCAGACCAGGGCTGAGCCATGGGAGATGTTTTCGGGCTGGTAGAACCTTTGTAGGTATACATTGCTCCATAATACTACAACACTGTAAAAAGAAAAGGGTTGTTTTAACCAGACTCTGATGGTCACCATATCAATGTCTCCTCCACTGTGGTGATCAAAGGATGTACCCACAGCCACAAATGTTGTGTAGCTTCACTTCTAATGGTTTGTAATTATAGGTACGTGACTTAGCTTAATTGTTTACCCATATATAGGACCTATAGTGGTCAAGAAGTGTACTAAATGATCTGCTTGGATGACGCACTTCAGTCATTCTTCAGTTACCTGGAACTAAGAAACTTGACCTAGGTTATATAACTCAACAGGCCTACTAGGTTATCCTATAGAGATCAAAGTAGGCTGCACTTGTGTGCTCATTCCTTGATGACAATGCAAGGAGGCACTGAGATGCAAGTGAGGTGACCACAGCCTGGTTAAAACAACCCTTCTCTTTTTGTAGTGAAAATCTGGTCTGCCAAGCCGACCACCATTGGTTCATATCAGAGTCAATAGGACAAAGAGAGTTCCAGTCAGTTTGTTCCAGGAGTTCACGTGCCTGCTCAAAATCTGCTTGATTGTAACACCAGACAGTTCTAGATTTGCTGGAGGAGGGTCTCTTGGCTACAGCATTTGAACAGAAAGAGAGAATAAAACCTTGATGATCTGAAGATGACAGTGGAGGAATTGTGGTACAAAAATTAAGTAAAAATGGAGATGATACAAAAGCCAAATCAATGGTGGAATGGTTGCCACTCGGGTTGTAATGTGTAGGACTTTTGACTACTTGATACAATGCAAAACTAGATGTTACAGATTTGAAAATAAAGGATGGTTGTGATTAGAAACATCCACGTTAAAGTCACCAACCATAAGGAAGTTGGCAAACACTCTAACATCAAGGGAGCACAGGGTGGAAAACAAGGTATCTAACACTTCAGGTGCGTTGGGGGGTCTATACAATAAACAAACACAAAAATTACAAGAGTCTAATTTTAAGGAAATGATAATACATTCAAAACTTGAGTCACCCATGAACAGGATGTTATATACTATGACTGTGGTGGCAATGTGTGGACTACTGTTTACCACCACGAAGCCCCTCACACTGCAGGAAGTAAGTGAACTCAGGTTGGAAATAACGCATGACGCAAGAACACGCAAAATACGACCAGGAAGTGATTTACGGCACGACGTACAATACATACATATATATATATATATATATATAAAATTTACAGCAAACTCGTCTATGTGGGGCTCGCTCAGGCTCGCCCCAACTACCAGCTGCTGTGGTTTATCAGGAATACACGAGGCTGTGCGTTGATATCATGATGTCGCGCCGGTCTAACTGAGACGCACAGTCTACCTCAACAAGGCCTTGCAAGGATGGAGACTATAGCGGGGCGGTGAGTGGCTAACAGAGACCGCTCCTGGACCTACCTTCCAGACTGCTTCAAGTGCACGAAATCAATGATTAGTGCGGTCATAACTTTCTCTGGTGTGATCTGTGTCTGTGTCCTTAACTCTCCGTCAGACTCACATTCTGATGACATGCACATGCAACTGCTCCATGCACATTCAGTACCTTCATGTACTCGCTCAGGCTCGCCCCACAATGTTCTGCATTCGTCTAGTATAACTATAACATAAACTTCCGTCAGTCACTAATAACCATTCCAAAGGTGCCACTGTGCGCTGCAGCAGTTTCCTGGGCAACACAGTGCTGGGTTAGCTTGTGTGCGAGTTAGTTAAATTTAAAGTGGCGATAACTAGCAAACTATACGTGATCAGTGGACGGTTTTTGCTGCATGAACTTAGCTATGTGTGGTGCTTATGTGTACCAAGTTTCATTTCATATGGCCTTAGTGTAGTTGAAAAATGTTTGTATATATAAAATCACTATCCCGTAACCTTAACCCCGGCCCTAGCTCGTTTACTCTAGCTATCCAGTGTGTCTGCTGTGTCCAGTGTGTCTGCTGTGTCCAGTGTGTCTGCTGCATATAAAGCTGGTTAGCTAACTGTCGGTACTGCAGTGTTGTCTACATTTGCCATGCCAGATGGTGAGTTATATAGCTACATCTGTCAGTATGGCTAGATTTGCAGTGTTTTATTATTTTTTTGGTCCAATGACCCTGCTAGCAATAGGCGTTGAAATCAAGTATGTGGATGTTACTTTTTAATGTTAATAGCTACTCTGGACAAGCAAATTGCAAAGCTCATTTTGTGGTTGTATACATAGTAGAACCAGACCTCATTGTGTATCAGCAAGCGTTCAGCTGCAAGTTGATGACTCAGTATCAAGTTAGTCGCATGTAGCCAGACTCTCGCAAGGAAAGGAGAGTCTGGTTAACTGTCCATATAGGACTTGTTCTGATGCCCGGGTGGCGATAACTAGTTGTATCTACTTAGCTAGACTGTGGGTTTCCGCCCTGAACTTCCGAGGCAAGGCTGCTAGGGGATTTCAGATGCCCAGTGAGTCACCATGGAAGGGGAAGCCGACCCTGTGGCTCCACTTCAGAGTCCTTACCATGGTGGTGAGCTGTTCCTGGACTTGATGGCAACCGAAACTTATTGAGCAACTCCATTTAGGCCAATTTGTATACTGTCGTGCTCACTTGGGACTTTGACTTTGACGAAGGGTTAATTTTGTCACACTAAAGGGACATGTTAAAGTTTATCCTCTTTCCTGTATCAATTATACACTTATCAACATGTAGCAGATGGACAAGAGTGAGCCATCTGACTACTATTCCTACTCTCACCACAGTTACACAGTGTTTTGTCTAGAGATTATATTTTGGGGGAGAAAAAGCTTGTGTTGGGGGCCCCCCTTGGGGCCGTGAAAAAAAAAACACTGGACTTACAGATACACAGACAGACAGACAGACGGGCACCCACCCCCTGGACAATCCTGTGCTCCAGTCAGTAGAACTCCTTGCAGTAGCAACACTGCAACCCAGGCAAGAAGAGACTTCATTTCTAATGCTCTCCCTATTTGCTGTGAGACGAGGAACAAGAGGAGATGGTGATTCAACAATAATGGCACTCAGTCAAGGGGTAGTCACTTAGTCTCGTCTGGTAATCTGCCTATTCCGTTTTGCATAGATAATACAGTACTGACGTGGATGTGAAACGTTTCCGCTTTCGACGTTTCCGATCATTGCAGTACGTGTAACGGATTAGATTTCCAAATTCCGTATACGTTGACCTTTGAACTGACGTGAGGATCGAGAGGAATGGCGGGAATCTCGGAAGGCGATCGTGCGTGTGTGAGTAGCCCGTCTAGTGGTGAAAGCATTTCGGGAGCCAGTAGTAACAGCAGCATGTGCGAGGAGGAATTGGAAGAGGAGGGGGAGAGAGAGCTAGTTCTAGTGCCGAGGAGAGAAGTAAGGGTAGAACTACTGAACTTTGTAGCTATAGCTAGCTAGCTAAAATATTAATATGTAGCTAATTTAAATAACAAGTAGCTTGCTTCGCCGCAGCTACTTCCCCCTCGCTCGCCTACGTGAGCTGCTGTTCCCGGTCCCTGATTGCGTCCGCTTCAGCCCAGCGGTAGCGCGAGCGATTCGCCCCGATTTGCCACGGTCCCGGCTTCAGCTGCAGCTCGAGCGATCCCCGATTGCGTCCGCTTCAGCTGCTGCTCCCCGACTAGACTGCGTCCGTTTCAACAGATACACACACACACACGCACACACACACACGCGCACACAAAACAAGCTGACAATTTTATAATAATGATAGTGCACCCACTGATGCGGTGCCATTTTGCCTACAGACTTGTAAAGCTACTACTAGCGACAAGCAGGAACACGTCGATGACCAGGTCCTTGGAGGGGTGGGATGCTCTGAGTTCTTCCTGGCATGCGTTTCGTCCTTGAAGAGAGAGGAGCTGATCAAGCGTTCTCCAAGAGGACAGAGAGTGAAAGTGATGTTGGACTTGATTGAGACAATGGAGCAGGAGAGTGTTGCAGAAATTGCCAGATTCTTGATTCTCCAGATGAATAGTTGTCTTGTAGCTGGATACAGACACAAGTTGACCTCCGCTGCACAGGCTTCCGCGTGGTCTACTTTCCATAGCTTACGTAGCAGTCAGCATGTAAAACACACCTGGAATGCCTTCATCTCTGCTCAAGTTCCGCAGTCCCATCAAAAAGAGCCTCAGCTAGCATTGCAGTTGCTTATGGACAGAGTCCTCAAGAGACTGATTGAGAACAAGGCGAAAGCAACTAGGCAGCACACCGAGAGCTCCACAGCCGGTTCAGTGAGACCGCTTACAACACTGGAGAGTAATGGCCTCAGATACATGGCAGGATACGTTGCTGTCAGTCTGTTGAAGAAATACAGAAAGCCCTCGAAGCACCCTCAAGTACAGCTGAAGCGGACCCTGTTTGTGCGTGTTCTGATTGGGATGAGAGCTGTAGACCAACCTGGGGAACCTGACTCTCCCTTGGACTACAGTAAAGTTTGGTCAGAGCTGATCGATCGAGGAGGCCTGTATCACATTGACGACAAGGTAATTGTTAATTTTGTGATTGATGTAAAAAATAATTAGCTACGATTGTATATATTTCCATTCTTTCAGGTGTTCCTTTTGATTGAATCGATTGAGATGGTCATTCGGCAGCACTTCAGTGTTCCTGATGTACATACTTACATACCAGGCACTGATCTTCGCCAACACATACTGGATATGGTTCTGGAATCAGAGCCAACTCTTTCGTACTGGGAAGCAATTGCCGACAGCATCCCTACAAAGTATGAACAGTATAGCATTGAGCTACTTAAAGTTATTGCCAACTTGTGGATCACAATCCGTGGTCACTCTTTTGCTAAAGAATGCACAACCAAGTTTGAAAGGAAATACAAGAAGGGAACAAGAAAATCTTTACAACCACAAAGAGAATAACATTTATGTCATGTATTTACATCAGTTTGTGTTCTGTCATTATAGTGTTACAGTGTTTTTCTCGGGCGTTTTTGAAGAGGTTGAGACACAACACATAGGTTGGATTCATGCGGATCAGCTGTAACATTCATAGTCTTCAAATCATGGTACACTGACTGCTGCTGTACAAGAGTGGCTGCATTGTATGGGACCTGGTAGGCTGTAGGGTTATCATTGCTTCCCCCACGATGACGCTGACGAGAAAAGTAGCACTCTAGCGGATCTTGAGAAAACGCTTCACTCAGTAGATACTTCACATCAGGTAGTCTCAATAGTTGGGGTCCTAGCTCGGTGAATGAGCTCACTATAAGTGTGGTAAATTGACTGCATTATAAAATCTTATCAGTTTATGCTGGACTTAAACTTAGTGTACTCGGCTTACCTTGAATCGCTCATCTAATGGGCTCTTGTAAGGAGCAATGTTCTCCTTCCGCTTCAACATAGCCATCAGTGGGCCTTTGGCATTGAGACAGTCAAAGAATTTGTCCACCATACGAATGAAAACCCGTGTTTGCTGAGTACCATTGTTGTTGAGACACTGTAAAGCACTTGCCACACTTTCACTCATGACCTGCAACAGATAGTTAAAAGTAATCATAGTTTCATAGATCTAACAATGAAACAGATAAAAATTGACTAACTTGAGCTGCCAGATGCACCCTCATTCTCGTAAATGAAGTTAACCACACATGGTCTCTGGTCAACTTGTGGCACATCCGAACACCTGGAGTAGTGGTAGTTGTTTCTGTGACCGGGTAAAGATGCTCAATCCACTTCCAACTGATGGCCTGACCACACTTCTGCATGAAGAATCAACAAGTCATATATACATATATAGCACAAGATCATAGTTCACATCAAAAGAGATCACCTGCATCGTACGGCTTTCGGAGTGTGCAAATGAATTGCTGAAGCAATTTCGTGCTGTCTTCAAGAGATGTGGAGCGTCGCAAATAAAGAATAGCTCCTCCTCCCTGTATGGGTTGCTGGTCTTACTCCACTGTGCTCTCCCTTTGGCTTTTGCTGGCACAGCCGGTAGAAACGACGGTTGGGCTTAGCCCCATCACTTGTCAATGACACTACCGGGATCTCAAACAGTTCGAAAGCTTCAATAACTTCCCATACCAAAGGAAAAATCTTTTCTCCTGCATGTGTGTTATGTGGAGAGAAATGGTATTTCTGAAACCCAATGAAATTAGTTATTATTTATAAGCTGTACCTTTGAGGCTGGAACTAAAATAGTGAGCCACTGGTACAGAGAGTGATGGCTTGAAGACAGATCTCGCCAGGAACACAAAAACCTGATCAGCCATATTCTCAGCAGGAGACTCTCCCATTTCCCCACCAACAGCTAGCTCGATGTCACGATTGGCATTGCCTAAGTCAACAAATTAAAGCCACAGAGGGTGCCAGTATTCTTGTTGAAGATGAGTCCACGCTTGAGCTTCATCTCATCCATGGAGAGTGCACAGTGGTTCTGTCCAGGTGAGGTTTCTTCTGCAAGCAAGCTATGGAACTGTTCGACAAATTCCAGCTGTACACCACTGTGCGGTGATGCCCAGTGGGTGTAATCTGAAAGTGTGCACTCTGAAGGAAGGCTGATCATTCCACTGTGACGCATGGCTCTGTACCCTGAACTTGAGAGGTACTTCAGGTTGAGCGCAAATCGGATTACAAGAGGATGCCATCTCATCTGCCGCTTGTCCTTGAGGCCATTGTAGTGCATCTGCTGCTCCCAAAAGATCCTTTGAGGAGAGTCTGGTGGGAACTCTTTCTCCACTACTGGGCTCACATCTGCAATAATGCTTGAGATGTCAGCAGTATCCCCATCATGAAGAGATATGGCTTGATCTTCAATCAGCTTGCTGACCTTCATCTCTAAGCGCTTTACTCGCTGTCTTTCAAGCTTGAGGGACTGGTGAAGATTTTTCATCCTCTCATCTTTTTCAGTAGGGGTGAGGTTGCAGTACCTCGTGTGGCTACTAGCTGCTGTGTGATCATCACCGACATCCATCTGACGACAGAGAGATGAGTGGAGAGTTGATCTGAAAGACTGACATGGTCTGCAACGTTGTGGGTAAGGGCCTTCAGGATCGCAAAGGATATCACAATCCACTCTCCTCACAGTGCAAGGATAGCTTTGCCCCTTCGAATCAACAACTGAAGTGCTGTCAATAAAAGCAATTCTGTCTCCAGTTCCTCTTTCCCCTTTCATTTCTCCCCCTCTCTTGTGACAGATAGTGGCAAACTGCTCCTCTGGATTGCCCGGACAGAGACGTGCTCTGTCGACACTTCTGATTAGATTCGGTAGAACCTTGGAGGAAGATGTGCATGGTGAAGATTTCATCAGGAGATGGCACGATTCTGGAACCTTCTTGTCACCGACATGTACGTTCCAAGTGCAGCCAGAACGTGAACCAGTTGTTGTCACTAGGCACAATCCTTTGGGCCCATTCTCCAGCTTGCTGTATTGAGGAGTGCCATTGCTAGAGAGGTCTTGCCATTGTTCAGGCAGTAGGTTCTCCTTGTTGGATTGTTGCTGATGACGCTCATCATTCTTTCGACGATCAAATTGTGCCCGTGCTCCCTTTTTTTTCTTCTTGTGGATTCCTCTTCCACTGCTGGACTTGCTCTGCCTCTTGTCCATCTGAACTGTACACCAGTGTTGTTTTAATTAATCATGATTGTAACTGACTTCTAGTTAATCAAAACTATAGCATTAATGTATAACTAACTATAATGTTCCGTTCACTAAAATGAAACTAAAACCCTTTAGTTAGGCCCTTTTCCATATTTAGTTAACTAACTAAAACCATAACTAAAAGCTTCCACAATTATAACTACACTGACTAACTGAGTCTGCTGAATCAAATACACAGACTATATAGCTGACTAAAACTCTGATAGTCATACTAAAACAACATGTACACTGCCAGTGCACATAGCTAACACAAAGATACGTAATACAATATTAGTTTTTTATGCATGCTAGCGCTAATGCATAAAATTGTCACTATAAATATGCTGATACTACATTTATAATTATAGCCCCAGGTCACCATCGATGCATCAAAGTGTGACATGATATAAGCTCCTATATAAAGTTTCTTGAACTAAAACTATTTTCTCCCGGTAGACCAACCTGTAAGCCTTAGGTTTCACTTTGATGCTTAGGTCTGAGTCAAGCACTCTTAGAGATCGTCTCACACAAAGTAGATGACATAAACACCTTATTTTAACATACTTTTAGGCCATTTCTAGTTATACTCAACAAAAGTGAAACAAAATTTGATTTTCTCCCAGTTCTTGAGTCTGTATATTACCCTGTACAAGGCAACTTTTATCTCAAACACAAACAGTTAGGCAGATCGCCTCACACAAACATATCCACCATGGTGGCTCTAATGAATTGTGATGAATAGTAGGTAGCTATCTATACGTAGGTCAGAGACTCTTAGCTAATTCATACCACTTACCTGAACACTCTGGATAGTGTTCTGCTAACAGTTTGTTGTTTACTTTGCGATAGAGGCTCGATAGCGCTCGTTTGCACTTAACGACGGTCGAGTCAGCAGTAATTTCGCTGCGCAGCTGCAATGACCGCTTCACGATATATCCGTATACTGTCCGCATACGCTACCGTTTCACATCCACGTCAGTAGCCCCCACCAGGCAGGGTGGATGGCCTCGTCTGACTTTCACTTTCGCAGGTCATGTCACTATGCTCTAATATATTTTTTATACTTTTTTAATAATAATTTATCCATTTACCTTTACCATATATGCATTTGGTTGGTTGTTTTGTATCATTCAGTTTCAGCCTGCATGCAGGTGCTGTTTTGGTTGTATCACTTTTATTTCGCTGTAAAATTTCACCTTATGATGTCGTCAGTACTGTATTATCTATGCGTTTTGGTTCCGGTGCGCCGGAATGCTGGCGCATTGCAATTTAACTTGTGATGTAACGTAGGATTGCATTCACAACGCCGCGAGCTGTCCAAGAACATGGATGTTGATCGGGCAATTGACCGTCTGCTTGTTTGAGACTATAATATTATATTCATTTCTGGTTGCCAACCCTTCGCGTTAGTACGGGCAAGTGGAAAAGGCGGATACGGTCGGACGCGGACACGGACGCGGACGCGGACACGGACGCGGACACGGACACGGACACGAACCAAAATTCATTTTTCAGCCCTTTTCAGCCCTTTGTAGTGTAGGACAGAAGCTAAACATGGTTATTCACTCGCTAAAAGTTGCTTGCTTAGCCTATTGTTAGCCTCGTTCCCAGGCTCTCCCACGCGCGAACAAAAATAGCTGGGCGGGGCCTGGCTAGCCTATTCATGTCTTACCTCAGAGGTCAAAGGCCACGTGCATATTTAATAAGCTTCAACAATGAAAGTTCGAGCTTCGATCAGCCATCATAGATGGTATAGGAATATTATTTCTGCTTCCCATGCTTTGGCAAAATGCTTGAGTTTGGTTTCTGCACAAAATAAAAGCTCTTCTAATCTTTTCGTTGAAGCTCATTAAATATGCACGTGGCCTTTGACCTCTGCTGACTCCAGGTAAGACATGAAAGACGGTTCAATAGGCTAAGCAAGCAACTTTAGCCAATGAATAACCATGTTTAGCTTCTGTCCTACACTGCAAAGGGCTGAAAAGGGCTGAAAAATTAATTTTGGCTCGTGTCCGTGTCCGTGTCCGCGTCCGCGTCCGCGTCCGCGTCCGCGTCCGACCGTATCCGCCTTTTCCACTTGCCCCGTTAGTACGGCAAGCGACAAACGCTTGGGCGAGAAGGCCTGCGTACCAAGGCGGAGCCACGCCGATTAACAGGCCGCAGTTGTATGGTCCGGCATTTTCAAACGGGATGCCCGAGTATACGAACGAATTCAACCTCGACTTCCGGAAGTATCGAGATGTAGCTACGTCGTCAATCATCGGACACCATCATAATTTCCGTGTAACGCGATAGCCATGTCAGACGGCTTCGAGAAGCAGATTTTGGCACCGACTGTTCCAAGATGTGTTCATGCGAGCGACTTATCCTTCGAGATATGTGTATCTCTGGTGGTCAAGAGTCTATTTAGCTATCAAGACAGTTGAGACTGCTCCCGTCTTTGTGTGAGAACGCTGTAAAGTCAGGTCTAGCTTGAAGAGTCTCAAGATGGTCAGATTCAAGGGCCTGTAGTGCAAGAACGCAGGGTGTTACGATGATCGGACCTGCGCATGATGAAAGCCCCATCTCTGTACTTTCAGAAAATAGCGGTGACAACCCCATCAGATTTGGAGCTATGAGCCCCTGAAGTCAACCATGTTTCATGAATATGGTTTGCGTGGGTGCATTTATGCTGCCATATCTCGAGAACGCTACATGCTATGGACACGAGACTTGCACCATTGGATGTACCAAAGACTGAGGTTTGTAAATACATGTGGAAATATTGTGACAACCCCATCAGATTTGGAGCTATGAGCTCCTGAACTCAACCAATATGTGTGAATTTGGTTTGTGTGGGTGACTTTGTGTGGCCGTATCTCAAGAACGCTACATGCTATGGACATGAGACTTGCACCATTGGATACACCAAAGACTGAGGTTAGTAAATTCGTGTGGAAGCATTGTGACAACCGCATCAGATTTGGAGCAATGAGCCCCTGAACTCAACCAATATGTGTGAATTTGGTTTATATGGGCGACTTCGTATGGCCGTATCTCAAGAACACTACATGCTATGGACATGAGACTTACACTATTGGATACACCAAAGACTGAGGTTTGTAAATTCATGTGGAAGCATTGTGACAACCACATCAGATTTGGAGCAATGAGCCCCTGAACTCAACCAATATGTGTGAATTTGGTTTATGTGGGCGACTTCGTGTTGTCATATCTCCTGAATCCTACGACCTGAGACTTGCACCACTGGATACAAGGTTTTTATAAGGATGTGTGGATTGTGACAACCCCATCAGCTTTGGAGCTATGCACAGCTGCTATCAGAACTTTCATGGATTTAGTTCACACTGGAGATGTTGTGCAGCTATTTATACATGTATGTCTCCTGAAGTTTAAGACTTCAAACTATCAATTCAAGATTACCCCATGGACCATGGAATTTTGTGCCTGTGAAAGTGATCATTGTTTGGTTGTATCCATGCAGCCTATACACTATATCTGAATTTAATTTTTGTTTAGCGCATTATTATCAGGCTTCGGCGGCTCATGCGCTCCTGGTATTATTATTATATCCTATTCGCATCCATTTTCCATTCATGTAGCACTGAATTTGTGTGAGAGGAGCAAGGTTGTCTGCGCTGAATGCATGAAAATGTGTTGTCTTGGGGGAAAGAATTGTAGTTAAAGGGTTAAAGGAGCAATGACCATTTTGCTGTGTATTTATTTATAGCCTATGTGATTTTTCTAGCCTATTATGTCTATCTGCTCCTCCTGCCCACATCTGCATACCTACTTGTCCAAAGTGCTTCCATAGAGATATGAGTACTGTAGCCAGTGTCTTCCCCAGGAAAGGGGTCGAATTGTGCTCTGCTGGTAGTGAGTGCTGAGCTAACCTCAATCCTGCTGGAACATTGAGTTTCGAAAACAGCTACTCAATCCTTGCAGAACAACACTGAGTGGGTATAGCTGCCATTTGAGAAGGCTCATGAATTGATCTGTACGTACCTTCTGTTTCAAATAAAGCCTAAGTGTGCGCAAAATTTCTCTGGGTTTGGTCTAAAGCGAGGATCCAGATTAATTAATGGTGGCCTGGTTTGGTGAACTAACAATTTCAGTTACAATCATCCCTGAAACAAGCACGCTATACACACGAAATTGAAACACAGCTCCTGAACTATGTATAATGCACATAACTCTGAACAATGATAGCTGTTCAATTAGGTAGATATATGGGTTCATAACTCCCTTCGACAACTTCATAAACATCATTTTCACCTTCCTTCATCTGCTGTCCACCTTCAAACACTCCGTAAGCTAAACATTGGCCCACTGGGATGCCTCCTCTTCCACCTGCATGATGTGTACCATACGCCATACATTCTGCCGTTGGGATATTCTCTTCGAACTTGATCTCAGAGGCTCCTCCAGACGTGACACCTGTGCCTTCACTGAAAGTCAAAACAGTAAAAACACTCTCAAACTCCATGTGTGTAGTGTCACATTATGTAATGCAGAATAGCTTAAGTTTAGTGTCGAGGCCAGTATTTGTTACTCATCAGAAAAGTCTTCTCTCAATACTATGTAAGTATCACCATAGTACAGTATAGTACCATAGTACAAAGCTATACCGGAAAACATCATGAGTTTGTTGTCGTAGTATTGTTACAAGTGCAAAGATGTGGAATTTTTAACGAGTATCAAGAAAACTGCTGATTGTTACTAGATGGATTTTCTGTAGATGTTTCCAGCTGGGCACAAGACTACTGCACTTACATAGTACGGATCGTCTCGTGTGACTGCATGGGGAAATGGCTGAGAGCCGTCCTGAAACTTTGGACCATTTTACTTGAACTCTACTCAAAATCCAGTAGATCCAATCAGATTGCAGCTGTCACGTGTGATCTTTCAGTTTGCTCAGTAACAAGCATTGAGGAATGACTGAAGTCGCTTGTGTTTGCTACTCTTCGGCACAGCACCCAAGCAGACAGAAGTATACAAGCAGCGATCGAGGTTAGTGGGCCAGACTCGACTGACTGCAGTTGAAGTGTTATGATATAAAGGCACATGACTTCAGCTTAATTGCATTCTTTCGTACCGAGTAAGTGGTCCAAAGTTTGTAGACCTTCTTTCTCCGTGCGAGCGTACCGAAAGTGATCGTGTGCTGGAGAAAACGAAGGCTATAATGTGCATATGAAAGTATTAATATTGGATGATGCTAGTGGGTTTACCCTCCATGCCATTCCTGCTGGTGTTTCCTAGGACTCTCTTTGTTCAGTGCAATAATAACAAGGATCACCACAGTAGTAACTAGAGATGTTCATAGAACACATACCCCGCCAGTGGCGGATCCAGGGGGGGGGCATAGGGGGCACGTGCACCCACCCCACCCCCCCCCCCCCTTCTCAGCCCAGGCTTTCTTGCCTCCAGAGTGGAACGCCAGCTATAGCAGGTTAAGTCGACTGCATCGCTTTACCGTGCGTTGCCTGAAACCGAACGGCTTGGGAACGAGACCACGATCTAGTATACCCCTCCGTGTACGTACGTATTACGTTCGTGAGCGAAATTTGAGCAAGGAAGAAGCTCATGGCGGCCCTGGGACCTGCAATCCTCGTACATCTGGAACTTGCAGTGCAAAGCGCGAAGGTGCCACGAGAGCCCATGCTGAGAAGTGAAAAATGAAGGCGAAAAATTTTTTTCCGCGCTTCGCGCGGACTGATCGCCGCTACGCGCCTCTATGCACTGCCTCCGGCAGCGTTTAAGATATAGTGCCCCCCCCTTTCATAAATCCTGGATCCGCCCCTGCCCGCGCTGAACGTCTACAGGCCAGGATGCATGCAGTGCAGCTACAATCGACGTGACATCTCTTCCGATCCGCATCGAACAGGGCGGCTATCGCGCGCATACTGTGTTCGTGTATGGCCATATCCAAGGTGTGGGAGTGACCGCTTACCGTATATACTATTGTGAAGCTGAAGAGGTGGGGCCAAATGGTACGAATAATAGGAAATAGCTGGAAAAAACAGCCGAAACAATAGCCATAATGTCTGTGAAGTACAGAGATCATGAGAAAACACTGTTTCCTAGCGGTCATCTCGAAGCATGAAGTTTCCAAATGCACTGCGTGTCCTGTTCTTGATGGGACTCTGAAGTCACGAAGAGGTGGAGCCAATGTTATGAATAGTTATGAAAAGTAGGAAATAGCCGAAATACAGTGAAACGGAGCGCCTTGACTTCAGTCAGGTACACATAGAGCAGTTTTTTGCTATTTGCTATTGTTTGACTCAATTTCGATAGTTTATGAGGGTCTATGTGGGGAGATTTCAATTTTTTCCGCCTGACAGACAGACGACTGACGGACAAAACCGATTGCTTAACCCCGCTTCGCGCATGCGCGCGCGGGGTAATAATCAACACCACTATCAGAGTACCCACGGCTCCCAGGATGGCAGCTATGAGGGTGGAAGGGCTGGTAGGATTTCCCATCATGAAAAAGTTTGTCAGGTCTGCCACAGTGCTTGAGGAGGGGGAAGGAGAGGAGCTGTTGGGGTCCCCAGTGTCTCCTGCTGAGGTTGCATGTGGTAACCATCACAGTCAGTTGTTGACTCGATGTTGAAGCTTTTGGTATCAATACATTACAATGTGCATATTGTCACCCTAGCTACCTGTTGCAGTGGAGGACGCAGTGGGACTTGGCTCTGTTAGAGTGTTGGTAGGTAATGGAAATCCAGAAGACTGTGTGCTTGCTGAAAAATCTGCAGCACAGCAACGATTGAGTGTTAGGAACATGATTAAATGAGAGTAGACATCAAGCAGAGCTCACTTTGACAGAGTACACCTGCATATCCTGCACAAACACGACGTGAAGTAACAAGTGGAGTTTGACAGTCAGCTAGCCTAGATTCTGTGCCCACACAGTTCACATTATCGTAAGATGTTATCACTCCTCCTCCTCCATAAACAATTGACCTGGCATTTGCTGTGTGCATGTATAGTGAAAGCAAAATGCAGGACTGTGTAGCCATGGTTGGGCTGCTGCACAGAGGTAATTACAATTGTGAGACTTGCCATCTTGTGTACCTACCATGTGGTAGTCCAAGTTCCCTGCACACAACTTCAGCATCCTGGTTGTCCCAGTTAGTGTCACACACTTTTGTTCTGAATCCATCCACACGTGGTTGACTACAGATCTCCACTTGTCCCATGACAAACTCTTCACTTGACTGATTATTAAACAGTCGAACATCACCTTCACTGCATTGTGGGTGTGTAGTGTAACAGCATTTTAGTCAAGTATAGATCCAATGCAAGATTTTACCAACTGCATGCATGGGTGACAAGAGGGAATGGGAAATTAAAATTGACTCTATATTACATACTAAATCTGGAACACTTTATACTCACACCATCCCATGCACTGCACTAATTCTATTCCAATAGCCAGGTGATCCCATAATTGTATCTATATAGTCACTGACTTAAAATTCTTCTGTTCACTCACCATCTTCAGTTGCTTAATGTCAGTGATACAACTTATGTAACTTTGAAGCTGTTGACCAACTAACATACCTGCACAAATTGCACCACCATCTTGGGAATGGCTGCACATTGTCTGGTTACTGATGGTACACTCATCAAGTCTGTTGTAAAACGTAGTACATGCCACACTGAATACCGGTCCATCCCCTTCACCATAGAAGCTGTTAAAAGCACGAAATGCTATTTGTGAAGAGGTAGCAGACACATTATCCTTAGCTGAATACTGGTCCATCCCCTTCACCATAGAACCCATCGTAATTATATTTGTGGAGAGGTAGCAGACACATTTAATATCATCCTTGCAACGGGATTGCAACAAGCTAAAACTCACCTGAACTGGAACCAAACAGTTGCCTGCACACTGCCAGGGGACCAAATGATCCCCAGGATGCAGGTTTACCACAGACTGTTCCCCACTCCCCACCACGGCACACCTCCACTCTCCCCATAAACTCATTCCCTCCTCCCACCAGCCGAACATCCCCTTCAGTGCAACTGCTCCCTAGACCTGTAGATAAAAGAAAGTGTAGTGTGGTCATCATGCCTTCAAGGAGTTATAGACTCCACGACTTAGGAGAAATTCAAATCACTCATGAATGACATGCAGTTGCTTTGTTAAAGCTTGATAGTTCTCTCCAGGATGACCGTCTTACGTTCTTTGGGTCTTCGAGGCATAGTTCTTACAACTACAATGATTCTGCACAGCTTGTACTAGTGAACCTCAAAGGCATCATAATTCATGCAACTGGAAACTAACGACACTTCTACATTATACATACAATATAGCAAAAACATACAAACTTGTTCTGCACTCCAGTTATAGTAAATTGCTAGATTCCACTGCTCATGCAAGTCATATGGGAAAATTACATAGGATATCATTATACAGGCAGTTCAGTGCTCAAACATGTTGCATCTGCAAGTCTTACCATTTTGGGCCTGTATGTGTGAGCATGTGTACAGACATGTCACCAGTAAGAGCAAGAACCTGCTGCACATCTTCACTTTGCAGTAAAATCCACCTGCTATATCTGTTCCTACATAATTATACACAAACGGGAAGTGTACAATAAAACTTCCTACAACTGTACACAGTGCAAGTACTTTACTGCTGTACACTTACTGTATACAGTACTGTACAGTACTGTAGTGTACTGTACTGGACACTACAGTACTATGCAGTAAACTGCACAGTACTAAAGTACAGTAAAGGCAGTCAGAAGTTACAAGTCAGAGGACAAGAACAAGAGCAACCATATCGATTGTATTATCCTGATCACATGATACCAGTAATTTATTATTCCATATTAACTAGGAAGTGGATATTGGTCTGGCAGCAAGTGCATACTTCAAGTAGTATATCACTGACACACATGCAGGCCCTGGCCATATATATAACCTAGCCTAACCATTACCATTGTGATGTTTACCTCAGTTGCGGTTCATAGTCATAGGATCCATCTGGTGATCATGCATGACCTGTTTGTAGCCACCGGTATGAGTCACAACCAGTGCATTGTACTGTCAAAACCTTGCACCCCATGACTTGCTTTCGGCTGTGAGTTGTGCTTATCACAAGGACTATACAATCATACTCAACAATGTATGTTTTAAAGTTCACCACTGTGGAAACTTCAGTGGAAACTACATTGCTGAACTGACAAAATTTGTCATCCCATGACTTGCTTGCAGTTGTGAGTTGTGAGTATTGCAATAACAGTGTAATGGGTATGATCAGTAGATGCATCCCGTGACTATATGAGCTGCAACTGAGGTGACCAAAAGGTGTTTTTGCAGTGTTGCCCTGCTTCCTGCCAGACCAATAACCACTTTGTATTAACTACGATTCCAGAATCACATATGCCACACCCTAAGGTTAAGCTTGTTCTAGCTACTATAATCAGCAAAGCTGTATACCATTACTGAACACCCCCAGGTAAGGTTTATGTTAGCAAGGTATGTCCTCCCTTGCATGTATTCTAGGATACTACGAGTGATACGAGCCTCTCAGTGACTTCCTATAATGGGGCAATGGGATGATACGGCTCATGTCGTACTTCTCTGAAGGCAGAAAGCATTTCTATGTACAGGCCTACTATACTTTTGTAGTCATATCCATAACTATAAATAAATACATGGACCAATCATGCAGGTTCTGCTCAAGCAGGAGTTATTGATCAGTTGAAAATGAAAATTGCTTGTCCTTGGGCTAGCTACACCATCAGATCTAAATCCCAGACCACTAGTCAACATCTGGAGTCAGTTGTTAATGCAGTTCATGCGAACTGTAAGCTACATTTGAATGTCCACTCCTTGAGGTTGTGGATGAAGATCAGCATGGAAATTTGGATGAGAAGAATGCAGTGCATGGGCTATCAATGCATCCAGACAAGTGTTATCCATGCACTGTTTCTTATAATTATGTGGCTTCCCATTTAAAGCGAAGTGCAGAGAGAGGCTCAGTAATTAATACTCTAAATATGTGGGTATCTAGTGCAAAAAACCTCTGTCCATTAAGTTAGTACTTTTCTGGGTTACGGTATACTCAGGACAATGAAATTACAACATTGGGAGAAACAACTTGTGTTTGCTCCTAAACTTTTGGGATCAGAGTTTGCTCTTTTTGTCATGGAATAAAATGGATTCATCTTTTGTTATATTGTGGTAGCCTTATTCCCAGGTTCTCCCACGCGCGAACAAAAATTTGCGACGAAAAGCTGGGCAATGGCCTGGGAACGAGGCTAATATTGTGGGTTGCGGTTGGATTCCATAAAACTACCAAACTATTCTGGTATCAAACTAGAGAAAGTTATTAATAATTATTATTGGTATATTCGGACGCGCTAGGGCGAAAGTTGTACAATTGCAGAAGTGGGCGTGACCTTCCGTCAATAGCACATCCATCTCACTGTGCGTTGCAAGTTTGGTGTTGCTGTCGTGTTTGGCTCTGGAGTTGTATTAATTATACAGGCATGCTATGATTATGCACTGCTCCTGCAATACGCATAATGTATAAAAATGATAGCTGTTCAATTAGGTATGGGTTCGTAACTCCCTTCAACAACTTCATAAGCATCATTTTCACCTTCCTTCATCTGCTGTCCTCCTTCAAACACTCCGTAAGCTAAACATTGGCTCACTGGGATGCCTCCTCTTCCTCCTGCTTGATGTGTACCATACGCCATACATTCTGCCATTGGGATATTCTCTTCAAACTTGATCTCAGAGGCTCCTCCAGATGTGACACCTGCACCTTGGCTGTAAGTTAAACCAGTAAAAACACTCTCAAACTCCATGTGTCTGAGTGTCACAATTGTTACACAGAATAGCTGCAAGTAATGCTTAATACAATGACAGTGTGAAACTTTGCTAATACATGTACAAGAGTGACATGCACACACACACATGCAATCATCACAAGGTATAATACGCATATGAAAATGGATGATGCCATATGGAGTGGGTTTACCATTCCTGCTGGTGTTTCCTAGGCCTCTCCCTCCTCTTCCTCAGTGCAGTAATAACAAGGATCACCACAGTAGCAATAATCAACACTGCTATCAGAGCACCCACAGCTCCCAGGATGGCAGCTATGAGGGAGGAAGGGCTGGTAGGGTTTTCCGTCACAGGGTGTGTCACTGAGGAGGGGGAAGGAGAGGAGGAGCTGTTGGGGTGACCATCACTGTCAGTTATTGAGGTAAGTGAAGCACAATGCATGAAATGAGCAATAATTATTGTCACCCTTACCTGTTACAGTGGTAGAACTTGGCTCCGTTAGAGTGTTGGTAGGTAATGGAAATCCAGAAGACTGTGTACTTGCTGATGCTTGTCTGGCTGCTGAAGGGGTAACCATGACTTGAGGTAAATAGAGCAGTGGGTATCAATATATTGCAGTGCATATTGCCACCCTACCTGTTACATTGGAGGAAGCAGTGGGACTTGCTTCTTCTAGAGTGTTGGTAAGTAATGGAAAACCAGAAGACGGTGTGCTTGCTGAGAAATCTGTAGCACAGCAATGATTGAGTGTTAGGAACATATCATGCAACAGGTCATTTTGATAGACCATGAGCAGTACTCACTTTGACAGAGTACACCTGCATATCCTGCACAAACACGATTTGAAGAAACAAGTTGATTTTGACAGTCAGCTAGCCTAGATTCTGTGCCCACACAGTTCACATTATCGTAAGATGCTATCACTCTTCCTCCTCCAAACACAATTGACCTGGCATTGGCTGTGTGCATGTATATATTATAGTGAAAGCAAAATGCAGGACTATGAAGCCATGGTATTATACTATTATCAGACCTATAGCACCTTATGTACCTACCATGTGGTAGTCCAAGTTCCCTGCACACAACTTCAGCATCCTGGTCGTCCCAGTTGGTGTCACACACTTTTCTTCTGAATCCACCCACACGTAGTGAACTACAGATCTCCACTTGTCCCATCACAAACTCTTCACTTGACTGATTATTAAACAGTCGAACGTCACCTTCCCTGCATTGTGGGTCTGTGATGTAATATAACTGATCTGATACAAGCAAGACATTATTAGCTACCGTTAGGGTTAGGGTTAGGCATGGGTGATAAGAGGGCATGGAACTACAGGTTGCCTCTATAGTACATCTTTGTACTCATACTCAGAGTCATGCCACGTCTGCATTCTGTAATGATATCTACAGTCACTGTCTTAGGATATTTCTGTTCACTCATGTCACTGATACAACCATATACAAGTTTACTAGGATACCTGCACAAATTGCACCACCATCTTGGGAATGTCTGCACAATCGATCATTATTGACGGTACACTCATCAAGTCTGTTCTCTGTCCCACTACATGTCACACTGAATACTGGTCCATCCCCTTCACCATAGAATCCGTCATAAACAGCATTTCCTATTAATTTTGTGGAGAGACAATGTTAGCATACACATTGAATTTAACCCTTAGCATGGTATTGTGGCAGGCTCAAACTCACCTGAACCGGAACCAAACAGTTGCCTGCATACAACTAGGGCACCATTTGATCCCCAGGTTATAGGGGAAGTAGATATAGTGTCACCACAGACTGATCCCCACTCCCCACCACGGCACACCTCCACTCTCCCCATAAACTCATTCCCTCCTCCCACCAACCGAACATCCCCTTCAGTGCAACTGTTCCCAGGACCTGCAGTTAAAATCAGGAATTTGTGCTTTGCTTCATGCCATTTATGGTAACTCAGTGATGATGTCATCATTTAATGGGGTCGACCGGTCCAGGACTTGCATGAATAGCCTCTCCTCTGGGATTGTAGAATTTCCTGGGTCATCAAATTAAGAACTGAACTGAACTGACCTTCCCTTGGGTCTTTGAGGCATAGGTCTTATAAAGATTCTGCATAGCTTGCATGTGCCAGTGAACCTCAAAGTTCATTATATGCAGCACTGGAAACTAACAACACTTCTACAGCATACAACATACACTCTCTGCTAGTATAGCGAAAAATAAAATTGGTGTTTGATTGTTGGCGGTTCACTGGAGTTGCCGAAATGGTAGTCAAAGGTTTCATTACTTTGAGCTGCCTGTTGGCATTCCAGTAGCCTCATTCCCAGACCACATAGGAGGACAGAATGCACTTTCTCTCCTCCCATGTGGCCTGGGAACTATAGGCTAGCATTCCTATGTAAATGCTTACTGGACACTACTTGCAGGATTTGGTAACAAAATTAATAGGTCAATTTGTCCAGCTACTATGGAATGTCAAACTCCAGAGTAAATGACAAACTTGATAGAGAACTCCAGTCAAAGTGAATTGTTAGTTCTACTGTCATGCACATCTTATGGGTATTGATGGGGATAATATGCTACAGGCAGTTTATTGATGCTCAACTCATAGCTACATGCATGCTCAAATGCACATCGATGCATTAAGAGTAACTGGCAGTTCTTACACAGCATAGGCGAAGGTATTAATTATGTTACATCTGCAAGTCTTACCATTTTGGGCCTGTATGTATGAGCATGTGTACAGGCATGTCACCAGTATGAGCAAGAACCTGCTGCACATCTTCATTTTGCAGTAAAATTCACCTGCTGTATATCTGTTCCTACATATACACAAAGAGGAAGTGTGAGGGAAAAAACACCACGTCTTCCTCCAACTATACTGTAGTGTACTGTACAATGTACACTAGCTACTGTACTTGTTTTCAAAATGACTGAAGTTGTAATCATCACTGTGGAGATGTACAAGCACCTTTACAGTGATACCAGTATTAACTAGGAGGTGGATATTGGTCCCGCAGGAAGTACATACCTCAAGTATAGGTAACCCTAACCATTAGCTCACCTTGAAACACCATAGCCTCGTTCCCAGGCTCTCCCACGTGCGATGAAAAGCTGGGCGGGGCCTGGGAACAAGGCTAGAAACACCATGTTAACTTTGAAAATCATATTCATTATGACCTGTTTGTAGCCACAACCACCACAATTACATACAATGTATTGTTTCTGCAGTGCACTGTACTGTCAAAACCTTGCAACAGACTTGCTTGCAGCTGTGAGTTGTGATTATCACAGTACTCTATGTACGCGGGTGTTGGATGGAGACAGCTGGAATCCTCTAGCCTGTGCTGCTATATGTAGACTTGCTTCTACTCCTCTGCCACGAGCCCAGTGGCTTAGTGGTAAGAGCATCTGACTAGTATTCTGGGTTCGAATTCCTGCTGGTTCCAGAATTATTTCTGTGGATTATTCTCCCTCTCCTTACATTGAATAGTCTATAGCCTCGTTCCCAGGCCCACGTGGGAGGAGACAAAAGCGGCCTGGTATCCACTGCTTGCGCATGGGCGAGCATAAAACATGGGAATTCATGTTCGTTTGTAAATGGTTGGTAAAATTGATACGTATACAAGGCGAGGCTAAGTACTCTACAACGTATGCTTTGAAAGTTCATCCATGAAGATTCCATGTAGATTCCAAAACTAAAACTATTTGTCATCCTATGAATTGTTTGCAGTTATGTGTTTTGAGTATTGCAAAGTCGACATATGGAATGGTTATGATCAGCAGATGCATCCCGTGATTATAATAAAAATTATGCAACTGAGGTGACCAATTTGTTTTTGCACTTCCTGCCAGACCAATAACCACTTCGTATAACTATGGTCACATACAATCATGTATGACATACCCTAAGATAAAGCTTGCTCTACCAACTGTAATCAGCGAAGTTGTATGCCATTACTGAACATCGATTACTGGTGCATATCATCCCCAGGTAAGATTTATGTTTGCAATGTGTGTCCTCCTTCGTTTTCTAGAAATCATAGGAGCCACATCGACTTCCTAAAGATGATACGGCTCATGCCATACTTCTCTGAAGGCAGGACTATGATAGGCCATACTACTTTTATATGTAGTCATATCCGTATCTAGGAAATACATGGACCAGTTTGAGTAGGAGCCGGTAATTGATGGACGAACCTTGCTTGTCCTCGGGTTACACCCACAGTACTAATTATTGAGTAAACTTCAGTGGCAACCCACAGCATTCTTTGAATTAGCAGGGGAAGGATACTAATTCCCTTGAAAAGAATTCAGTGAGACCTGATACTTGCAAAGTCTTGCATCATACTTGAGTAAACTTCAGTAGGTAGATAACCATTGCATACAATTTGAATTAGCAATAGTAGGATGGTCATGCAACTGTCCTAACAATTACTTCACTTAAAGAACAATTTGTTTTCGTAGTGGCATGGCATTGGGATGAGAAGACGGATGCATTCTTCTAGTCAGCTATCAAGCAGATATCCAGACAAGTGTCATCTGCTCTTTCGGAAGTATTTATGTGGCTTCCAATTTAAAGCTAAGTGCAAGGAGAGGAAAAACCTGTATTAATGTATGACGCCTAGTATTCCCCATATAAGTTCTTATGGGCTTACGGGAGCTCATGACGGCTTTTGCAGTCATTGGTTGGTAATACTCTAAAATATATTTTTATACCTAGTGCAAAATGAATTGCAGTAGTACTTCACTAGATACACCTGCACCCTCTGGCCTCTTTTGTAGACAATTAGCTACAACATTGGGAGAAGCAACTTGTTTTTGCTCCCAGGGACTGCACTCCCCCCTTTATTTTCTACCTTTCTGTTTACGATTCAAATGCCTCCCCCTCTACCCACTGGTCTCGCGGCCCGGACGTTCGCGGGGCGCGCGAACCTCTGGGATTGGAAACGGGAAGTTGGCTTGCCAAGTAACGAAGCTACCAATACAATTCTTACCTATTTATTGCGGCTGCATGCAGCACACCTCTGGATCCTCTGTAGTCACTCGGTACCAGACCCAACTCGCACGCGGAAGTAGGGTTGGGTCTGGTACCGAGACTAGACCAAAGGCAAAACCATAATTGCACCACGAACAGGGTTCAGCTGAGTTCGGCGCGGTTGTTTGACCGCTGCACTGTGGTCCAGCGTTGCGGATGTAGTGGTCACCAGGTGTATGATGTGTATGCAGTGTTTGAGTTTCTGGTTTTGCATGTTTGTTCCCTTTTGTATGTAGGTGAACCTATAGCCTTAGAATCACCTGCATACATAACAAACATGCTAAGGTGATGTCTTTTGGCGTGTAATTATTTGTCCAATCACCCTGCGCACTATTGAAAATGGATTTACAGTGTACTTTGCTTAGATTGATGTTAAAAGGAAACATTTTCATGTTTGCTTTCTGTTTTCAAAGAAATGTCAGATATGGTTTGGTTTTCCCTTTCCCGGAAAAGCAACATCAAACTCAGAATGCCATTCATTCTACAGCAGAAAGAGCAAGCTCTGATCCCAAGTGAAGGGAATGCCAAGGTTGCTTTTACCAAAATGCTTTTCCTGACAATTGAAGTGAATTAGACTCTGAATTCTTGTTTCTCTCCAGAACCTAGCTAGTTAAATTAATATTTTCCAAACAACAAAACACACAGCTGGTTGACTGTGAGTGCGGGGTCGTGATAGGGATACCCCACCTTGAGACCTAGTCTCGTTCCCAGACCCCCCTCGGAAAAATCGGGGTCTGGGAACGAGACTACTTGAGACCAACATGACGCAATCGGTTTTGTCCGTCTGTCTGTCAGTCGTCTGTCGCCCGCAAAAAATTGAAATCTCGCCACATAGACCCTCAAAAAACATCCAAATGGAGTCAAACAATAGCAAATAGCAAAAAACTGCTCTATGTGTACCTGACTGAAGTCAAGGCGCTCCGTTTCGCTGTATTATTTCCTACTTTTCATAACTATTCATAACATTGGCTCCACCTCTTCGTGACCTCAGAGTCCCATCAAGAACAAGACACGCAGTGCATTTGGAAACTTCATGCTTCGAGATGACCGCTAGGAAACTGTTTTCTCACGATCTATGTACTTCACAGACATCGTGGCTATTGTTTCGGCTGTTTTTCCAGCTATTTCCTATTATTCGTAACATTTGGCCCCACCTCTCCAGCTTCACAATATTTATATATACGGTAAGCGGTCACTCCCACACCTTGGATATGGCCATACACGAAAACAGTATACGCGATAGCCGCCTCGGCAGAGATGTCACGTCGATTGTAGCTGCACTGCATGCATCCTGGCATGTAGCTAGACGTTCAGCGCGGGGTATGTGTTCTATGAACACCTCTAGTTGTAAGCAAGGAAACAAATATTCAGAATCTGATTCACATTCTTCATTTGAGTTCATGTTGTCAAAAAACTTTAAAAAAAGTAGGTTTGTCTCTTGTATTGTCTTTTGAAGCCTTACCCATTCATGACCGAAAGAGCATCCGAGTGTGAAGGGGATCTCATGGTTGCTTCTATAGCTACCAAAAGTTTACCTTGTCCTTGAAAAGGAGTTTTCTGATGTTGCTTTAATTCCCCAGGTGGGGGTGGGGCCATGGGAATGAGGCTACATCGTGGATTGTGGTTGTATTTGCGATAGCAAGTAGAGTCAATAGTCATACTATCCAAATGCACAGTGCAGATGTTGACATACACACAATGCAATCAGATATAATTGTTCAATTATACAAACACACGTGCTAACCATGAACAAACTATGCAATGACATATAAAAATAAATGTAGTGACAGTAGTGTTCACAGTTCATGTTAATATTACTGTATACTGCTTGTTATGAGGCAGGTGGTTCCAGGGTAGCATATGGGTGAGATATGTCTGGCTCAGCGTATTGTCTCCCACCAGAAGCCATGGCCACAATGACTTCATAGCCTTGTGGTGGATAATTCGGGATCTGCCTCCGTGGCTCTGGTTTTGCATATAGATGGTTGCCAACTGACCCAACGTCACTTGCATCTCTGTTACGAGTGAGTGTAACTGGGAATTCATACGGCTGTGGTTCCTGACGGTTCCAGTCCTGGGTGTTACTTGTCTGCTCCAATGTTGCATACTGATGCCCTGTGGACTGGAGTGTGGCATACTCTCTGTCCTCGTCTGGACTGCCCAGTTCTAAATGAGAGGACACACTAGGGTGTGTCCCATGAGGCCCATCACCGTTCCTATATGTAAACACTCTTGCAGTCTCAGTTGTGTGTGGTGAGCGAGTATTCTTTCCAGAGGTGGGAATGGTATAAAGGGGGTTCATGAGAAGGTGTTCAGGTTCGTTAGTGTCTCCTGGTCCATTTGCCTTTGAGTCACTGCTAGTACCATATGTGGGATTTTCCAACGTCCGCATAGCCTCTTTTGAAGAATTCTCAGAACTATATTCATGGAAACATGTATAGATGGGGGGGAATGGAGCATAGAGTAATGCAGGAGCACTGTTAAAATAGGATGCTCCAAAACACACTTGGGGCACTCAGCTCTCCCGGTTATTAAAGGAATATGAAAGTAATAACCAGGAGAGCTAATTAAGTGCTCCAAGGGTACCCCGTTTATAACAGTGAGGGTGCTGGTAATTGTATTGCAACTCAGGCCTGTGTAGAGGAAATGGTTGCATGTTTGTGTGCTTATAGTCTAGTGGGTTCTACCTCCAGTGAACTTCCTGCTTGTGCTTCCTGGGCCTCTCCCTCCTCTTCCTCAGTGCAATAATAACAAGGATCACCACAGTAGCAATAATCAACACTACTATCAGAGCACCCACAGCTCCCAGGATGGCAGCTATGAGGGAGGAAGGGCTGGTAGTGTTTCCCGTCAGGTTGGTCACAGGGTCTGCCACAGTGCTTGAGGAGGGGGAAGGAGAGGAGGGGCTGTTGGGGTCCCCAGTGTCTCTCGCTGAGGTTGTGGTAACCACCACAGTACTTGCTCTGGCTGCTAATGGTGCATGTGGTAACCATCACAGTCAGTTGTGGAGGGAAGTGAAGCAGTGGGTATCAATACATTACAAAGTGAAATGTGGATATTGTCTCCCTACCTGTTACAGTAGAGGAAGCAGTGGGACTTGGTTCTGTCAGAGAGTTGGTCGGTAATGGAAATCTAGAAGACTGCACGATGGCTGAAATATCTGCAGCACAGCCAATGATTGAGTGTTATGAACATCACTATAGGTCATTAAACTAGAGGAAAGCACAGGATTGTGGGGTGAGCCTGCATGAGCGAGTGCATGTGCAGTATTTGCATGCACATGACCATCATCAGAATGCGACTGAACATAACACAAACTCACGACACAGAATACCGATCCCACCCGACTAGTACAAACACAAGCACAACATGAGAACATGTATATGAGGCTACATAGCCGAAGCATGCAGTCTAGCAGGATATCACTGAGACTGAAATATGAGTCAGGACTCTAGCTGAAGCAGTCTAGCAGGCACATCACACATATACATGCATGCTGCACACTGGTCGGGCCGATGTAGATACAAATGGCATCAACAGATGAAAGCACTCGACAATTGGCACACCGCATGGCAGCAAAGATGCCGTATTTGCTGTCATGCAGTACACTAATCGTGGTAGACATTGAATTTGAAGAGGCAGGTCCGTGAACGGTCTCTGTCCTTGTTGTGACCAGCAAAGAACAGAGAGCGGTCTCTGTCCTGTGTCTCCAACTTGATGAGCACTTTTTAATTCAATCATGTTTGCCATGGCACAAGAAATATTTCCGGAAGTACATGTGTTCTGACGGTAAGACCATACACACAGACAGACACGGCTCACATCCTACTCAGCTGCATGAGGCTCACTCAGGCTCGCCCCTATCAGAGTGGACAACAAGCAGTACTCACTTTCACAGAGTACACCTGCATACCCGCAATTTATACTGGCTGAAGTGAGCTGTAGAGACTGACAATCAATCAGCCTGGATTCTGTCCCCCTACAAGCTGCATTATCATAATAAGCTACTACTCCTCCTCCTCCGAAAATACTCCTGCCCTCTGACCTGGCATTGGCTGTGTGCATGCAACAAAAGGAGAATGAGGATTTACAGTCATTCATTATAGTCATGGCTGGGGGCCCTATTATCACCGTCAAATTTAGTTGCTTGCATGAGTACCTACCATGTGGTAGTCCAAGTTCCCTGCACACAACTTCAGCATCCTGGTCGTCCCAGTTGGTGTCACACACTTTTGTTCTGAATCCACCCACACGTGGTGAACTACAGATCTCCACTTGTCCCATGACAAACTCTTCACTTGACTGATTATTAAACAGTCGAGCATCACCTTCACTGCATTGTGGGTCTGTGATGTAATATAGCAGTTTATACTGTACTATAATAGTGCTCCAGGGTTTCAAGTTTTTAAGGGGGGGGGGACAAGACATTATCAAGAGAGAATGGTCGAACTAGAAGTTGCCTGTATACTACATTGCCTCCTATATCAGGAAGACTGTGTACTCATATGCCACTGCATTCTGTAGTGATCTCAAAACGGTACCTACAGTCACTTGAATCTTTACTGCCCCCTCTTGAATGACACCCAAGAAGTATTATGTATGCAAAGCTATTCATGCCTTCCCCCCCTTACCTCACCGCGCTACGATTCCGCCGCCCCCCCCCCCCCCCCCCCCCCCCCCCCCCCCCCCCCCCCCCGAACGATTTTCTAAAAGAAACACTGTAGTGCTCTCATGCAAGCAAGACATTATCAAGAGAGAATGGAACTAGAAGTTGCCTGTATACTACATTGCCTCCTATATCAGGAAGGTTAATTGATACAACCATATAGCTACAAGTTTATAATCACTAGAATACCTGCACAAATTGCACCACCATCTTGGGAATGTCTGCACAATCGGTCGTTATTGATGGTACACTCATCAAGTCTTTTCTCTGTCCCATTACATCTCACACTGAATACTGGTCCATCCCCTTCGCCATAGAAGCCTTCAAAAGCAGTAAATGCTATTTGTGGAGAGGCACATTTAATATCATCGTCAGCAACGGTACTGCAACAAACTCAAACTCACCTGAACTGGAACCAAACAGTTGCCTGCATACAACTAGGGCACCATTCGATCCCCAGGTTATAGGGGAAGTAGATATAGTGTTACCACAGACTGTTCCCCACCTCCCACCAAGGCACACCTCCACTCTCCCCATAAACTCGTTCCCTCCTCCCACCAATCGAACATCCCCATCAGTGCAACTGTTCCCAGGGCCTGCAGTTGCAGTGAAACAACATTGAAAATGTTGCATCTTCTGTCCATGTTCAATACAGCAATAATCCATACTATAAAACTACAGACTGTATAATACAAAAACACAGGTAGAGATACCGTATGATATATATGCTTCACACATCTTACCCATTGCATGTGTGTATGTGCATGCCACCAGTATGACACATAGCCACAAGAAACTGCTGTACAATTTCATTTTCCAGCAAATTCCTCCTGCTATTATCTGTTGGTACATATGCACAAGCGGGAAGTGTGTGTGTGTGCATGTGTGTGTGTGTGTGTGTGTGTGTGTGGGGGGGGGGGGGGGGGGGGGATGATATTAATCAACTAAGTCTTGTTATGGTTTACTGTACGTACGTACATACTGGCAGGGTTACGGTTTACTGTAAACCAGTCAAGGTTTCAACAAACTGGGGATTCAGGAAAGCCACATAATCTATTACTGCAGTCCGCAGCTGTAAGAGTTTGTTGTTGGTTCTGGCCTGACTGTTGGTTACAATTGGCTAATACACTGACTTGTCCCATGGACCATCATTCAAGGTGGCTTTCATTCGTGCAATGAAGAGAAGGCTTTCTTGAGGCCAAGTCAATATTATACAAGCACTATAAAAACATATACAAGACGTTGGGATAGCACAATGGCAAAAGTGGGGAAAAAAGGTATAGGGATGATAAAAACTGTTCCGTATATACAAGCCCTGCATCTTGTTTTGCAGTTCTGCAATCCCTACATTTCTAAGGTTGTATATGTCATTTTAGCAGCAGTGCAAGTTTGAGCTGAAGCCATCTAATGCTGAGCATGCAGTCTTGCCCTTGACAACTGAATCAGGTATAGCAGCCTTCAGTTTTAATGGCTTGATACCTGCGTGATGCACGTAAGTTTCACACTTGAAGGCTGATCATAACCTGGAAACCCTTTCAAATTTCTACCTATGCCTCCTGGATATTTATTCACAATGCAAATCTGTCCTGGAGGACTTCACAGAATGGTTTTTTAATATAAATGCATATCAGAAAATTTCTTCTATAAATTATGACGGCGTAGCATTTCACATGACCACGAAACCATACATGCTCTGAGACTAGGCAATATAAATGTAATATGGAAACTGTCCAAAAGTTCAATTCAGTTTTGTGAGTGTTGTGGCTATGCAATGGGTTCATTCAAAAGTTGCAATAATTGTGACACAGTATTCATATTCAGCTTGTAAATTCCTGCAGATAATGTGTCCAGTATAGACGGATTTGGGGCCATGATGAATGTGAAGATGCTGATAAGTTACTATTTCATGATAATATGATATGGCTGTGACATCACTCAGGTTGCTGACACTTTCCATGCATGTCTTCTCTTGCCACATAGATATTCTATGTAGTACAGTAGACCCTCTCATATCCCAAATCCCCACTGGTCCGAATAATAGTCATATTCATGGTCTGTGTTTGCTATACATATCCACATAATTTTATCTGAACAAGGTCTGATCCCAAGCTGTTCGTAGCTATCCAGCTGCACTCTCAGGGAGTTGGGACAACTATCCAGTGCACTTGTGTTGTTTGTAGCACTCCCAAGAACTTGCTGCACACTATCTTCTTCGACACTGGCACATGAGCGTGGATGCCTACCAAACCATGCACTGAAAAGTACGTTGTGATTGTCTTCACAGTCAGAAACAGAAACGTATTAGAATCAGGCAATCAGCTGCTAACGTTGGAAATGCGGGTATTTCGGAAAGGGGGGGGGGGGGGGGGGGGGGGGGGGGGGGGGGGGGGGGGGGCTCTACTGAGCCTTTGCAATAGCGGTGGGGTGTTCCGAAATATACCCCCTGGTGTTCTGAATTACCCGCAGTATAGGGTAGAGTAAGTTAGGGGGTATCCGGACAGGGGGAGTTATCCGGACATCCGCAAATTTCGTTGTGGAGCGTCCAGAGAAAAGAATTAGCGGGGTGTCCGGATACCCCTTCACCGTCCGACACCCCCGCACTTACTATAGTATAAACTGATTGTAGCTATTTAGTAGTGATTGTGGGTTTGAAGTTAGTGCACTAGGTGGTGTTTATAATTATGTACCGTTGGGAACTTGTATCCAATTAGTAGTTGCTAGAATCCCTGAGGCTTGGGTGTTCTGTAATACCCCCATTTCTGGCATACAGTCATCTCCCCGAATTATATATTCATTGATAGAGCCATACATATCGAACTTTACCACCTACTTACCTTAGTATTAAAGTTCGATGTAGTTCAGTGTCAGGTGATCTGTATGGACTTCTTGAAATACGTAGCTAGCTGAGTCACACAGTTCTTGCTGTGTTCGCATTCTCAGAAGGTCGAAGAAGTCTTCGAAGTGCTTTCCTGTCCTTAAGCAGATTAGTAGCCTAAGGCAGTGCTGTACAAACTATAAACCGCAACAGATGTTAGCTGTACTACCATAAAAGTACCATAACAGTAACACTACAACTTCCTGTTCCACCAACGGACGGACTCAGTGACACAGTCGGGTACCATCTACCGTGACTACAGGGAGTGCTGTAAACTTATGATGTAGGGCTACATGTATACCAATTGCAACTGCAAACCTGTTAAACTTGTTTCACCTGTGTATAACAAAGTGTTGCAGAACTGTACGAGGCTTGAGATGTTGTAGCTACATTTTGTTTTCTTTAATTCAGAGCAATAGCTACAGGTCATCTGCAAAGGTCTGAGCTGCTAGGTGGGGACCTAGGAACAAGGCTAACATGCACTTCAGCAAGTAGTACTTCCCTTCTTCACTAGAAGGTTAGCAGCCAGCAAGTCATGGGAGGAGGAGGATCGACTAGGCGACAATAAGAATTATCTTTGAGCAATAATAATTGAGCTTGGATGACACCAAGACTTGCATGACTGTCTGACAGTCAAAGACACTTCTTGTGGAAGGTTGTGTCATAAGAGTTGCAAAAGTATAATACATTGCACATGTACGTATAACCTATGGAATGTCTCTTGTTACATTTATACACAAATAGCTTAGCTATAATAATAGTGAGCTGCAAGGTATTGAGCAACTGCAGAAGTGAGTATAGTATCACACTGTTGACTCTAGTTTGGCGTGTTTGACCCAATTGAAGCAATACATCTGGGTATGAGGTGTGGAGGATGCAATTCAGATCGAGTCTGCTGTTAATACAGCCTGGGAACAAGGCTATAGCTCTAGTATTCTGAACTGGTGGAAGCAGTCAGCCTACAAAGTATATCATAATAATTATCATAGCTAATTTGCTAACTCACAAGTGTACACAAAGTTTGCATTAGGAAATCTACTTGTACCATGCTTAGATACAATTATGTGACAGTTACAAGTTTATGTACATGTACTATGGTTCTGGCAAGTGCCAAAGTGCAAATGTATTGTGTACAAATGTGCAGAACAACAAGTGATTGACGTTGACATGCAGCACACACAATATACATACTGGCTGCACCCATGTTGTTCGACAAACTATGTTCTGCATGTGAGGGTATAACCATATTTGGTTATGGTGATGTTCACTTGAAAATTTCTTGCAGACTCACTTTGAGCCAGGGGGTTCGAGGGTAGCATATGGGTGAGCTGTGTCTAGATCTGGCTCAGCATATTCCCTCCCATCAGAAGCCATGGCTACAATGTCTTCATAACCTTGCGGTGGATGATTCGGGATTTGCCTCTGTGGCTCTGGTTTTGCATATTGATAGTTGCCATTCAATGCAACGGGCTTGGTCATGCTTGCATCACCATTTGTATACGTAACTGGGAATTCGTATGGGCGTGGCTCCTGACGGGTATGATTTGGCTGTTCCAATGTCGCGTACTCATGACCCAGGGATCTGAGTCTGGCGTACTCTCTGTCCTCATCTGGGCTGCCCAGTTCTAAATGAGAGGGCACACTAGGGTGTGTCCCATGAGGCCCATCACCGTTCCTATATGTAAACACTCTTGCAGTCTCAGTTGTGTGTGGTGAGCGGGTATTCTTTCCAGTGGTGGGAATGGTATAAAGGGGGTTCATGAGAAGGTGTTCAGGTTCGTTAGTGCCTCCTGGTCCATTTGACTTTGCATCACTGCTAGTGCCATATGCACGATTTTCCAACGTCTGCTTAGCGTCTTTTGAAGCATTCTCAGGACTGCAATGTGAACATTAGTAGTAAATGGGGGGGGGGGGGGGGGGGGGGGGGGGGAACAATAAAGATATTGTTATTCCCATTACAATCTGAGTTGCAAGCTACTGACATAAATTGCAAGACCGGAGAAGTGCATAATTGTTGCAGCACTCCCATCTCAATCTACTAACACATCCCTTGAGACAGGTAATGCAAAGTGGTGCAGTACCCAGATCTCAAGGATACTCCAGTATTATCCCTTGAGACAGGAATACTAGTACTCCGGTCCTCAAGGGATTATACTTCTGTCACTAGCTTGCAACTCAGATTACAAGGGGAATAGTTCAAATAACAAGATATCTCTTTTGCAGTATAAAGTAATGCAGAAGTCTTGTACGGTAAACGTATTGCAACTCATTCCTGTAAACAGTTGCATATTTGCTTAATTGATTGACTCCTCAGGGCCCATAGATGTCATTCAGCCTCTAGAACTCTTCAACGTTCCCTTATTTTTGTCCCTTGGATTGCTGGTCTTGAAACTCCTACCAGAGGTAATTTCAGCCATCCTGAGCAAGTACATGACTCTAGCCACTCCCACCGAATAGCAAACTTCCAATCATATCTCTTGGGAAATGCCAACCTAGCATAGCTGAAAAGCGGGGTTGGAACGCTGGAAATGGGGGCCCTACAAGGTGAGGTCACTTGTTTCTATGTCCATTAAGGTTACGGGATCCCTGCGCGCGGATATGTGCACCGTATACTTAATTAAGCGCTATTTCATAGTTTTTTGTCATCAAAAACAAAGCCGTGTGATCCGACCTGGACTTGGAAGACCGTGTTGAAATAGGCACAAACAGTATAGAAAGGGCCGGACGAAGAGTTTTTGTGAATACTGATGACCGTTCCGAAGTTATACGACGCTGTATTCCAAAGAGGGGAGTCAAGATGGCGGTTATTCACACTCAAGAGTCGTTCTTTCGAGGACTGCTCAACCTAGCCACAAAACGCTTACGTCCCGCCCTAGAGCTTCCTATGGCGTGTCTCCCAACAGTAGAATCGAGTTGCTGGCGGTCTTCGCACTGGAGATTTTTGGTGAATAGTTTGCTGGAATCGATTTAACCAGCGTACGACGGCTACAGTGTGAGTTGCTGTAATGATGTTTGGTCTGCATGTTGACTACCCTCCCTGCTTTGTGTCGAGTAAGTTTGATTACGCTAGCTTACTTTCTGTGCGAGAAAAACGGGGTTGAAGAAATTGTCAGGCCATGCCCACCGCGCGACGATCCCGTAACCTTAACAACAGAAATGGCCCTCTCACTCTATGGCCATCTCCCACTGTTCCACCCTTTCTTCTCATGCATTCCCTATCTCCCAAGAAGTGAAGCTGAAAGTTTCATATGCATATGTACACTATGGGTCCTAACGAGATTAAAAACCATAATACTTTCAATTTGCAAGCTTAGTCTAGTGTGTTCTACCTCCAATACACTTCCTGTTTGTGCTTCCTGGGCCTCTCCCTCCTCTTCCTCAGTGCAATAATAACAAGGATCACCACAGTAGTAATAATCAACACTGCTATCAGAGCACCCACAGCTCCCAGGGTGGCAGCTATGAGGGAGGAAGGGCTGGTAAGGTTTTCTGTCGGGTTTGTCACAGGGTCTGTCACAGTGCTTGAGGGAGAGGAGGAACTGCTGGGGTCCCCAGTGTCTCCTGTTCATGTAGTAGCAACCATCACAGTCAGTTGTTGAGGTAAGCGAGACAGTGTGTATCAATACATTAGAATGTGAAAGGAGCATTACTGTATATACCTGTTCAGTGGCGGATTTAGGGGGGTAAGGGGGGTGCAAATGCACCCCCCTTTGGCGGCACATAAATGATTATGCAGCAGTGGATTGCAGCAACAACAACCAGGGCTAGGCTGAGGCACAGTTACACACTCACGTATCAGTTCCTTACTGATCTTCAGACGTTTGACTAGGCCTAGAGTTGCTTCGGTTCTGACTTAGCTAGCCCGTACCGCGTAGGCCAGAGTACGTAGGCTAGGCCAGCTAGCTAGGTAAACATTTAAACATTTTTTTGTACACTTAATTGGAACGGAATTAATCCACGTCGAGAGCAAGAGCGCATTGCGAGAGTCATGCAGACGGTCACGGATTGCACGGAAACCAGAGAGCAGTGCAGTGCAGTGCAAAGCACGAAGGTGCTACGACAGCCCATCCAGGCAACTGAAAAATGACCGCGAAAATTTTTTTCCGCGCTTCGCGGAAGACTGATCGGCGCTTCGCGCCTCTGTTCCCCACATTCACCACTGAACCCCCTTTCCAAATTTCTAGATCCGCCACTGCTGTTACAATGGAGGGACTTGGTTCTGTTAGAGTGTTGGTAGGTAATGGAAATCCAGAAGACCGTGTGCTTGCTGATGCTTGTCTGGCTGCTGAAATAAGTTGTACTTGAGGTAAATGGAGTAATAATATTATATTGCAGTGCATATTGTCACCCTACCTGTTACAATGGAGGAAGCAGTGGGACTTGGTTCTGTTAGAGTGTTAGTAGGAAATGGAAATCCAGAAGACGGTGTGATGGATGAAGAATCTGCAGCACAGCCATGATTGAGTGTTAGGAATATCAAAATAAGAGTAAATTAATCACAAGCCGTATACTCACTTTGACAGAGTACACCTGCATATCCTGCACAAACACGATTTGAAGAAACAAGTTGATTTTGACAGTCAGCTAGCCTGGATTCTGTGCCCACACAGTTCACATTATCGTAAGATGTTATCACTCTTCCACCTCCATAAACAATTGACCTGGCATTGGCTGTGTGCATGTATAGTGAAAAGCAAAATTGTAGGACTATGTAGCCATGGTTGGGCTGCTGCACAGAGTTGCTATTGTAGGACTTGCCATCTTGTGTACCTACCATATGGTAGTCCAAGTTCCCTACACACAACTTCAGCATCCTGGTCGTCCCAGTTAGTATCACACACTTTTCTTCTGAATCCACCCACACGTTGTGGACTACAGATCTCCACTTGTCCCATGACAAACTCTTCACTTGACTGGTTATTAAACAGTCGAACATCACCTTCACTGCATTGTGGGTCTGTAGTGTAATATAGCAGTTTATACTATACTGATCTCATACAAGCCAACGTTATCAGCTACCATGGGTGATAACAGGGCATGGAACTACAGGTTGCCTCTATACTACATTGCCTCCTAATATCTGGAAGACCGTGTACTTATATCATGCCACAGCTGCATTCTGTAATGGTATCTACATTCTGTAATGGTATCTACAATCACCGTCTTAGTGTTCATTTGTTCTCTCACTGTCATGTCATTGATACACCCATATAGCTACAAGTTTACTGGTATATATACCTGCACAAATTGCACCACCATCTTGGGAATGGCTGCACGTTGTCTGGTTACTGATGGTACACTCATCAAGTCCGTTGTCAAACGCAGTACATGTCACATTGAATACTGGTCCATCCCCTTCACCATAGAAGCCATTTAAAGCCCGAAATCCTATTTGTGGAGAAGTAGCAGACATTTAATATCACTCTTAGCAATGGTATTGCAACAAGTTCAAACTCACCTGAACCGGAACCAAACAGTTGCCTGCATACAACTAGGGCATTATTTGTTCCCCAGGATGCAGGTTCACCACAGACTGTTCCCCATCTCCCACCACGGCACACCTCCACTCTCCCCATAAACTCATTCCCTCCTCCCACCAACCGAACATCCCCTTCAGTGCAACTGTTCCCAGGACCTGCAGTTAATATGACAAGATCATTGCAGTGAAACATGTACAACAATGCAACCATGAGCAATCTTCAATGCTACAGTGTCATCATACATGTATCTATGCTCAAAGGCATTGCTACATCTGCAGGGATGGAGGAAACATTTGCGAATGGTCCAGTCAACATTGGTGGCAGAGTTCACATGTGAAGCACACATGCAGGTTATAATTATTCCGGCATGACATCCATAGACCACTGACCATTGACTGCAAATGGGTCATTTGACTCATTTACATGCAATTTCACACCTATACCAGGGGGAAAAACTCTGGTTGCTATGCTTAGACTGACAGTCAGAAGACATATTACGTAAGTAAATATTATGCTGAGGTTTCATTATTTTGTGCAGTAAAGTAATCCAGCCAAAACTGTTTGTTTCACCGGCCCTGATCAGTGTGTCATACTCAAGGGCAGTAGCATCACAACAGTTTACAACACAAACAAATATGCTTGTATAAAGCACTGATCACATCTTACCATTTTGGGCCTTTGTATGTCTGGATGTGCATGTCACCAGTACGATACATATCCACAAAAGACTGCTACACACTTTCATTTTCCAGCAAAAAATCCTCTGCAGCTATATACACAAACAGGATGTGTGTGGGGAAAATGATTAATACGCATTCAGCATCGAAATCATTATGTGTGGGTGGTTCAAGTAAAACTGTACCTTAATGATCTTCATATTCCAAGGTGGGTGTGGCTTTCTGTCTTTGCGCACTGATTATATATGCAAGCTAACATTATATACAGCGAATTTCAGTTGCGTTCGAATCTCCGTGTTGCATTCGCTTCCGTACGGAATTGCGTATGGATGTACGCTTACATCCAGTCCATACGCGATTCCGTACGGAAGCGAATGCAACACGGACTGGATTCGAATGCAACTGAAATTCGCTGTACAAGCGTACATCCACACGCGATTCCGTATGGAAGCGAACGCAACACGGAGATTCGAACGCAACTGAAATTCGCTGTATATGCAAGTTAACTACGTAGCTGCACATTCACCGGTGAGGACAGCCATTTGTATTCCTTTGTCTCTGAGGCTATAAAAAATTATTTCAAAAACATAAGGTACAGTTTTTACCTGAACCACCCACATGCATTCATGATTGCATGCACAAAGTGTAATCTTGACAACTCCATTTCATACAGAACTGGCCTCAGTGCCCTGCATGGTATACTGAAGAACATCAGGGCTGGATTTCAAAGTAGCTATAGCTATCTCCACAACTATTTCATCTATGGTGTCACTGGGTATCAAATAATGAGCTGAGTTTATTCACGTTGGGAGTGGGATTTGGCAGGTGCTTTATTGTCAATAATTCACTCGAAAATGTCTGAGCTACGTTTGAGGAAAATATTGTACAGGAGGACAGAAAATATGGAAAAGGTACAGGAAATTCATCCTGTACTACATTCATTATTCCAGCTATATATACAGGAAAGTTTTTGGTTTCCTTCTGGTGATATAGCTGTTTGCAAACTACCAACGTTTCCTGTATAGCAGGCAAACTATAAGCATGTACTGCATGCAAACCCATTCCAATGAGCCTAGAAAGGTTGCTGGTAGGCACTGCTGAATAATGTCATACACCAACCATGCAAAACACAACTTGTGAGGTGGTCCTTGGAGCACCTGAGGTGGCCACAAAGCTCCTTGAATGGGCGTTGGATAATTTGTCTCATTACAAGTGTTAAGAGTAAATGGTTGTAGACACATTTGTACTTCTACAAAGACTCTGCAGTAGTAGACATGCGGCTTTACAAGAAGAGTATAGGTAATTATGACACAGTATTCATATTCAGTTTGTAGATACCTGTAGATTATGTGTTGAATACACTAATGTTGAATGTGAAGATACCTTCTATGATAAGTTACTACTTCATGATGCTATGATATGCTTGTGAAGTTACTCAAGTTGGCAGATACTTTCCAATTCCATGCACTCTTCTGTTGCCACATAGCCCAGTCAAAATCACCGGTAGAATGAACTTCAGTAATATATGGTGGTCAGCAATTACATAGTATTTGCTGACCAGTTTTGCCACTATGTAATTGCCATTATGTAGGTAATAATTAAATACCAGTTTGCAGTGCATTATGGGTTTAAACTTTTAGTGCACGAGGGCAATCTAGTTAACGGTCGAGGGCGAGATAATGCATGAGCCGAAGGCGAGTGCATTATCCGCCCGAGACCATTAACTAGATTGCCCGAGTGCACTAAAGCCCGTAATGCACTGCAAACTGGTATCTAAACTACTTAGTGCAACTCACTGACCCGAGACAGCCTTTGATCTTGGAAAAGTGTGCATTATCCAGATAATGCACACTAAAACATGTGATCGATTCTGAGGTGTCTGATTCGTTGAGGGTCACGTGAGTAGCACTAATTGCTGATATACATGGGCAAACTCAGCTGCTGTCTGGTGAAGCATATATATACAGCAGTGATGGTTGTGAGTTCACAGTCATGCACGAAGATACCTTCATGCATGAATTATTCCATATCTAGCCAATCAACAACTCACACAGTACGTGTACTTCACTTTACCACTCAAGCTTCCAGGGATGATCATGAATGAAATGGCAACACTTACAGATATGTGCAGCCTGTAGCTACACTATATACTGTCTTGAGTCTCTGGGTATTTATGCTCTTGATAGGCATCCAGTTGACTTGACTTGACTTGACAAATTATTTTATCCATAACGGAACGGGTCATACAGAAGGAAGGTTCCTATTTACGTATTTGCCAGTTGACCATTATCATGCATGAGGACCAGTCCCACGCAATGCCATGCAACGATCAGTATCATCTTCACACATAATATAATATCATCGGGTCGTTAACAAAATATTCTGGCATACAGCCAAGTCATCACCCCGACTTATTCAACGATAGACCACGCGTACTGAAATTTTATCCCGCATGCTTACCCAGTGAACTCGACTTAGTTGTCAGGCGGACTTCTCGCAATAGCTCACACAGCCATAAGTTCCTGCTTTGTTCGCATTCTGAGAAGGAAAGAAGTCTTCAAAGTGCCGAAGTGCAGCTTATTAGGTCCCGTTTCCTGTCCTTAAGCATATTCACAGGCTGTGCTGTACAAATTATGAACCGCAACAGATGTAGCTGTACTATAAACGAAGGGCTCAGTGGACAAAGGGGATAATAACGTTTTAGTCAACCCTAAAGTTCAAAGGTCAAGCAAGAATGCATTTTTAAAAATTGTATAGGCTGAATTGCAACTGTCATCCTTTCAACTGTCAAAGTTGACCTTATGCCTTACTAGCTACACAGTGAAAACCAGCACAGTTGACCTTTTCCCACTGATCCATTCCATGGATGATTCAGAAATAATAGTCTCGCTAGCCAAGCCTCTCGCCACACCCTGTGAGAGTTAGCCTCGTTCCCAGGCCTTCCACACCTCCAGCTTTTGATCGCTTCCAGCAAGCAATCAAAACTGGAGGTGCGGAAGGCCTGGGAACGAGACTAGTGAGAGTCTGGCCCGCAAGACTAGCTAATAAAAGGTGACATGAAGCATTCAAGAGGACTCTACATGATGCGAATCTTTTTCCTTGGGGAAATGCCCAGAGCCCCAGATGCCCCCTAGATGGTAGCCACTGGCCTGATCAAAGAAAGATCACGTATCTTGCAGCCCTTGTGATATCGTAAGATCCATTACTTAAAGAATCTGTCCTCCTCAGCCAAGACTGACCAGCCCTACTTGAAGCAGCAGGCTGAGCCTATGCATTATGGTATGAGTTAGTCTCATCCCCAGACCCCTTCAGAAAAACATTATTAAAGTTGTGATTGAAGAAATTCTTGTGTTTGTGCAACTGTTGTGATCAAAGGGATTGCAAAGAACAAACACACATAAGTAAACTGTAAACACAGAACAGAACCTTTGATCTCATGATGGTCTTGATACTTGTTTCATTGAGTCATCACCACAGGTGATTAGCAGCAGCTGTACACATGTACACTGCCTATTGTGGGTTGCTTGGTGCTCTGATGGCCATGCACTCTCAGCCGGGATCTGTAAGTTGTGCAAGTGTCTTTTGATTTCCAGTGTTTTCAATAATAGCTAGCTAGCTAGTACAGAATCTCATGTTGAGTTGCAGTTCTGCTGTTGGGTAGCTATGCATTCATTGTGTACATGAGGGTCTATGCTCATTTTAATACTCTGGAGATATATTTGTTGTGTCAGGAGCAAACCTCAAGTTAGGTCACTGCTAGCCCCGCGAGTGGTTGGGAGTACCTCAGATTAGCAACTCCTAATGTAGACACTAGCTAATTTGGAATCGTAAACGGTTAACACTCTGCATGTAGAAGAAAAAAAAAGAACAAACCTTTCAGAACTATACCTGGTTACAGTATGTACAAACAAGGTCAAAGTATCATCAACTCCATAGATGGGCAAGAATAGTATAACAGCTGAAGTATTTTTCTGCTGTAATAGCTACAGCATTCAGCATGGAAGATAGCTAGCTACATATGTGGGTTCATTTAATGTGGCATTGTCAATGTAGCTACTGAGCTATGACATACGTACAGTTGCAGTGCAGAATGATTGATGACACGCTACAGCTGTAGCTATGTTTTTCTTGAACAGCAGTGGCTGAGTTGACGACAGTCGGTTAATTTCATTTTAGGAGCAGTATTTGAAGCCTTGTGGGGAGTGGCTAGCAACCCTAACTACCATTTAATAATGTTGTGAAGGGTGGGGGGTGGGTAGCCATCCTATCCACATTCCACAACCACATGGATCATGCAGCCTTAGTGCTGCACACACAACAAAGAATATCAGTTTGTGTAGGTAACAGCAGTGTATACATGACAATCTACTATCATGTTGATAGAACCTCCACAATGTACAAATAAGGAGTGCATGTGAGTATGATGGCTATTGCATAACATCCAGTCTGATTTGTGTATTCAGTTGATGCATTATGGTGATGGCAACCAGTTGTATAAACATGCAGTGATGCCTTCATGAGTGATGCATTATTGAGAACAGACGATAGCAGAGTTATAGTACATATTATGGGTTTCTGAAACCTTTCACTTTCAAATTATAATTTGCCCCATGTTTTTCCTTGTCTCCAGAAATGACAGGTTGATCCACTAGTGGAGTTCCGTCTGCACTGTTTGAATCACCAGACCCAATTGTAGACGTAGTTTCATCTTCCTTGTCATCCGGCAGGCGCTTGCAGGGAGATTCGTACGGTTGCGGAATCCTGAATAGATCAGTTAAAGATTCATACACATGTGAAGGGCTTCTGTCGGGTTTTCCATGCGGTAGTGGACAAGTGCCGCGTAGTCCAGTGTTCATGATGGTAGCATTGTTGGGGGAGCTTCTTAGAAAAGGTCTCCCACTGTCTTGCAGAATTGGACTTGAAACACTGCACATGTTCACATACCCTACATGTTCATGTAATGGACTGCAAGGAGGGATTACACCTTCTTTCAGTGACAAGAAAACACCACTTTCAGGTTAGCGGATGCTTTAACATATACCATATACCATATGATCTGACAGGCAATTGAGTACCAGTACAGTAATGATATGCTACCTGTCATGTCTGTTGCTGGTCCTCCTACAGAGTACAATAGTCACCAGCACCACCACCACCATCATCAGCAGTACCGCTACAATACTGATCATAACCACCGACACAAGTACAGGGCTTGCGGCCTCATCCATATTCCCTGTATTGTGAGGCAGGATATATACGTTTGCAATAGCGCTATAGCGACAGTGTTAGCTGCTACATGGATGTATAACTGCCCTTGCAGCAAGTCAGTACGTTCTAATGATAGGCATTGTGCACTATCATTAGAACTTGGCATTGAAACGTGATGTGTCATACCAAGCATCCACAAGTCCAACACACCTGCTGTAGAACATGCACAGTAGCTATACACAGGTAGTGCGGAACCAGTGACACATGGATGAACTATAAGTGATACATACTGAGACGCAAAACGCAAAACTAGTGGCATTCCTATCATACTTCTCCTTGTGGTATGACTCCCAAAGGTGATGCTTCCTCAGTGACACTTTATAATTTGGCAGACCATACCTGCATCGATCTTCACTGTGTTCACTAGACCGCTGATGCATACAGACTCAGTACTATAGCTACTCTAACCTCATCACGTGGTCATAGCAAAATACTGTAGCTAGTAGCCAGCATGCAGGTGAGAGTGGTTTACCACACAACCACTATATTACAATGTGCCAGTGTTCCAGCATTGTAACTCAGGACAGTGGAATGCATGAGCAAACTGGGAAACTGGACCTGCATGACAGAATTTATGCTAGAATGCCACAAGCATTGCTATGCTCTCATGCAGCAGTTATGTCAACCAAACAAAGAAAACAGTGCATGCAGATGCTGAGTTTATAGTTTGCCTAAAGTGCATGGTAGCTAAAAAGGTACCTTGACAGATCACGCCTGCATCTTCATTATGATTACAGTTGTGCACACCCACTCCATCGTGGTGGCAATCCGCAAGCATTGATTCCGTCCCTCTACACCTCAAGTTGTCCAGAAATATAGGTCCCACTCCACTGCCATATGTTCCAGCACTGGCACCTTGTATTAGTTAGGGCTGACGATTAAAATAGCAAGAATGCACACACTGTGATGTCACTGCTTACCTAGAGCGCTGAAATTCAGCTGTCTGCACACAACAGAAGCAGCACTGACACTCCATTCATCGTTGCACACAGTTCCCCAAGTACTGTTGAGGCAAACTTCCACCCTTCCATCAAACTTACTGCTGCCATTCACAAGTCTGATGTCTTTTTCTCTGCAAACTTCCTCTGGTGTATAAACTATAGCAGCAAGACATATAATTTGAAGTTAAGTAGTAGCCTCATTCACAGGCCTTGCATTAGTAGCTACTGCGTGGCTAGCTAAGTAAATGGCTATGCCAGTTAACTACATGTAGTAGCCTCTTGAGACATGAATAAAATGCATGCAGAAGGTACTTTTAGACACGAGGCAAAATATTAACAGCGATCTTGTCTGTTATACCATACCTTTGCAGGCCACAGAAGATACTCCGGCATTCTTAGGAGCCTGTGAACAGCTAATTTCACCATTTTGCATGCAATCATCAAGGCGTGATTCTGTTCCATTGCATTGTACACCGTCCAGCAGTATGGGCGTAGATCCGACACCAAAGTATGATCCTCTCAGACTGCTAATATTCACTGAAGAAGTAAGTATCACTGTTGTAAGACAGGACTACTATACGTGATATTTTAGACTTACCATCTGAGGTGAACCCCAGCTGTCTGCACACAACAGCTGCATCTGCATCATCCCACATGTTGTCACACACTTGTCCCCAGGTTTCGCCTGAGCAGAACTCCACCCTCCCCTCAAACTCAGTTCTGCCATCCACAAGCCTGACATCGATATCAGTGTCATTGCAACTGTGGCTCCCTTCAGATTGTACAACAGAATGAATTGGCTATGTCTAAACATTCTTCTTTGTGCAGATTAATCTCCTTGCTATTACTATAACAGATCACTGCAGTTATTCAACACATACCATCTACTAGCTGACTGGCAGCTGCAGCCAACAGAAGATACACCAGCTCAGCACATAAGTAGAACATCTGCATCATTTTGTATTATAGTTCTTTTCACAACCTAATAGCTAGTACTACAGATGAAAAAAGCCTCTAGCTATTAGCTAGTCCATCAGCAAAAACTAAACACCATCACTGCCGCTGTTCATATGCAAAACCTACTCTGGCCATTAACATGGATCAACACCAAGCCAACTTTCTGAATGCTTATACAGGGTTCACTAAACAACTTCCAAGGATAGTTTACATCCAGATTTAAATGGTTCTGCACTAAATGATCTTGTAGCTCCAAGGTTTTGAATTCTGGAAGGTGGTAGATCATAAAAGTGAGAGAGTAGCTATATGATCTCTTGTGCTTATCATCATCGTCTCTTCCTGCCATAGTATACTGTGAGAGGTTACACTGATTCATGCCTAGATATCCTCATTCCCAGGCCTTCTCACCCCAGCGTTTGTTGCTTGCAGTACTATACTGCAAGCGACAAACACTGGGGTGAGAAGGCCTGGGAACGAGGCTAATTCATGCCATCATATAGCTAGCTGAAATATGTAGAAACCTTGTGTGTTCTCAACTTCTGTTATATGATGCATGACAACTGGTGATATTTTATCTAGCTACTGACAGTGATAGTTACTACAGACAGTGCTTGGTTTTTTGATTAGCTGTTTTCCTCTGTTGTATTAAATGGCTCCAAAGTCGCATACAGGTGGTTGTCACTCTGCGGGTTTGGCTGCTGTTGTCTCACATGTTTGAGCCTCATTCCCACCACTAAGTTTCATTGCTGGCCGAGTTTCATTGGCATCCATATTACTTCGCACCACACACGGGACTTGACGATCGTGTGAATTTTCTTGCCCTTTACTGTGGGCAGATTTTGTCTCTAGCGAATCATATTCTTCTGTGTTACCAGTGGCAACCTGCTGCATAACAACACTAGGAGATTCGTAGGAACATGGATTGGGGAAACCGTCACTTCTTAGTGATTCATATATGTGTGCAGGGCTTGAGGTGACTTGCGGCAGCGGACTATTACATGTAGCATCACTCAGTTTGGTATTCATGCTGGTATCTTTGTGGAGAAAATTCATGAAGAGATCCGAATTCCCATTGTGTACAGCTGGCCCAGGAAGGCTTACATTATGTGCTGGGTCATGACTACTGTCTTCAGATCCCACTGCTTCGTTGTGTTCATGCTGGTAGCGATGCTTGCACTGTACTGTGCTGTAAGAAGAGAGACAAACCAAAGGGAGGGTGGGTGGGGGTGGCTACCTGTGTGGGGGGTTGGCTACCAGTGTAGGGTGTGTAGGGGGTTGGCTACCTGTGTAGGGTGTGTAGGGGGTTGGCTACCTGTGTGGGGGGTTGGCTACCAGTGTGGGGGGTTGGCTACCTGTGTGGGGGGTTGGCTACCTGTGTGGGGGGCTGGCTACCTGTGTGGGGGGTTGGCTACCTATGTGGGGGGCTGGCTACCTGTGTGGGGGGTTGGCTACCTGTGTAGGGGGTAGGCTACCTGTGTAGGGTGTGGCTACCTGTGTGGGGGATTGGCTTCCTGTGTGGGGGGTTGGCTACCTGTGTGGGGGATGGTTTGCATTACTGGTCCGCCTCCAGAGGACAAAGATGAGAATCAGTACCATCACAAGCAGCACTGCAATGATGCACACCAGTGTCACCAGTACTGGGTCAACTTCATTGGAGGTCTCATCTGCATTCCGTATTACAGCAGTAAGTGCATTTTTAATATACACACATCTAAGGCAAATATATCAGGATGCAAGTGATCTGTGGCAGTACACAGCAACATATAGTTGTTGATAGGGATATAACTAGAGTCTGACTCACTGATGTCATTCCATGCAATATATTGGGTTTAAGCTGCTATGCAGTTGCTCTAAGTTATAGCTAAGTTAGCCCTAAGAGCACTGATGCATGCTATTGTCTGCATTTATCCACTGTGCAGGAATTTATCAAATGGCCAAATCGCCAAATTAAAATCATGAGCAAATTTCCCTGATACAATGCAGTACTTGATTTAAAATTACAAATGTACCTTGACAGATCACACCTGCATCTTCGTCGTGTACACAGTCGTGCACACCCACTCCATCATGGTGGCAATCTGTAAGCAATGATTCCGTCCCTCTACACCTCACGTCATCCAGAAAGATAGGTCCCACTCCACTGCCATATGTTCCAGCACTGGCACCTTGTAGTGGGGGACAAGATTGATTCCATGCAGCATTAGCTATAGGTTGAGTTAAGCTCATGTAGCTAGCTGCATTCAATCTAGCTGCTATAGCTGGGCGGTCACATGCAAAAATGCACATGACTGGCTGGGCGGAGAGGGGCTATCGGCTATACTGAGCTGCATTAAGATGGCAAGAATGGACACACTGATTACCTAGAGCACTGAAATTCAGCTGTCTGCACACAACAGAAGCAGCACTGACACTCCATTCATCGTTGCACACAGTTCCCCAAGTCCTGTTGAAGCAAACTTCGACCCTTCCATCAAACTTACTGCTGCCATTCACAAGTCTGATGTCTTTGTCTCTGCAAACTTGCTCTGGTGTGTAAACTAGCAGCAAGAAAAATAGCCACAAGTTTGCAACTATACCTCATGAAGGAAAAACACTTAGCTACTGTATTTACCTCGACAGACCACACCTGCATCTTCACTATGCACACAGTCGTGTACACCCACATCTGTATGCTGGCAGCTTGCAAGTGATGGTTCTGTTCCCCTGCACATCATATCGTCCCAAAAAATAGGCCCAACTCCAGCACCAAAATCTCCACGCCCTGTTAGTGCCAGTTTTATTTACTGGTGAAGGCACTGCACTTATAGGTATACAGATCTTAGAAGCAATGCATAGCCTACCTATACCAGGAGAGAGGCCTAGCTGTCTGCACACAACCGAAACATCATTGTCATCCCAGAAATCATCACACACGGTCCCCCATGTTCCGTTGAAACAAATCTCTACCCTCCCCTCTAGATCACTGCTGCCATTCACAAGTCTGATGTCAGTGTCATTGCAAGTGCGTCCTGTAAAATATAAGATGATTGCAAATCAACAATTTATATACAGTTAGTTCAATTGAAGCAATTGAGAATCTATCATGAAGGCAATGCAGTTTGAAAGAGTAGCAACACAGAAATCTATGGCAGCTAGCCTGATGAACAGCCACAATGCATGCTTTGATAGGGAAGTTTGCTAAAACAATCAGCTTACAGGCTAGCTACAATCTCAATCCTCTTACCATATACTGCAGACTGATATGCAGCTCCAGCCAAAAGAAGACACACCAACCCAACGTATATGTGAAGCTTCAGCAGTACTAGTTGCTCACTCATAGTCAACACCCGTAATCAGTAGCAGCTTGCTAGTTGCTGCAGTTCTCATCAAAACTGAAAGTGATTGAGATAACTAACCTGTGCAGTTAACGTTAATTGTTGATTATGTCCGTTTATTTACAACATTATATATGTAAGGGGAAAAACTTTGTTTCCCAACACAATGGGATGCATCCATGGGTAGCTACATAAATGGCAGTGGCATTACTGCGGACAAATGCAGTGAAAAGAGCAATAGCTAGTGGACTACACTCCTGAATAAAACTTGGCTGATAATTATTGCAAAGGCAGTTCCCCTTGCCCTAAATGCTACAGGCACCCCCACTCTAGGATCAGATCAACCCAGGCTCACATCCCTTAGGTTAGTCCCCTCTGGATGCTCGAGTCAACTGTATCAGACGGTGCATGATAGCTGCTTGTAGTTTAGAAGAATGTAGTGATTCAACAAAGCAACTTGTATCAGACTTTGCTGCAACGTCTTGCGTTCCAATTTGTCTAACCATACATTTACAGTATGTAACCCCACACTTGTATACGCCATGCGCTATATAGATTGGTATTTACAATTGGTCAAGTGGGGGGAGTGAATGAGCAGCTAGAGCTTGGCTGATAAAGTGCAGAGCTTGGCTGATCATAAGTGATGAAAAAGGAAAAGTTCATCACTTATGCAGGGTGGTAGATTTTCATTCCCTGCAGGTATTGCAGCAGTGGACATGCATAGAATAGGCAGGTCCTGATACAGTGGTTCAGCCACAATGGATGTATTCTTAAGGGGATGATTTGTGTGTACTTTACGTGGGTAGGAATGAGTTGGTTGTGTGGACATAAGTACTGTAACTGCATACCATAAATGATAAACAGTTTCAATTTACACCACATGCATGTCCCTGTGCAGGTGTATCCATCTCCATGGTAACCAGAAAGGTACATATACACTAATGATGTTTGTACACAATCATGGCATTCTAACTGCAGTGTGCCTACCCCTCACACTCATCAATATCTGAGGGTTGACCAGTTCAAAATGCAACTACAAAAATGCTTAAAAACTACTAGTGATGCAAGTGTGAATAATCATCATTTTGATCCTCGAAGTCCTCAGGTTTTGCAATGAACGGCTCTAGGGTTGCATACACATGGCTTCTTTCAATGTGAGCATACTCCTTGTTGTCAGATAGCAGTATGGCACTCTTTGTTTGGTGAGGAATTGGAATTTCATATGGTGCTGGTGAATGCCTATCATGACAAAGCTCATTGGAAGCGCCTAGGTTTTTATCTAGAATCCCTTCATAGATGTGCAAACTCGGAGCCTCAGCATCAGAACTGCTATCTTGACACATGTACATTGGAGGTGTGGTGTTGGTGTCCTCCTGGGACGGAGAGGTGGTGTACAGTGGGTTTGGAAACAACCTCCCACTTACACATCCAGAAGTGCTTGCTGTTGGTCGTGTTGCTGTTGCTGTGTTTGGGTTTCGGTATGAGTTGTTGTTGGGAGCTTCTTCATAACTATTACATTCCCGGACCCTGAATGAGAAACATGGTCTGAAACATAAACTCAGATGAGCACTTGCACATAAACAGACAAACGTTTCCATGGAAACTAAAGGGTAAACCATTACATATATAGGCAGGTGTCATTCAGAAGCTAGGGGGCTAATTCCACTACCCCTTTCCCTTGGTTATGGGCGCTAAGTCATGACATTATAATAATGCCATGACTTAGCGCCCATAACCAAGGGAAAGGGGTAGTGGAATTAGTCCCCTAGCTTCTGAATCACACCTGCCTATATATAATATACGTACGTGTAGCTATACACAACTCTCACTGCAGGGATGAATTTGACCTAACCTCTCAACTTGCATTGCCTTCTTCCTCATTATTCTGATGACTATGAGCAGTACCACCACAATAGCCACTACTGCAATGCAGAGGATACCAACCACACTAAGCAAACCAGCAAGGATAGGGCCTAGAGGCATGGAGACATCTGGTCTGTTATCAGTATTCATGATAGATCTCGAGCTGTTCTTAAGCCTGAAGGGTAAGATTGACGTCTGTATAGTAGATGTAGAGGTGCTTGTTGTGAAATCAAGGCTACTGGCTGGAAGAATGGAGTTGCATTTGGATTCCAGTGAAGGAGCTGTAGGAACCTCCACTGTAGTGGATGTTGTTATATCTATAGCATAAAAGATTTTACAGTTGTGATATTATACGTACACAACTATAATTGTAATATCTAAGCTTGCCTTTTTGACCATGACAGGACGCTTCCTGCACTGATGATCGTTCAAACACTTGTGTACATGATGATTGATCAGTGAGGCAGCATTTGAGAGGTCGAGGACGTATACATATGCAGTACCTGTACAGTGTAGCGGTGTGGTAAAAAAATGCACTGTTCTAAATCCTGAGTGATTAAAATTCTTATCACCTTTTTGCTTGATAACAAGCAAACATCCATTGACCATCACATGGTGGTTCTTCAGTAGCTCTGATGCAATGGTACAGCATCACACCTGCACTTGACCATAAAAGTTCAAGGCATTGTAGCATACGAATGCATGAAACATGTGCATACATTATTATAAAACATGGCATATAAGTCTAATTTCTGGCTGATTGATAGACTGTTTTCGTCAGTACGTGAACAATCATGTGTACCTTTCCTGGTTCTCAGTTGGCACTCGAGATCTGTCATGTTGGAAAGTCTACATTGGGTTTTACATGTTAACTCTCCTGCAAACGATAATGATAGTGATTCATCATTATCTAGTCTAATAGCTAATTAGGTGGTCATAATTACTACTAGGTCACCTCGTAATGGTTCCACTTGACTGACAAAGAGACACACAGTAATAACAGCAACTGCAGACACTCGCAACACCTTTGGGTTCACCATTTGTCTACTAGCTAGCCACCTCTTCCAGTTGAAGCAACTGTCATGCATACAATCTTACATGCACTTTAGATGTATAATTATGAGATGACTTCCTGTTTACTCTTCAGCATAATATCACTAGATAGCTTATACAATCATGTCATGTGAATGTCATGAGAATCGTGCATGTGTCCATGCCTCAGTACGGTATCATGTAACATTCTCAGTGCATCAGGGACTGGTTCACAATCGCTATCCTATTCATGGACATGCAGAGATTACAAGGAATTACAGCAGTAGTGCAGCCAGTGCATAATTGGTCTATAACTCAACAGCTAATGCTCAAGATGAGAATACTCGTCTACACTTGGTGGAGCGGTTATCATCTTGGTCAGTTTCCCTCCCCTGTGTGGCTCAAGGCAAGCATACTGGTTAGAAGGGTCCAGCTTCGAGTAGTCCTGGGCTGGTATCTCTGTGCTAATGGGGTATGTCTTATGCTCCCCCCGAGACACTCTTTTCTGCCCTCCCTGATTCCTGTATGCCTTGCTCACAGGCTCAGTCGACCCATCACTGGTGTACAGGTTCCCCCTGACTGGCTGTGTGTGTACTGCAGCTGTAGGCCCACTGGTCCTACGATTCTGGGACTTGGAACGAGGCGGCACTTGTGGTGCGGCAGGGGTGTGAGTGACGTCCGAATACAGAGGGTTGTGAACTTGCTTTTCTGGCTCATCTTCGAATTCACTGCAGTAGGTGATGGAAACATCCACCTCTTCATAAACAGGGGGTGGAGAAGTGGGTGTGGTGGGCGTGGTGAACACTGTGGGTGTGGTAGGGGAACTAACAAGCTCTTCTACACCATATACCGGGTTGTGGAGGCCACTCTGAATCCTGCATAAGGTAAAGAATAGCTACGTTAATATAACTAATCTCTATACCACCAGGATTATTACTGAGGACAAACACAGGCCAGCCAGTTGTGGGAGGATACAATAATGGAGGTTAACTAGTATGCAGGTTTTGGACAATTAGACGTATTTCTACCATTGGTAGTCCTATGTGAATGCAGCCATACAACAAAACTCATTCCATCATTTTGGGAAAAGCAACCTTATCATCTTGGGCTACTCGTTGATGAACATCAGTAACTACGTTTACTTATCGTTACTAGGCAGCAATAACTGTTTTGTACTAGAAGATTTAATCTATGAACGATTATGGGATGTACAGGCTGCATGTTGACATATAATGTGCAGAGTGTAGGATAGCCCTTGCATTAAATGCCCTGGGAATCAAGACCCGTTAACGTTGTTAAAGTCCAAATGGGAGTACTCTTAGACCATACCCCATAGCAAATAATTGAATGGTGATATTATTCATGCATGGTCTAATATTATTAGCTTGAAAGTCGTATAGTTGTATTCCCACTCTCACTATTATAATAGCTGGCAGTAATATGATTGAAGGCAAAGTCATATGGAGTGATGTATGCAGCTACTCTAACATTATCAAATAGAAAAGCAACAAGTTCAGTGCTGCACATCATAGTGAAACCATGGTAACCTCATCAACTACCTGATCATGAGCGCATGCAGCCTGAGTGTGAGTTACAATACATCCAGGTTCAACTATACTATACTTACAAGACCAAAACAACTTTAGATAAATGAGAGGGGAAACAGGAACAAGACGACTTTAGGGCGAGGGCCCTCTCTCGTATTATACCTTGTTTGGTCTTATAGTAAACCAAGAACAACAACACAAACAGTTGTTAGTAAACCTTAATAATTTGAGTGTCATGTTGGAAACTTACACATGTGTGTCCTGTGGCCATGGTGGTAAGGTCTCTGTTCTCCTTCTTCTGTGCTTCCTCAATTTGATGGCCACAAACAGTGCCCCTCCCATTACATTAATCAGCACCACTATAACGGCCAGAGTGATCAGCACCGGGGCTACCACATTTGAGTCGGATGTACTGTTGGCTGGTAGCGAGAGGGTGTCCGGTTGCGGGATACTACTCGTTGTGGATAGTGATGGACACTGAGTAATGATGCCTAAAATGCATACGTCGCACGGTGTATGTGTGGGATGTGCAATGTGTGTGTATTTGTATATTGTGCAAGTGTATGTACGTGAGCATGCGTGTGAAGTTCAGGGTAGCTATGTCAGATGGGTCCCAACTGATGTAGCTATTATAACTACCACAAGCAAAACAAGCTATAGTTATAAGCTAGCTGCACACACCTGTCACCCTTGCCACTGGAACCTAGTTTGTTAATGTAGCCATTTATAGCTCTGTATATACGTACCTGAGCATGTGGTAGTCATCCTTGGCCACTGCAGTGCACACTCGCATGTACACTGAGCACAATCTCTGTCAGCAGCACGATCAGACCTTGAGGTTCTAGACGTCGATGATGAACTTGAGTCTTCATCTTCTGAACTGTCCTCTATATATGTACACAGTTATTCACATTATTGAATCATGGCAAGAAAATTTGAATGAGTTTTGACTGACTGGTATCCCACCCCCTTCTGAAATCAGAATTGCATCAGCAATTCTCACATTGCAGTCTGCAACATGCTAGATATACTTGTCATGCATACCCTGTTGCTCGGTAGCAGGCAGCTGGTCCTCAGAAATACAAACGACTGTGCATGTCCAGTATGATGACGACTCTGCACGCATGCATTGATCCAGAACATCATCTCTGCATGGGTCTGCAAAATGTAATCACAAGCACAGTTGCTGTATGAAGTTATATAACTATGCTTCTAGTATTGCAATATAAGACAACTCCATACCACGACTACAGTTATTCCACTGCTAACTATATTGCTTACCACACGTTGCAGAGGTAATAATGAAACACAGCACAGAAATCCACAACCAGGTACTCCAGAGTTGAGCCATTCTGCTTCAGTTTCTGTCCCAGCTTTAGCTGCCACCCAAGCAAAGTCCACAAGCTAAGTACAGGCTCTGTATCAGTTTTCTTGGTGTAGATCCAGGGCTAGGTCACTAGTGTCGGTGCATGCATCTCTGTATACCTGCCAAGTCAAGAGGATGGATGAAAGGACTGTGACTGGCTGGCCGAAGTGCTGTTGGCATGGCAACCTTACACCATTATAGATTTGCTGAAAGACGCTGCTACTATATGATTGTGGTGTGCCAAATGAACTGTCTGCAGTCTATACAATTGCTGTCCAGAATGTGCGCATGCCGTGAGCATCAGAATGCTGTAGTAGCTATATACTGCATGCACTGGAGTGGCAGGCATTTACTATTCATCAACATACCTGATTGCATGTGCCAGTTGTGCACAGTGCTGTACTTGGTGGAATGCGTCTTTGCTGCAGCTCTACCTCGGTATAGCAGCCACATTTGGGTTTGTGAAGTGAGGCTGCGTGTGGTAGTTCGGGACTGTAGGAACTGACAAACTACAGCTTCTACACTACATTTTTGGACCTCATATACAAACAAACAGCACATTGGTTGGGTTCTCCCAGTGAAGGTTGTCATGTGATAGCAATTGTATAGAATACAGAAGACAATAGGAGTGGTTGTACCATAATAGGTATACATGTAGCAGAAATAATTTGCCAAGTGAACTGTATGCTGTCCAACTGTCCATGAAATGTATACAGTAATTAAGCCATGAGTCAATTGAATGCTGTGGTGCTAGAATTTGATTTCTTGGACATCTCCTTCCAACATTTCAACGGGACAGTACGGACATTTTAATCTGCAAACAAAGGAAGTAGACATCGCAACCGTAAACATACACAAAGGTAAGCAGTGTATAACAACCTATCCTCTGCACACAAAAAATGTAGGAATGTTTTGTACGTGACAGTAGCCTCATTCCCAGGCCGCGTGGCTTGGGAACGAGGCTAACATGACAGATTTAGTGCCTGTGCACTGATGTAAATCATTGAGAGAGTGAACAACAGTGTGTGGCTTCACCGTTTAGAGAGTTCATGGATCAACACAATGAATGTGTAATTATCAGGGACATTTCCATAGCCTCACTTATGTACATGTGTCGATTTCTAGGGTTAGAATGACAAGCAACCCGAAAGCCCCTGATTTTCAAAGTACCTTCTTGAGTGGCTAATCAGCTTCTTCATGGCATCTCTGGAGATGGCGTGGCCGCAGGTCAGCCTCACAGGAGGATTAGTGTCTGCCAGAGGAGGAAGAAACGGGATTACAAGATTGGAACAAGGTGCTGGGACTTACAGAAAACACTACCCATGTTGTAAACAATCAGCTGACTACAATTAAGGCATATTTTGCGGTATAGCCTTTCAACTGGTAGTCTCGTTCCCAGACCCTGAACGTGCACCCACAAAAAGGGTCTGGTGACAATGCGACATTTTGCTCGGTCCTATGACGTTGATGTCTGGAATGTGGGATGGCCAATCAAAGTTTAGCTAGAGCAATAAATTACTTTGCAGTTTTCAGGGTCGGCAAAGTAGACCTGGTAGACACAGCCCAGAACTACGCGAAGAGGAGTGCTACCTTCCGTGGTACAAAAGAATATCTATTTCCTCCCTCTTCTCACCGCTTTTCTGGGCATCTTGGGATTTAAACTACTGTATTTCCGCGATCAAATGCCGTGGCTACTATTTATTTCATCACGCGATTTACTGCGGCTACTATTCGAGGGCGGCCACTAATCGAAGGCGGCGTTTATTAAACTCGAAGCGGATTGGAGCACCGTGTATGCACAAAGAAGATGTTTTGTTTCAGCCCTGGGCCGTGTGGTATTGTCATAATTATCCCGACAAAATGGTAGGAAACGCCAAAGCCATTACTGTCACAAAGATTTCGCCGGTCATACGTCGCTCGCCCAGCGTGCCTCGACCACAGAAAACGCCAAACGCTTAGACAGCCATCGGGGAATATGACCAACAATCAGTTCTTCTCTCTTCACGCTCACAGCGAAATAGTCACGGTCCTCGAGGGCTAGACAAAGCGCTTCGATCGATCGCCGACTGTTCGAATACTAGCCGCGGCTACTAAACAAGGGCAGCGTTTATTTCATTCAGCCCTTCGGGAGGTGCGGCTATTATTCGAGGGCGGCCACTAATCGAGTGCGGCGTTTGATCGCAGAAATACGGTATGCAATTTTCGCCTGGAATTTACTGAGTATGTCATCATGGTCACACCCCTCAAAGTAGCATGTTGTATTGTCACCAGACCCCTCTTTCACGGGTGCACGTTCAGGGTCTGGGAACGAGACTATTCAACTGGCTTCTGTAACAAACTACTACAGTGATGCTTACCTGTTGACTGCTGCCTTAGAATGGGGCAGGTGAACACTGAGTGGTACCTCCGATCCCAACCGAGGTTGACCTCACACGGGAGCTCGTCCCGACTCCACATGTCTGACACCTGTCTCTGGACCATTACAGACTTGAGGTGGAGGAGCTGGGGCAAGGCTGAACAGCCTGCAGAGAGGCTGCATGAAGGAGGTGTATAGGACAGGAGGAGGGGTATAGGACAGGAGGGGGGTATAGGACAGGAGGGGTGTAGGACAGGAGGAGGGGTGTAGGACAGGAGGAGGGGTATAGAACAGGAGGAGGGGTATAGGACAGGAGGAGGGGTGTAGGACAGGAGGAGGGGTATAGGACAGGAGAAGGGGTATAGGACAGGAGGAGGGGTGTAGGACAGGCGGAGGGGTGTAGGACAGGAGGAGGGGTGAAGGACAGGAGGAGGGATATAGGACAGGAGGGATATAGGACAGGAGGAGGGATGTAGGACAGGAGGGGTGTAGGGCAGGAGGAGGGGTATAGGCCGGGAGAAGGGGTGTAGGACAGGAGGAGGGGTATAGGACAGGAGGAGGGGTGTAGGACAGGAGGAGGGGTGTAGGACAGGAGAGATGTAGGACAGGAGGAGGGGTGTAGGACAGGGGGGGGGAGGTGTAGGACAGAAGGGTGTGTAGGACAGGAGGGGTGTAGGACAGGAGGGGTGTAGGACAGGAGGGGTGTAGGACAGGAGGGATATAAGACAGGAGGAGGGATGTAGGACAGGAGGAGGGGTATAGGAGAGGAGGGGTATAGGAGGAGTCAATTTTGGCACACAAACACCCTCCCACTCTCCTACCCTGCCACTCTCCCACTCTCCCATCCTCCCCACCCTCCCATCCTACCTGACTCCCAGAGGGCTCTCCAATGACAGTCCTAGCAGCTTGCAGGCATCTCGTGCAAACATGTCGGCAACCTCCGTCCAGTGCCAGGGGTCCAGCAGATCAGAGTACGGGCTGTTCTCAAGACCACGGTGGGCGAAGAGGAAGCAACCCATCAGTCGCTTGATCTCTGCACAGAATACAAATATAGTTCGGGTTCTTCCTGTAGATACACTGAACAGTTAACTGTAGTTATGCTCCTGCCTAAACACATGGTTTGTTGTGCACAGCATGTGAGTATCAGGTGATGATGGATCTCTCACTGGAGCCGCTGTGACTTACCCAGTGTATGCTTCGGCGCAAACTGTCCGAGGACCTTGGCATAGGCAAGAGCCTCCTGGGTTCTCCCAGTGGAGAGGAGAGAGAGGAACTTGAGCTGCCGGAGACGAAACTCCAGACTGCTACCGTGGTGCTGGAGTTTGACCCTGTGCACCATGGCCCACCTGTGAGGGTATGAGGGAGTGATGGTGTGAGGGAGTGCTGGAGTGATGGTGTGAGAGTGGAGCTTCATCCACTGAAACATACACTACATACATAAACAGTGTGTGGCTGAATGCATAGTGGGGGAGGGGGGACTAACTCCAGTGCTGGTTCCACATTCTTGCTTCTGAGAGCTTCCAACACGCGGTTCATCCCACTGAACTGCTCCATGTAGGTGGGGTCAATACTCAGCCCTGCCTCCTGACAGATAGACAAAGTTGGGATCAGTAGTCAGATAAATTACTCATTCCCAGGCCCGCCCAGCTTTCAACAAAAAGCTGGGTGGGCCCTGGAAACAAGGCTACTGTATTCCACAGGTAACATTTTCACTAGATGCTGTTACCTGAATGACCCTCTCCCCCACGTCCAGCTTCCCCTGACGGAAGAGGTGCTCACATATGACCGTGTTAAGCTGTCTGCCACGGTCTCCAGAGAACACACCATCCACGCACATTCCCGAGATATCTGACTGGAAATTCTGAAGTGGAGGGAGGAAGGGGAGAGGAGGGAGGGAGAGGGAAAGAGAGACAAGACAAAAACATACATTGTTGTAAGGTTGGTATACGGTCCATCGAGAGGTGCTGCTTACGTACCTTATCAATGGCTCTCCCAAATTTTGAGATGGCAGCGTGTACATCCTTGTGTTCAGTGGAGATGCCTTGGCACGTCTCCTTCACTGATTTTGCACACTCCTTCACTGCCTGGCAGTGCTGGGGGGATACCACTGACCCTGGGAGAGATGGTGATTTACAGATGCTATAGCAACGTGACCGATTATTACACTCCTGGTAGGGGTGGGGCCCGGGGGACCATATACCGTGCTGTGTCTAGCTAGTCCATTATATAGTAAGACAAATCTATGGACAAACCCACCGTACCAGCGTCTAGCTGATCTCTGAGTTCATTGACTTGTTCGATGATCTTCTGGAGCTTTTCTGAGGCGGATCCGGACAGCGTCCTCAGTTTCTTAAGAACCTTGTCCTCCTCTCTCTCGACCGCCAAACAAGCATCCATTCCTGTCTGTATTTTATACATATTGTCACAGACCCAGACTCGTGGCTGCGGCCCCGGGACCGGACCCAGGATATATAGTTTAACTCTTTACCAGCGAGTAACATTTTAACCCCTTATCGCAATACCGTTATTGACCCATATTGGAGGTCAGAGGTGGATGTCTCACCCAGATCTCTAAACTTGGACCGGATCTGACTTTTGGGGTACATCAGACATCATCAATCTGCAGAGGACCTAGCCTCGTTCCCAGGCCTACCCCGTTTTTTCTGTTCTTCGGTTTCCGTTGACAATAATACACGGATGCGGAAGGGCGGTATTATTGTCAACGGAAACCGAAGAACAGAAAAAACGGGTAGGCCTGGGAACGAAGCTACAGAGGACCCATCTGAGGCCATCAGTGGGGTCTATGAATATCAAAAACACTGTGGGGCTGTGCCTGTGCAAACCAAGTGAGGGGTGCACGCCAAAAAACTTCCCACAAAGTTGCCCCTTAAGTCCTCTGAATCCTTTTGAATGGCAATTCCTGCTCTGATGAGAAGCCCTACAAGTGCCGGGTCTAAATGACGTTTATAGACGTCGTTCAGGCTTAAAGGGCTAACGGTGTGAAAGCTCATTAATAACCAGTATGGCTCTATTATTGCTACATATGGTTCGTATTGTTAAAGGAATTAGCAAAATAAGAGGAGGAAGTGATTTACAAACAAAGCACTCGTCTATGCTTGCTCAGGGTTGCCCCAATTACTGAGTACTCTACTGGTTAGACTTTAGTTGACAGATTGAAAAGGTTACAAATACTGTACTGAACCAATGGTACAGTACCATATGCCATTAGCTAGCTTTCAGAGAGCAGCTCCTACTGTCCATTCACAGCTCTGGTGCAGCTGGTGCTGGCCGCCATCAGGCACCTTGACTTTGCTCAACTGTACATCAAGAATGTTGCAAGCTACAGATCTCAAGTTTGGACTTTTAATTCACCAGCAAGGCCGACAGATCATACATGAGAAGTAGCTCCTCTCCAAGCATTTATTCTCTCAGCTGAACATCGATGATTTCTGCATATCAACTTTGGGAGCTTATAACGCATAGGGGAGGGCTGATGTCTCAATGGCCTCAGTGTCACAAAAAAAATTCCTCAAACTGAAAGTACTGGCTGTTATTAATTCGCAAATTATTATACCATTATTTTAACTCACTCTGAATAAATTAATGTGCATCATTGTCATAGTGCACCAACATAGAATACTGCACCATATAAATAGCTATAAATAACTCACTCTGACATTGATTTAATGTGCAGTGCACATCATCATTTCCATCATCATAAATATCGAATAAAGAATACTGCACCATATCTTATACTGCTGTCTCTAAGCCTAAAATGTTGATACCTGGTAATAATGGTAAAGGAAACCCAGAGTCATTGTCTGATTGTCTACTGGGCTGTTGCTCCAGCCTCCTCTGTCGGAGGTGGGCATCAAGAGCCATCTGGTACAGTTTCCGAGAAGCAGAAGAACCTGTTTTCTCCACCATTCTCCGAAGCTGGGAGTGAGGATTCTGCAGGAGGTGATATGGACTGTCAATCTCCTTTAGCTGACCTCTGCTCACCACCTGGGGAGCGAGGAGAGAGGGAGGGAGGTATATGGCGATCATGTTACTCACAACAGGGCATGGATAAAAATTTGTGCAATGTTCATTTAGGCAACATCCAACCAGGGTTTCTTCTTCTTTTTTTTCGGGGGGGGGGGGGGGGGGGGGGGGCATTCATCCCCCCTTGAGATTTCAAACCCAGACCCTCCTAAATGGCACACTGTTGCGCACTATTCAATGGCCCCCCAATCTTTCTCTATGTTCTGTTTTGCCCCCTCCCTGGCTGATTCACTAAGCAGGTTGCAGTCTTCTATTTTTAAAGTTCATGAGCAGTAGATGACTCCCTACCAGGATCCTGTCAGAGTCCATGACTGTATTCAGTCGGTGGGCGATGGTGAGGACAGTGCACTCGGAGAACTTCTCCCGTATTGTCTCCTGGATAATAGCATCAGTCCTGCAGGAGAAGAGATGACAACCAACAATCTCTGCAACCTGTTCTAAGGTCATACAGTCCTCCAACTCACTTGATGTCGACATTGGCAGTGGCTTCATCGAGTACCAAGATCTTGTTCTTCCTGAGCAGGGCCCTTGCCAGACACACCAGCTGCTTCTGACCCACACTGAAGTTGGCCCCTCCTTCTGTCACCAGCCCATGAAGCTGTCCCTCCAGTTGTTGAACTGCTGGCTTTAGCTGAACCTGGGTAAGTGAAAATGAACTCGGTTGATTACAGATGACATCATAATTTTATAGCTCCTACCTGTTCAAGGACGTCCCACAGCGCAGCATCAGAGAAGTCACAGAAGGGATCCAGGTTGTAGCGCATGGTGCCACTGAAGAGTACCGGGTCCTGGGGGATGATGGACATCTTCCGCCGGAGGTCATGGAGCCCAATCTCCTTTGTGTTTACCCCATCGATGGTGATGGCTCCAAAGGGCTCAGCCATCCGGTACAGCACTGCCAGCAGGGAGGACTTCCCGGCACCTGTGCGACCCACAATGCCAACCTAGGGAGGTTTGAGCAGAGGCATGTCATGCAGTGGAGGGAGGTTGGACATGAGTCTGGTTTGCAGTGGATGGAGGTTATCCCACGAGCTGTACCTTCTCTGCGGGTTTGATTTGAAAGCAGAGAGACTTGAGCACTAGAGGGAGGTCAGGAGAGTAACGGAATGAGACATCCTCCAGAGCTATCTCCCCATTCTTGGGCCACTCTGGAGGTGGCTTCTCATGCGGAAGGAGTGTCTCCAGTGGTGCCTCTGATTCCAGCTGGCCATACCCCATGATTCGCTCTGCTGAGATCATCTGAGGAGGAATGGGAGGGATACACTAAATGAATGCTCTCATCCTTACTCTGCTCATGCTCTTCTAATGATGCTGTTCCTTACAATGTTCTCCACTTCTGCACTTTGTCGGACACAGAACTGGAACATGCCGGCCAGGGAGATGGCGTAGGCGAGACTAAGTCCCACCAGACCAGCATTCAGCTCTGAGGAAGTGGGGAGGGACAGAGGGAGGGAGCGAGGGACAGATGGGTGGATGGATGGATGGATGGACAGAGGGAGGAGGGAGGGAGGGAGGGAAGGAATGAGGGACGGGGGAAGGGAGGGAGGTAGAGAGGGAGGGAGGGAGGGAGGAGAGAGGCAGGGAGGGAGGGAGGAAGAGGGAGGAGAGAGACAGGGAGCGGTATCATATAAAACTATATGTGCTATAGAAGGTAGAGACTTACGTGAAGCTAGAGGGATGGAGATGAAAGCGACAGCTGCCAGGAACAAGGCACTGAGAGTGTCTATTCTCATTCCAAACCACCTTGAAGTGACCAGATAGAGGTACCATCCCTGTATGTGTGCATAAGAGTGTGTTTAAGTGTCAGGAAATGCCAAGAAGCCAAATGCACTAACAGACTGAGTGACTAATCTGTACACACAGGACAACAGGAAAGGTAACCAAGAACAGAAAGAGACAAGGATCACGAAGAAGAGTAATGCAACGCACAAGAGGCCCCAGTGCACCAGGGAGACTCTGTCTGAAGTTTCAATTATTGTGGATGCTATGGAGTAACCAAGTTGGCCATTGTGATTAAGAAACAGCTGTTGTGCAGTAGCGCTATAGCTTAGTGAGTTGCTCACTTGTGTGTGTTCATTCTGGTATTTGTGGAAGTGGTCAAGTGCCACAGTCTGCTTGCCAAATGTCCTGATGGTGGGTAGCCCTTGTAGTGTGGTTGAGATGTGAGAGTAAAGAGGACTACGACCTGCATAGCGAGGGAGGGAGGGATCGAGGGAGGGAGGGAGGGAGGGAGGGAGGGAGGGAGGGAGGGAGGGAGGGAGGGAGGGAGGGAGGGAGGGAGGGAGGGAGGGAGGAGGGAGGGAGGGAGGGAGGGAGGGAGGGAAGGAGGGAGGGAGGGAGGGAAGGAGGGAGGTGTGTAGGTTGGAGGAGGGATGGTGGGAGGGAGGGAATGTCTACATTTATGAGGGGATGTCATATATTTTGCTGGCTTAATTGGTTAGTTACCAGTTAGTTACGACAGTGCAGTGGTTCCATGCAAGCAACAATTCAATCTTCAGTTGTCCATCTGGTTGTTCATGGTTAGTAACAGTGGGGAGAATGAGCTCTACAGAGGAAGGAGACCATTCTGCATGGCAAAGCCAGGCCAGGTGGAACTGAACACCGCGCTGTTGTCGACGTAGTCCGATGGAAGAGTTGGAGATGAGAATTGTTGAGCGGTTACTAGCCCGTTTGGCGACGCCAGTCGCGGGAGGCCTCATCGGTGAGTACCGGTGAAGGACAGGTCGTGGTAAAGGACACGTAATTTCCAACCACAGCATTTTTTAGCCTCTTGGGCCATTGCTTGAAACTGCATGCTTCCAGAGGTCATACCAGCCATTCTAAGCACATATATATGCCACTTTAAACATATCCAAAAATCAATATTTCAATCAAGGCTCTCGGAAATCGCAAACTGTCATATATAGTTGAATAACAGGCCTCGGTTGGCTGTACAAAGTGAGATATAGTTCATTTCTAAGTCCAAGCCCGACAGAACTGGCCTCCCGGTGTCAACCAAGGCCTTTCTACTCCTGAGCCCAGACACGGTCAATGCTGTTTGTACACTTCGCTTAAGTTGTGTATGTAACTGCACTCGAATACATTAGAACATACCAATTGCCTCTAATCTCTTGATGTCTCTGGAAGTCCTCAAGTAGTACCATCTGAAGACCAGGAATGCTGTCATGACAAAGACAGCTGGGATGAGTACCCAGGGGTTAGCAGCAGATGCCGTCAAGATGATGGCAAGGAACCGCAGGAGCAGCTATGGAAAAGCAAACAAGTAACATATAACGGATATCAAATTCTTATTGCACAATTTACTCTAGGTAGCTCCTCTTTGCTGGCTGAACACTTACTACAAGGTATTCACAAAAAGTGATTGGCAAGAGATCGTCAAGGAAACCAACATCCTTAGCAAATCTGTTCAGAACTCGGCCTGCAGAAGGGATAGCGAGGCAAGAGTGATGCTGGATCATGGCAACAGAGAGACAATCCTGCTCACCAATTGGGTTGGTGTCAAAGAACAGCACAGGGGCTCGGAGGATAGCAGCGAACATCCTGTTGTGTAGCACTCTGGAGGCATTCACACAGAGAAAGTAGAACATGAGGGAGCGGGCAATGTTGATAAGGATGGCTGCGGCAGTGGTGCCAGCGTAGATGCCGATCCTCTGATTGGTGGATAGGAAGCAGGAGGAGCGTAGTGTCCCATTCCCCAGGAGGGTGACATTAATTGTTGAGCAGTCAGCCCTGAGGAGAGGAAGAAGAGTTATCTCACGGGACGGACTAGCGATGATATGTGGGACCAATGATCTTACCAGTCGGAGAGCCACCAGTCAGACACAACTATACTTGCCTGCAGGGGGAGAGCACATGCTGATTCATCACCTCCAGACACAGACACACACACACACACACACACACACACACACACACACACACACACACACAACACACACACACACACGTACACACACACACGTACACACACACACACACACACACACACACGTACACACACACACACACACATGTACACACACACACACACGTACACACACACACACACACTCACACACTCACCTCTCCCATGAGGAACACCACCAGTACAATGGCCAGTACCAGATAGTTCCCTCCTGCCCTGAAGTATCGGTAGTATGTTGCCATGGAGATCCTCCCATGGGCCTTTTCCTCTGCAACTTGGATGTGTGAGGGATGCTGTGCAGATGCCACAAATGGGAGGCATCAGAATTTCGTACAATAGTCACTTGCATATTCAGCAATCTCTTACATAGCCAAACCTCAGTAATCTCTTGTATAACTCAGTATACCCTACCTTGCTTTTCTCCTCCTCGTGTCTACTGCTCCCACCCTCAACAGTGGAATGCAGTGACAGGAGGGAGGGGGCGGAGTAGAGGGAGCCGGTGTCAAACGGAGAGGGGTCAGCATCCAATGTGAACATGTTCTCATCTTGGTACAGCTGTGGTTTCTTTCTGAGCTTCATGACGGTCGGAACCATCAGGGTGGTGGGAGTGGTCGGGGTAGTTGGGGTAGTGGGGTCTGTGGTGAGGGATTCAAACATCAGGGCAGAAATTAAGCTTTAAAGGCCCTCTAGTGACAACAGTCAAGTGGTTGTGGGCTCATTATCAGTCGTCAAGGCTGCTTTTAGAAAGTCAGAATTTCTTTACCCCCAATTGCAGATGTTTCTGCCACACGTTTAATTAGAATAGCCACTTCTTGGCTGCGCCAAATGTTAGCTATTTGCCATTATCATTTGGAATATATGCCCTCGGTAAAATCTTTTGACATCTTGAGTATAAGTGGTATTGTGCAGAGAAGTAAATCCAATCTTGGCACTTTTTCCGTACAGGGAGAATAAACCGAACCCTTGAAATCAAATACCTTTCCTTTCCTCCTCCTCCTCCTCCTCCTCCTCGTCCTCATATGCAAACTCGTCTCTCTCCTCTTTCTTCTTCTTCATGAGTCCCAGGAGGTGGGTGGGGTTCACACCCTGGGAGATCAGCTCTGCCTGGCTACCATACGCTTCCACCTTACCCTGCAGAAGGAGGGGACACCATTCAACCACAATCAATTCTTGAGCATCGTACCACACTCACATCTTTCAAGGCAAGTATTTTGTCTGCCTGCAGTGCAAACTGCACCTGATGGGTCACGAGGACCACCAGACGGTCACCAAGCAGTCCCCTGATGCACCTACAGAATGAGGACACTGACCACTCACTGTGACCCCAGCACCATACAGTGCTGCATACAATGCAGAAGCAGTGAAGTTGAAGAATGCAGTAATGAGCTTTTACCTTTCAAAGAGGTGTCTTGCGACACCTGCGTCCACTGCACTGAGGGGGTCATCCAGAAGGTAGATATCGGCATTGCTGTAGATGGCCCTCGCTAGGTTCACCCTCGCCTTCTGCCCCCCACTCAGGGTGACTCCCCTCTCCCCCACCAGTGTCAGATCACCATATAACAGCTGAGCTATGTCCTGGTGAGAGGTAACAGGGAAGAGCATTTAGATGTGGGAAATCTAGGATCAGGAGGTTGTCCTCCTATGCCGCCCCCACCCCTCTCTACTATATTCTCCTCTCTACCTCCACCTCCAATCCTTCCCTCCACTTTCTATGAGCTATGGTGAGGGGGTGGGTGGGGAGAGCTTATAGAGAGGAGAGGTGGAGTGGAGGACAGCTCAGATCTGATCATACACTTCCTGTCCCACTTCAGCCTCCAATCTTTTCATCTCCGTTCTCCTCCCATCCCTCCACCTTCTATCCCCCCTCCTCCTTCTCTCATCCCATCCATCTCCTCCTCCTTCCTCCCCCTCCCCTCCCTCTCCCTTCCTCTCTCTCTCTCCTCCCTCCCCCTTCCTTCCCTCAATCCTCTCCCATCTCCCCCATTGCTCCCACCGACCTTGTCCAGTGTGCAGGCCTCCATCACAGTGTTGTACCAGTCCCACCGGTACGGCTGGCCAAACAGGATGTTCTCCCTGAGAGTGCCTGAGAACACCCACGGCTCCTGGGAGGCATACAGGACACGACCTTTGACCTCAATGCTGCCGCCCATCGGCTTCAACTCTTGCAACAGACACTGTAGCAGTGTGGACTATGGGAGGAGTGGGAGGTGTGTGTTGTGGAGGCTTGAGGTTACACAAGTGTATGTTGTGTGTACTGAGGGGCAGAGATATATGTGCTCGCATGACAGAAGAGGCTATAGCCCATTGTCCAGTGACTGATGACAGTGGACAATATTTCAAGTGGTTCTCACCCCTCCTCTTCATGCATTTACTAACCAGGGAATCAACTTGGTAATCAATGGACCTCTCTCAATGAAGTAGTAGTATACTACAGTATAGTCTCACCCCAAACAAGCTACATGTAGTTAGTCTCGTTCCCAGACCGTTTATCCAGCGCGTGTATCGCTCGATACTAAAAGCGATCCGTGCTGGGTTGGTTGGGTCTGGGACCGAGACTAACATGTAGTATACTAGTAACCTGTAGAATAGTCCACTGTCATCAATGAAACACACCAGTAGTAGGCTAGGAATAGATGTCTACATACAGGTACCTACTGTACATATACGTGTACCTTTCCAGCCCCCACTTGGCCAACCACAGCCAGAACAGGAGAATCCTACAGAGAGACAATGAAACCATTGTGCATCGCTGTGCACATTGGTAACCCGCTGTACACCTCAGTAAACCACTGTGTATCTCAGTAAACTACTGTCAGTGTATCTGAGTAAACCACTGTGTATCTCTACAGAAGCCAAAGGGTCAACTACTTCAGTTTCATCAGCAGTTCATTTATCTATTGCACTCTTCCATTGAACACAAGAGCATGATACTGACCTTGTTGACCTCTAGGCTGATATTGCTGAGGACCAGTTTCTCTCTGTCATAGCTCCAAGAGGCAGAGATACCATCCACCCTCAAACACGCTGACTCACGATCAGCAGGAGGGAGCGTGGCAGGAGGTGTAACAGGCAAAACCCCATTCCAACTCGGAGTTGAGGTGGCATTTTGTGTCTGAGTTCTCAACGTTTCACTCTCTTCAGATTCTGAGTAATGCATGCAGAGGTAAATCATCCAAATGCATGATCACAACCGCCTGCTGTCACTTGTACACATCCACAAAGAGAACATAGCCTCGTTCCTAGGTGCTCGGTACAGGGAGAAGAGCGCTTGGGAATGAGGCTGAAGGAGAACAGTACTACTAATACTGGGGCTAGATCAGTACTACTACAAACTGACCACTGGAGTCCTCAGCATGAGGCTGCAAGTAGGCATGGTCTTTGATCGTCGCTGATAGATCATCCATCTCAAGCAATCTCTGGAAGTGGAATCAATAACAACATTGAATGAGGCGTGTCACACACACACACACACAGATACACACACACGCACATGCGGCACGCACACACATACACATGTGCGGCACACACACGCACGTGAACACACAACACACACACACTGGCTACAACTCTCCACAGCCCGCCTTACCTGTATCCTGCCAAATGCCACAAATGCCTCAGAAATCATGAACACACTCCGAGAAAAAAACCGGAGGGCTGTCCTCCTCAGGAGCAAGATGAGGGAGAGAGTCGTAAACACCCTCCGGGGAGTCAGGATGCCACCGGTGCCCGCAAATGTACTGAACACCAGGAACATGAGCAACACAACTGAGACATAGGCAAGGAGGATGTTGTAGGTTCGAATGAAACCACCTTGCAAGATGACCAATGACTCTTTCCTGTGTAAAATGAAACACTAATTAGCTGAAACATTCACTTGTCTGTCTTATTACACAGTTTGGTATAATACCTGGTTGGTGCTTTTAGAACAGTGGTACACTGACTACAAGATGGCCTTTACAAATCAGGGTGTGACTGCTTGAAGTATCCACTCGTATCAGAGGAGGGAGGACACGACGTCATGTCTTGACAAAATCACGTGGTTAGTTATCATTCCTAGCATTCTTGAACGCATATAAAATGTATACTCGGTCATAGCAGTGGACTACACCAGGGCACTCGATCTGTAAATGCTCTACTGGGTATCATGTACTGCGACTGCAAAAATCTTCCAAATTGGCAGAGGGTGCCCCAACTAAATTGACTTCGCAGTGCAAGTGTACAGCCTATACTTACGAGCTCACTGATTCGCAATTAGAAGTGCATCACGTGATCGTGTCCTCCCTCCTCTGCACTCGTATTAGCTATCCAGTCGACTCCTCTTCACTGACAAAAGATGTACCAACAGACTCACATACTGATGCACCTAATCATACCTTCTGAGTTTTTTGATGACCTTCTTGAAGGCGTACTCCCAGGCATACATCTTTATCACTCTGATACCGGAGATGACCTCATTCATGATCCGCACACGCTGGTCCGTCAATCGTGCTGACTTAAACCTGGGAGGAGGGAGAGAGAGACAATGTCAAGGGAGAGGGAAGAGGGGAAGGGAGGAGGAGGAGGGGGAGGGGAGTAGGAGTGGAGGGGGGAAGGGGGAGAGAAGAAATAAATTTCTTGCTCTGATCTGATATACCTAAACCTAACAATCAGCACATGAATTTTACCTCAAACTTGAAAACAGTCTGGCAAGGCAAATCTGCAGTGGAATCTGTAGCAGTATGAATCCAGTGGCCAGGAACCCACTCCAGCCCACCTCCACGTACACCAGGTAGGCGGACACCGCAACGTGGAGTGGACTGATCCAGAGGTAGTGCAAAAATATGAATGCCTGAGAGAGGGGCGGGAGGAGGAGGAGGGAGCGAGATGGAGAGGAGATGGAGGGAGGACGGGGGGAGATGGAAGGAGGGAGATGGAGAGGAGATGGAGGGAGGACGGGGGAGATGGAAGGAGGGGAAGACAGGAAAGTGAGGGGGAGATTTGTAAAGAACAAAACATGTATACAGAGATGTGATTTTCTCACCAAGTCGAACCTCTGCACGTCATTGGATGCGAGGTTGACTACATGACCAATGGAGACCTGGCCGATGGTCACCTGACTCAGAGTCAGCACCTGAAGAATGACAATCAGAGTATGGCTGTGTCAACAGCCAGCTACTGGCAAGCAGCCAACACTCCCCTCCCACATCTCTTCCACCTCTCCCTTCTCCCTCCTACCTACCACTCTCCCTCCGTTCTTCCTCTTCTCCCACCACTTCCCTCCCTTCTCTCTCCCTCCTCTCCCTCTTCTCTCCCTCTTCCCCTCCCACCTCAAGGCTCACCTCCCACCTCCCCTTTCACCTCCTTCCCACCTTCCCTCCCTCCTACCTTCTGGTAGATGGCAGATGTTGCAATGATTCTGGCATGCATGCCGATCTTCTGGCCCAGGAGAAAGGCGTGACTATGTATCACCATGACGGTTAGTGCCATCAGAACAAGACCTACAGACGAGCATGTTTCACGACCATATCATAGCCTCGTTCCCAGGTCCCCGCCAAGCTTTTCGTAGCTTGCAGTACTGCAAGCGACAAGAAGCTAGGCGGGGCCTGGGAACGAGGCTATCAATATATGTATATGTTACTGATCTGGGATTACACATGTAGAGCATCAAATTTCCAGTTTGCCCGCTCTAGAGCACCACACAACCTAAGCCTCTACGAATTCATCTTCTTCTTAATAAAAAAAACTGCACAATCGTTATGTAGTATGGCTGCTGATTCAGGCTTATTCAGCACACCATCTTCATCGGCCTTTACCTCCCGGAGTAGGTCTGCTACAGACAAGGCAACACTGAACTACAGGCTGGTAAGTGGAAGTAGGACCTCACCACTCACCTGCGGCATAGAGGTAGGCATCCCTGGTGTCTTCCGGTGTTGGATCGTCAAGACTGAAATAGTCACTGAGGTAACCCAGCACCACAGACTGACTCACTAGCAAAGCCACCTATGTGTGTGTGTGTGTGTGTGTGTGTGTGTGAACATGCATATATATATGTACAGGTACATAGTCCACATGATCAGTGTACGAAAGTGGCCATTCTCCGATTCTGTTTTGCTATCATTCTGCTCTAGTGGTAGCAGAAGAGCAGAAAAATTCTCTGGTGAGGGCAATTGTGGCAACAAACAGCAGAATAATTCTGTGGCGAGAACCATTCTGCTCTCGCGGTAGTAGACAGAAGAGCTGAAGTTCGGCCCAAAACCGTGTAACTGCAGGTACAGCAAAGCAGAACCAGAGAATGGCTGCTTTTGTAAGATCTTACATGCAGGACCATCAGTATTCCCTGCAGGATCACTCCCCACCAGAAACCCCTGCAAATGGCCACCCACAGTCGGGCTTTCCGGCCACGCTTCTTCCTCCGCAGTTCCTCCTCCCAGTACCTGGGAGAGAAATAACACTGTGCACAATATGCCATTAGAATCAAACTAGTGGGTGTCGCCCCTTTCAGCTCAGTGGACATCCTCAGTGCAATCAAGACAATGGGAGTGTGTAACTCTTCCATTGCCACCTAGCCTCGTTCACAGGCCCTTGCCGTTATCGACGGGCCTGGCATCTTTTCTCACGTGCGTGACGTCAAGGGTAGAAAGGTGGCACAAAGGACTAAATTGAACATGGGTGCATTGGTCGTTCAATGCTCATTATACTCCAGTTTTATTGTTCCAATAGTCCACAAGAGTACAGGGGGAGCTAAGATCACAAATACGCATCCACAATTGCATATCAAAGTATTTGATTTCTTACACACGGTAATTAACTAATAACGAAAAGCCCACAATGTCAGCACAATTAAAGTAGTTACATGTAGTTACATCCAGCATTTCTGTGAAGTAAGTGCCCCCTACTGGTTTTCAAAGCAGTACCAGGAACAAGGCGACTGCAGTGTGCAAATGTCAGTGACAGAATTGGCTACGATGAAAATCCTTATTGCTATATGTACTTGATTAACTATCATCTGGTTTGATTGTTACAGCTGCCATATCTGTGCTTATCCCATCAACTTGGCAGACAGGAAACCGCAAATGGCACAGACTAGTCTCGATCGGCACCAGACCCTCCTACGTGTGTGAGGGGAGACTAGATACAGACCTGCTCACACAACCTTGTAATATTTGACTCCGACTGGTTTGCCTCACCACCACTTGGGCAGGCCAGTGCAGTGAGTTACCAGTACAGGGACTAGACTGAAATCATACCAGTGGCTTTGTTCATCCACACCTGCTACTACCCCGGTATCATGGCTTACTTGTTGAACTTTATGAGTAGCTTTTTTGAGTCCGCCTCGCCGGGGTGGGCATACAGGTCGGTTTGCTCTAGGTTGCGACGAAAACCCACCCAGAACAACGGATCGGCCCAGCTGTGTGGATGTGAGGGTGTGTGGGTGTGGGTAGGGGACAGTAAAAACCTGGACTCGGGACAGTAAAAACCTGGACTCGGGACAGTAAAAACCTGGACTCTGGACAGTGGACTGGACTCAGGTCTCAGTAATAGACCCAACAATGGACTACTGGTACAATTTTGATTTCCAGTGATCAGAAGTCACGTGCATATACAATATACATGTAGACTATCACAACAAAAAGGGATAATTGCATTTGTCACTACAACTGCAGCCGCTGACATGGTTTGTCTCTTGTGACAGCGAGCTAAGTAACCTCGTTCCCAGTCCCACGCCCAGCTTTTCGTCGGTAAAGCGGGGCCCCTGACGGTTAAAGGTAACCTAACGTAAAGGGGTATGTGCCACCTAACGTAAAGGGGTATTTGCCACCTTAAGGTGGCACATACCCCTTTACGTTAGGTTACCTTTAACCATCGGGGGCGTACTGCAAGCGACGAAAAGCTGGGCGTGGGACTGGGAACGAGGCTACGAGCTAAGGACAGTGCATGCTGTGGTACTTATCTGTGAACTTCCCAGCCTTTGAAACAAGCCTTGGACTGAAAGTAAAATCCTTTTTCCACAGCAATAACTGCTATTTACTATTTATCACTAACTTCCAGCTCTCAGGCATGGTTATGCGCATCTTTAATGAGGTTCAACAGACGTCATAATTTACTTAGCTATAGCTTTAAGGAGACTCTTCTGAAGTCTGAAAGCGGAAAGGGATGACAGAAGCTGAATGACTGTGTGAAATGGTGCTGTCTGCTGCCTCCGTGTAATAATAACGTGCCAGTCTCAAGTACTGCCGGGAATTTACTACATAATTATACTGGTAGTGTAGCCCCACCCTAACACCCTTACCCTAAGTACACGCACACTTCCTGACGGTGCTCGAGACTGGCACAGCGTTAAAAGATGCACATGAGGATGCCTAAGAACTGGAGGAAAGATTAATAGCCCATTTCTATCACACGTACAGAACAGCCAGTTGTTGCTATGGAAAAAAATGTCAGTCCAATCCCAATTCAGTCCTTGTTTTATAACTGCCAGGGATACCATCACATGGACCTATGTCAGTAGCTTACAACTCAGACTACAAAGAGACTTCAAGTAACAAATCACTGCATCAAAGTTTTGATGCATTGTAGCTGGAAGTACTTGTTTGCTACTGAAGTCTATACACCATAATCATTCTGACTGACATATACAATGTCAATTATCTGAAGGGGTCGATGGTCATATGCATTTGAATTCATTACTATTACCACCCCGTAATAAAAGAAACCATAAAACTTATTTTTTATTGCTGGATACCTGACTTTGAGAATCAGGAATGGTAGGTTCATGCCATCAAAATCAATCCCCTCATCAGGTTCTGATCATGAGAAAAGCACAGTTGCTGAGAGCTGTACACGCTAGATGTTCTTCTACAACTCTGCAGCCCACAAGACGATGGCACTTAAGCTAACATTGAAGTTTTGCAGAGTCCAGTCCATGGTCCCAGACCACAGTCTGCATGTCAGGGATGGGTATGCAGACCTTAGTGGACAATAGGAGGTAAAGTGACAGCTGCTATTACTTACCATAAGAACAGGCGACAGAAGAGGTTGTACTTCCAGCGCGTTCTCGGGTCCTTTGGACGGTGAGTACTGAGGCCAACATCATGAGGTGAGTCCACCCACTCCTCCTCCTCCTCGTCATGCAATCCCCCATCCGGGGGCTTGCTTGGTAGGCTGGACTGGGGTGAACGTCTGGAGACCATCAGATTGCAGCTATGAGGATGAGAGGTGGAGGGGACAAGAGATTCATGACCTGCAAGTCAACACAGCACTTTTGAAGACACAACATACTACTAGCTAAATAGAATAGCCCCAAAGACTAAACTCAGAAACTGTTGCATCATCCTCTCAAGGGACCTCTTGTTCAACAGCGCACTTTCACTATACACAGGTTGTGGATTCAACCGAGCAATCTACGCTATCTACTCAAGCGCAGTTACAGAGGCGATGTCACATGTCACGTCACCTCATAATAGCCACACCCCTTTATTATGCTGTGATGCAGAGTGATGTTATGGAAGAGAGCTTGCAGAAATTCGTGGTTCGTAACGTTCGTCGTACACGGAGGGAGTTGGGAGTAGGGGCTCACGGGAGCGTGGAAGAGCTGGAAGCTGATGGGACCATCTACGCTGGGAAGAGAATCCACGATGCCCTGATCGAGCTCGAAGACAATCTTGTGTCACGAAGGTTCGTTAGCGAATGCCAGTTGATGAGCGATCTTCGCCACCCACACGTGGTGCAGTTTATCGGAGTGTGCCTTTTCGTTGGGTCCCGCTTCCCCATACTTGTTATGGAGTACCTACCTGAAAATCTAGACCACCTTCTTGAAACAACACCCCAAATTCCTCTCTTCCTGAAGCGATCTATCTTGCATGATGTTGCACTTGGTCTGGCATATCTTCATGGCTGTGATCCTCCCATCATTCACCGTGATCTCACTGCAAGAAATGTTCTCCTTAACTCGGATATGCAAGCCAAGATTGCCGATTTTGGTGTAGCGAGGATACTCGACCTACATCCTAGAAGCCGAACAGCAATGACTCAGGCTCCTGGAAACTTCACCTACATGCCACCAGAGGCTCTCTGTACAAAACCCACATATGATGTGAAGATTGATATATTCTCTTTTGGACACCTTTGCTTTGTTCACTATAACTCAGGTGTTTCCAGATCTTCTTCCCCCAACCTACATTTCTTGCCAAGAGCCAGGCAGGATTATCGGTCGCTCAGAAACTGAGAGAAGGATGCACGAAGTGGAATCGTTGCACCAGCAGCTTGGAGGGCAGCACCCTTTTGTGCGACTTATTGTAGCCTGTTTACAGAACAGACCTGAACTTCGACCTTCTGTGCAGCAGGTGCATTTCACTTCACTAAATTAGTAGCTATAGCTACTGTCTTAATGGCAGTTACTTTCTCTGCAGGTGCTTGAGCAGTTGGAATTAGCACAGAGCAGTATAACAGACCCATACAGCCATCATACACGACTACAGTTGATTCAAGAAATGAAGCATAAAGAGACTGAAGTTGCTGACTTGCAAAAAGCTCTTGAAACCAAAGAGGTGAATTGTATATGGTATATACAAGTTATACTGCAGCTGGAACTATCTTATCTTATATTTATAGGCCGAGCTTCACACTCAACAGGCAAAAGTTGCACACTATCAACGAGCAACTTCTCAGCTCCAAAATCAAATCAGGGAACATGTAAGGATTCTATACTTGAACTTAGGGATCTACTGCAGTAACCCTTTTCCTGATGTGAAGTTAATTGTACCTGCATAATAGTGCCGCCCCATACCCGATTTGCCATGATTCAAGTAACCAAGTAACAAGATTTCTGTCTATTCATGGAGTTCTTGTTTGTTGTTCGTCACTAGTTATTTGTATAGTAGCTATAATTAGGGTACATTCATGTATTAGCAGTAATATCTGCTACTAATGATCCCTGCATTTCACATGCATAAACAACATGCAAGGATAATACTCTATACTGCCTTGTTGTATATATAGAGCAACTCCATGATGTCCAAAGATGTTGAACAAGATGGTGCATATGGCGGTGACGTCCACTTGGACCCAGAGAATAAGGTGTGCAGTCATGTGTGTGTGTGGGGGGGGGGGGGGGGGGGAGAGAGGGGGGGGGAGGGGGGGGGGGGGGGGGGAGGGGGGGGGGGGGGGGGGGGGGGGGGGAGGGGGGGGGGGGGGGGGGGGAGGGGGGTCTATGCCACTTCACTGGGATGGTGTTTGCTGACATTTCACTATAATTCATGATTGAATTATTTCACAGCAAAAGTCGACTATTAAACAGAAGGTGGACAGGTACAACTGACGTATTATTGAAGCTGTTCAGGCCCTCGTTCAGCAACTGCGTACCCCAGTAAGAAATTGGTGGCACGTTCTCAGTATTAACAATTGAATGGTGCACTTAAAGAGAATATTTTTGTGTGCTCTTAGAAGAAAACAGGAAGGAAGTCTGAAGTGGACTCTTCTGATCGTAACACTGTTGATGACCCATCAAACAATGAGTCCGCTGGCAGGTTACAACCTGTCAGTGAAAAGGTAAACAAAAGTTTGGTACCAGTAAGCATGCAGTGGCATAGCCAAACGGGGCACATATACAGGCAAATATGACATTGAGGTCATTTGGTTGCTATACCAGGTAGTATAGTTCATCACAATTAAATTGGGCAGAATCAGTGGGTAATAAATGGCATTTTTTTTTGACTACTATATAGGTGACTACCATTACCCTATAGATACTGCTACACTTCATGCAGAATTTTCCACAAGCTCTGTGCTCAGGCAACTTCAACATCCTGGCTATGCCCAGGGGGGGTGGGACAAGGTCTGTGCGCACGTGGTACAATTAACATTCCATAGGTATAGTGCACAATAATATACAAGAAGTATGCGGAACTAGCAGACTAGTAACAGCTCTAGTGCTGACTTATCGCTGGGGTTCGATGGGGTTCGATGGGGTTCGATCGCTTTATTGACTTCCTACCTGATGCTAAACACTTGAGTGCGGTCGACAAGTCTGCATTCGCTGATATTCTCGGTGAGTCTGCATGGTCACTTACATAGCTGCTCAGTACAGGCACGTAGCAGTGTGTAGTGGCTTATACCCAGTTCGGTCACAGTCTTTGCACGGAGATTACTCTTCAGGATGCATCGAAAGCGCAATGCAGCCTTCTTCCACGGAGAAAAGCAGCAGAACGACTTTGCATTACGTCATACTAAATGACAGTGCACGTGATCTTGTCCTACCCCCCCTGGGCTATGCCACTGCCTTCACCTACAAATGAATTCTTTGCCGTTGGTGGGACTACTAAAGCATGCAGGAGTATACAATCATATTGACCATGTAGGGAGCACCGACATAATTTATTGCCATCCTTTTGAGCTGCATTTCTTTCGGAGCATGCAGGAATTGCACCCTGGACGTTATTTAGTACCTTCTGTGTAACCCTCTCTTGTTTTGGTGCATAATTGTTATAGCTCAAGGAACCACCAAAGGCTGAAGCACTTACCTGGTCTCCAGACTTAGAAGTACTCACATGGAAGGGAAGAGAGTTGACAGTGAAGCACAGTGACATTGCAAAGGAAAAAGCTGACGTTATTGTTGTCTGCAATAACCAGTACCTGGTAGATGATGGAGGTGGAGTGTATGGTGATGTCAACAGAGAAAGTGGAGGCACTCTGGAAGAGAACTGCAGCAAGTACATCTCTATGTTTGGGCCAGTTAAGGTGGGCCACATAGCTTTAACGGAGGCTGGAGGAAGGCTCAGGTGCAATTGGGTGATTCATGCAGTTGGGCCTGATAGCTCGTACTCCACTGACGCGTGCAAGGCTCTCCTCTCTCAAGCTATTGGAAAAACACTTGCAGAAGCTGAGCGTTTGGAAGTGGCATCAATTGCAATCCCTGCTATCAGTAGTGGTGGATTTTCAGTTAGTTCAGAGCTAACTGCTGAGGCAATAATTGACACAATTCTTGGTTACAAGTTTAGTGAGAACAGTACACTTTTGGATATTAGGATAGTGATTAGAGGCAGACACACATACTCTTGTTTTGCCAAGCGTCTGGTTCTGAAATCTGCTGAAAGCAAAACTTTTGTCAAGTGATTTGTGTTCTTTATTGACAGTTTTCTATACTCCACAAAGGAAAATCCCTTCCTACTAATTGTTATGTCACACTTTGTTTATCAAGTACTGATGCTTTTGGTGTATTATGCATGATTGAGTCAAAGAGATACGTATATACTTATAAAAATTACATAATAAAGAAACAGCTGCTCTCCTTGAAGTACTGATAATTCCTCTCTTGTATCACTTCAAAGGCTCGGGTTCAGAGTTGGTGGAGCTATGGTACTCTGTGGAATGTATTCTCCATTAATTGTCTGTGCGGTTCTGACTCCCTCAACCTCCACTCTATACCTATAGTTACCAAAGAATTGCTGAATTATTGTTGCTCAAACATGATGCAGTAATCATGCACCTCTTTGTTGTCTGAGCGTTTCTTCGGACTAGAATCTATTTGTCCCCAATGAGTTGAGTGTTATATAGAATACATCATGCCACATTGCTATAGTATAAGTTTCGCATGTAAGCATCAGTGTCAGTGAATGACAGTGATCATGCACATGCAGTCCTGTGGTCAGAATGTAGGTGCAAGGGCCCTTGTATAAGTTCATATCTATAGCATTGTGACTATGATATTCAGAAACCTACCTTATTTTTTAAGCCCATGTATACCCGAACCCCTTGAACGCCTATATACCCAGCATGAGAAACATATTACAAGTTTGTATGGGCCAACAGTGAGCCAAACTGTGAAGCACAGTACAATCATGCCAATCTGTACTGCATGATAATTTTTCAAAAGGGGCAGGGAGGGTCGAGCTTGAGCCTGCATGGAACAAAGACGTAAAATAGATCAAACTTCACTCCGTTTCTATACTGTGAAACTGCGAATGGCTCATTAAGAACTGGTTATGTTAACATGTTCAGTGCAGACTTATCCACAAAATAGAAAGAGACAGTGCACCAACATAAAAATGATTTGCCAAAGCACATGCATGTATTCGCAGAAATTGTTAATACCAGATCACAAGAAAAGTTTAAATACGGATGCATTGTGTCTCGATGTACAAGTGTGCTAGTAGGATCTCTTGTAGGGTCCCTCAGTATAGTAGTCACCACCATAGTTTGATGCTATGGGCTGCTGACCAGCATTAGCCTGATAGTCATGAGGCACTGGTACCTGCTCTGTGTCTGCTTCTGTGTGTGTGTGTGTGTGTGTGTGTGTGCATTATGTGAGTGTGTGTGTGTGCATTATGTGAGTGTGTGTGTGTGCATTATGTGAGTGTGTGTGTGTGTGTGCATGTGTTCGCTCTGAGCCCTAACCTCGTTCCCAGGCTCCTCCCCAGCTTTTTGTCGCATACTGTATGTGACAAAAAGCTGGGAATGAGGCTACTGAGCCCCTCAAACATGCATACAACACCAAAAACCACAGCTGCTCACCCTCTGCAATGTTCTCCTCCTCCTCTTGTATCACTTCAAAGGGTTCGGAGTCGGTGGAGCTACGGTACTCTCTGGGATGCATTTGGGATTCTCCGTTGTCTGTGTGATTCTGACCCCCCTCCTGCGCACGAAGCAGGGTCTCTGTGATCACCGCCTGGCCCTGCATGTGTGGAGAGGTGGGAGGAGGAGGAAAGGAGAGGAGAGGGTGATATTTGCTATTCTATTATGGTGGATTGTGAGCACCACCACAATGAGAAAGGCAGTGGGAATAACTTCATGATGTGATCATACGTTATCCGTGAGACCATTGTGACTATTGGAATGTCAGTATGACACCCACATGCACCACCTTCATTGCCTCCCTTCTTACTCTGTCCTTCCTCTGCCCTCAAAGAAGTGAACCTATAACTTCACATAGCACGTATCTCCTTACCATATGAGCCCTACTCAGAAAGCCAGTCACACAGGGTTCTATCTACTGTTGGAGAAGATCCCCCCCCCCCCCCCCCCCCCCCCCAAACATTCCAGCTTCCCCCACCCCCAAAATTCTGCCAATTGAATTTAAATTTGTACAGCAGATCTAGGCAACTAAGACTAGCTATAGTAATGAAGAATCCGTCTGTTACTACGACTTGAAACTGACTCATAATGCATCAAAATTATAGGGCACAAAATTATAGGGGGTATCACCTAAAAGATTGTGGACACCCACCAACCATCACTTAATTTCTGAATAGCCCCCCCCCCCCCCCCCCAACTCCACACACCTTCATGGCAGAGCTCACAACAGTGGTGGCAGCCCTGTTTATGCCCTCACGTGATACCCGCCGTAATGCATTCAGACCAGTGTGTCCAGCCTTGGAGATGTACTCGTCTATTTCGTCCTCGTGCTTCAGTAGGAAGGGGTGGACAATTATTCGATAAAGCTGCTTTGCACCCTGGTGGGAGAGAGAGGAAGGGGGAAGAGGGAATTATGAGAGTGTATTATTGCAACAGTTGCCCAAGTCTCCAATACAGCTACCATCAGACTATGGCAGTGAATTGTAACTATCATAGTCTGTTGACTCTATTGTTAGCCTTGTTCCCAGGCCTTCTCACCCCAGCGTTTGTTGCTTGCAGTACAACAAATGCTGGGGTGAGAAGGCCTGGGAATGAGGCTAGGGATAGCATGGACAAGCAGTATCAACAATGTGTGTGAGTCTGTCTGTGTGTGCGTGATGGAAGTGGGCGTGGGACTAACTATTGTGATGCACGACCTTTGTACTTTACTACTAACCTCAAGCCTCCGAACCGTGAACTCTACAAAGATTGCACGAGAACAATGGGCTATTGAACAGTTTAGGCTGTATCTGAGGGCAGCAGTTGAAGTGGACACAATCGGGAGCGAAGCCAGAAAGAGGACGCGATCGGGGAGCAGCAGCTGAGGCAACATAGGCGAACAAAGGGAAGTAGCTGAGCGAGCAAAGCAAGCAAAGCTACAAATTGATGATACAAATAAATCTCAACTACGGTGAAGTTCCAAGCTGTTAGAACAATATATCATACATGACCAATAAGACTCCTAGCAGCACAAAAGCATAAAAAAAGTCCAGAAAGTTGCAAAACGTGTAGTCTCGGTCCCAGACCCAACCAACCCCAGCATGGATCACTTTTAGTATCGCGCGTGTTATACTGGAAGCGATACATGCACTGGACAAACGGTCTGGGAACGAGACTACAAAACGTGCTAAAATGTTTTTCTTTGCTCCTTTAGAGGGGCTAACTCAATACTATTATGACATTCCATTTTGTACGCAAGTATAATTAAGGTTACGGGATACTCGTGCGCGCGCTGTGCGAAATGTATTGGGAAATCTATTCGCTAACCAAAAATCTCTGGTACGAAGAGCGTGAGCAACTTTGATTCTGGCGGTGGAGGTACGCTGTCACAAGGTGCAGGGCATGACGGAAGCTTTTTTTGATAGCATAATCCTGGCAAATTTATCTGCTGTCTCGCTCAAGAAAAGCGGTAAATACGGCTTTTTGGTGAACTGAACTGCTCGTTTTTGCATGGCTATACAGCGTATCGGTAAAAGCTTCCGTCATGCCCTACACCTTGTGACAGCGTACCTCCACCTCCAGAATCAAGTTGCTCACGCTGTTCGTACCAGAGATTCTTGGTTAGCGAGCTTAAGTATACATTTCCCAATACATTTCGCACGGCGCGCACACGAGTATCCCATAACCTTAAATGATCACCAAGTAAATATTAACCAAATTAGGGAGTACAGTAGTGTGTTGCATCACACATTTATTAAATAACTTTGTTTTTCATTGTTATTGCCTGTAGTATGCTGAACTGCTTTACGCTACCTACCTTGCCTTGTTTCCCTACTTAATTATTGCCGTTCTGGTATCTCTACATATTTCTTTACCAGTAATCTAAGAGTTTCACCTCCCTGAATGTGGCTATCTACGTAGATACACACCTGGCAAGTAAAGCTACTTATGGCAGTTGGCAGAGCTTCACAGACACTTTCTTTTGGCTCGTTGCTCACGACAGCACCTAACACCTGCCACTAGCTGGTTAGTGCAGTGAAGCAGAGCCAGACAGCGCGCACCCACCTGCCCTCAGGTGGGTATACAGTCCAGAGGTATTCAGTACTAGCCTCGTACCCAGGCCTTCTCACCTCAGAATCAGTACTGAAGGCCTGGTAAAACTTGTCACGTGCAGTGACGTACATGGATGTTGGGTGGGTGTGTGGAGGAGTGGCACATTCCCAGAGAAACCGGCCGCAAGTGAGTACACTACCGATTGCAGCCACCCGCTACTGAGCAGTCAAAATCAGGCCATATTGGTGACATTTTTGGGGTCCAGAAAGTCGCTGTACAGAAAGAATGTGCCACTCCTCCACTTAACATCCATGTACACACTGCACATGACGAGTATTAACAGGCCTTCCCCAAGCAAGCAATAACTGCTGGGGTGAGAAGGCCTGGGTATGAGTACATAACCTGGTCTGTCACCAAATAGCTTGGGGAGGGAGAAGGAGTCATGCAACACCAACCTCTGTGATTGGCAGTGCTAGCCAAAGAACAAACACTATCTTCAGTTCATAGTATAGTGGCAGCCTGCAGAGGAACAAGGCAGACAGACAAACACGAGCTGGTACCCTTGCTCTATCATCTTCTTGAAATGATACAGTGAACGGAGTGGACAACCTCCTGTTTCGTGTAATATAGAAGGATAACTTATAATGTCCTTGCTTCAGAAGTCACAATTTCTGTGATATAGACAGGTTGTGATGGTGCACTACTTAAACAAATGTTACCATGACAACCTCCGATTCCCTTGTGGCCACCTGGTAATGACTCAGCAAGCTGGCTAATGAGGCAGCAATAGGAGGTGTAATGTGATAGCACTGGTGGCTACATGCATTACCAAGCCAGAAATGTGTCGGTCAGAGTTTCAACTGCTTGGAAGAGAGCAAACACGATCCAATACATCATCCACTTGGTCTGCAGGAAGATAATGAAGTTGCTAGACTAAGTATGCATGCCATCCAACTCAGAAGTTTTAATTTAGAATCAGTAACTCACATAATCCCTGTGGCTCTTTCTTCTCACTGCCTTGAAGGACGAATAGGCAGGATAGAGGATTCCACACAGTACTCTGCAAGGATCAGACAGATAGGTTCAAGGTACACAGCTCCACATCACTCCGTCTGTGGCAATGTAGGCTGCTCAAGTGAGCACTTCACTCCATTGTAAACACGAGGCAGCTGTAGTAGAAGCACTACTCAGCTTACTACACAAATTATCCACAGCTGTATAAATCTTTGCCCAATTTGGTTCTCAGGCCCTTCAAATACGGGTGGAGGGGGCGGGGCAAATGTCACAAGTGAACTACAGTGCATGTAGAGTGAACGGTCCCTGACACTAGCACAGATCCACAGCAGGAGCTACATTCCTGCCATCAGTACCAGATTTCGATCCTCCCAATGGCATCCTATTTTATTGTTTGTTCCGTTCGAATGCACGGAGGGAAGATCATCTTGGAGCAGTGACTCACCGAATGCTTTCATGTTTGAAAACAAAGTTAGCGAGATTAAAACGTTTTGCTCTGCTAGTGCTGGCTTTCAAACAGACCCTTCCCTCTCCCCTCCACTGCTGAGTCTGTGAACCAAGCTGAACTCAGAGGGTCGAGGGGTGAGAACGTTGAATAGCTGCTGCTTCAGCGCGTGGACGTTGCTGCGTTCACCGGCTACACACAACGTTGCTCATTATTAAACCACTTTTCTGCAACTTACATAATCACTCTGGAAAGGATAGCAGTCACCATCGTGGGCTCTGATTTGAACTTGACAACTTTGCGAGCTAGCTGTGGAGCCAAAAAACAAACGCACGTCATTAAATTTTGATTTTATCCTATGTTTCGTTAAACTAAGTAAAATTAATAATATTTACGGTAGGCACTAAAAATGGAATTTGAAGATTTCAATATTACAATCAGAATTCGTTGATTTGGATTAGAACGGAAACGAACTTTATACGGCCGAGAACATAAACATTTGGAGAAGCTATAGCTAGCTTCAGAGTCAGAGAACGTGGTTGTTAAGGCATTTGTCTCTTCGCGCACATCCCATGGCTACATTCCCGCCAAGATCTACGATTTCTGGGATCAGCAGCGAGTGAACTCACCCTTGACGACGGTGGAGACGGCCTGAGCTACAAGACGATCTAACTGTAAGTTGTAATTTTAGAAGATGAGATCTTGTCACTGTGCTTGCATGAATGGTCGTTAGTCTTCATCACTGTTGCATATCTGGTGAATGGCATAGTCATCTGCCCTCGTTGCACACACGCAACAATAGGAATACGAGCTCCGTTCAATAGAGGAATAGCTTCACCGCATGCCTGCAAAATAATTATTAGTTACTTGGGTGTGAGTGGGTGGGTATAGGTTGTGATTTGCTGATGTTAGTGTATTTGCCACTGTAACAGTTCACTAGTAACTGCCATGTGCAACATGGCAGTTTGCCAGTGATCTACTAGCATTCCATGTACTTTGACCCTAGTCTTGCATACATGAGACTACTTTGACCCAGCATAGGAGATTAATGATTGACACATCTGGTCAGCTGTATCTTACAGCTGTAGCTACTGTTACTTACAAACCGCATATGTGTGTGCGTGTGTGCGTGCAGGTGTGAGTGTGTGTGCGTGCAGGTGCATGCACGTGCATGCGCAAGCAAAGGTATGTACGCTGGGTTGTGTGCTGTAAAAGTAACATGCCCCATTACCGCTTCATTGTTTCCAATTACAGTAAAACATTGATCGAAGGCTAGGCAGCACGGCTTTCCCTCTCAGGTATGCAAGCGAGTGAGCATACTCCACGTACACCAAAACACTTTCACTGAATTCCACATGTGCATGGTCCGAGAGAGTTGACGATGATAAGACTGTCTAAGCACAACAACTAAAGTACCATAGTCGCATGCGCCTCTATCCCCAGAGGAAGGAAATATGCGCCTATCAGTGAGATGCGCTTATGACATTCCTCGAACAGAAAGTGCACTTCATTTCGAATTCTCCACTCCGTAGGATCGTAAATGGTAGAGTTTCTGGAAGAATACTTTGGTGCTTAGGAACAAGTAGCTTGGACGAGAGTCGAACATGCGCCTAACAGCAAATGTGCACTTACTGCACTTAATAACAAGCGACGACTGTATGACTCTCTCTCTCTTCTTGCCTGACCTTGCTCGAAAGCATGTGCTGTCGTATGACTCTCTCTCTTCTTGCCTGACCTTGCTCGAAAGCATGTGCTGTCTCTGCATTGCATGAGGTCAGTGGACTGAAGGGGGGGGGGGGGGGGGGTGTTCTGAAGAGGAAGTGCTAAAAATGTCAGCTTTTGATTTTATTATCTACCACAAACCTCAAAACAACCTCAGAATCAACCTCAAGCGCAAACTGGTAGATGTGCTGAATTCTTCATTGGCCAGCCTTTTCCACTAAAGGCCTTCTGTTCTTTTGGGTTCCCTTTACAGTGGACAAGTGGTTGGTTTCAGCTGTTTTGTCTATTGCACAATGGCAAAGCCCACCCTTAAAACACAAATGCAATGAACTGTGCCATTATGATAATATGACATTGGGTCAGATATACTGTTATCCTCATCGGAAGCACCTGGTCAAGTGTCCGACTCCTGCACCATGAAGTAATTGTGCTGTATCGCATGTGATCAGCATGAGAGATTTCATGGACATCTCGTGTTAGCTAGATTGATGGAAAATCAGTGGAGAATTGTAATAGGAAAGTGTTGCTCGAGGAGTTTGACTGCAGCCACTCATTGTTCATCCTGTATTCCTTAGCTACTAGCTAATTTAAACTATTTGCAGGAGGCTAGGCTCTTGTGGCAGCAATCCTCCTGTGATCACTGGGTATGCTCCAGTCTAGCCACTAGTCCCTCTCCGCCTGGCCTGTCACACACGCATGTGGCTTCACCATGCACGCGCGTGATCGGCCAGGTGGAGAAGTGCTAGCGGCTAAACTTGGAATGCTCAAGTTACCACCGAACATCACAACTTTAACATCACAACTTTAACAGGGCGACCAGGAGCCACCTGTTGACATTTTGATCTCTCCATGGTTCTAGAAACTGTTGGTTACACCCGTAAACCAAACTTTTGTGTGGTATGCAAAGATTGCCCTGCCTTTGAGCTGATGAATGTGTATATAGATGCATGTGGTTTCTGTCAAGTACAGACTGTTAGCAGGGAGGGAGTGGAGCTGTTAATCACTTGAGCTTTCATGCAGTGATTAGAAATTCACAGGTGGCCGGTCAGTGACTGCTCCCCCAATGTAATACTCATTTCTGGTTCATACGAAGTCCCTTGGCAGTTCATTCACTGTCTTGAGTATCCATGTGAGTGGTGCCATACTCACCAGTTTTGAGAACAGCATGCCCAAGTCATTAATGTGAAATCAAAGTGATGTATGATCAATGCTAATGAATTATTGATGAGATATCCCCAATTTGAACCTTCTATGTGTTGTGTCCTCGTGTAGCCAATCGGCTAATTGGAGCATTTGGCTGAAGTGCTTTCTGTACTCTTATATGTACAATGTACGTAGCAAACATTTAGCAAATGATGTCACATTCCATTACTTCTGGTCACATGACTCCCCCCCCCCCCCCCCCCCCTCCCGCCCTTGATCCTGTCTAATTAATGCACGCTTTGCACTTTGTGGGTGTGTCCTTCCGCTTTGTTTCTTGTAGAGGTAGCCATCACTTGCTAGGATTGGCAAAGATTGGCAAACGAATGCTGTAGTTGGTGGTCCTTGGTCTAGATCGACTGGTAAGCGAAATATGGCAAGTACCTTGAAGTCTGGCATGGTGGCTTCTCGTCTGAGTGCCAGGTGGGATGTGTACTAGCGGCATTTATTGCCATATAGCTGACCCAGTTTTGCCAAATATGAAGTGACCTCTCCTAAAGCCCTCTTGGGGTTTGGTCAACAGATTGCAGTACACTCCCATTAATCATTATCACTCCTTTCAAGTGAAGAAGTCCCATCTGTAGCAGGTGTGGGACCATCCCATAACTGCACAGAATGCAATGTCAGCAAACAGGAGACATGGTAATTGACCACAGTATTGCTAGTTATACAGCTGCTATACATTTGTGAGCACAGAAAGGACAGCCAGGATCAAATGCTCGCCATATATTCATGTTGGCAGAGTGTCCACCAATGTACATGTATGCACTTGCGCACTTTGTCAAAAGTGAAAACGCCAAGAGCGCATAATGACGCTATGTCACTATGTGTAGCCTCGTTCCCAGGCCTGCACGCTCAGCTTTTGTCGCTTTCATACTGCAAGTGACAAAAGCTGGGCATGGAGGCCTGGGATCGAGGCTAACTACAGGTATGTGCTCCTGAAAATGCCTAGTGCTCGGGTGATCACTGACTACTGAGTGAGAGTGATAGCCTATCAATCTTTCCTGTAATGCACTTGTGTACTTAGTACTTTGTAGACCACAGTGAATGTCATTACAACAGTTTTTTTAGCCTCGTTCCCAGGCCTCCTCTCCACGGCTGCGAGATAAAGCTGGGTGGAGGCCTGGGAACGAGGCTAAGTTTTTTTAACGTTGGTGAGTGTATGGATGTGGCGGAGGCTATATCGAGCTGGGTGGTAGTTACCTTGTTACTCATAGCTCACTGTTCCAAGGGCATGAGGCACCCTGGGCTGCATGAGTTAGTGCAACTGAAGGAAAAAGAATTGTGGTAAAATGTTTTAACCGCTAGGTTTCCACCCCCTCTGCTGTGGGGGATGGACTGATGTGTACCCAATGAGATTGAAACCAGCACCTTTGATCAATCGTGCAATATGCCTTTTTATCAATTAATTAGCTACATTATAAAATGTGAAGTATGCAATAGCAGCCCCTTTGTTGTACCACTGGTTGCCATAGCAATTACAGATATTCGTCTCCCTGTGAAGACATTAATCTTGCATCGCTCCTAATGTGTGTTGCTGTGGCTAGGACATGTAGATAAAACTGCAGGAAGAATGATGCTTATGCAACCTCGCCCCTCGCCTTTGGACTTAGTTCTTGCAATGCGATGACTTTGTGATTAGGTGTCTGTAGCACTCCTACTGTTTTCTATACTTGTACAGGTAGTGTCCATTCTGGATGCTGCATATTCTCTTCAAGTTATTACCTGTGTAGACAGAAGCTCAGGAGGTAAAATAATGGTGTGGATTGAATGAGACTGATGTGGGTATGGAATGAGGCTGTGTGCTGGTGGGAATGAGGCTGGTGTGGGTATGGAATGAGGCTGGTGTGCTGGTGGGAATGAGGCTGGTGTGGGTATGGAATGAGGCTGGTGTGGGTATGGAATGAGGCTGGTGTGCTGGTGGGAATGAGGCTGGTGTGGGTATGGAATGAGGCTGGTGTGGGTATGGAATGAGGCTGTGTGCTGGTGGGAATGAGGCTGGTGTGCTGGTGGGAATGAGGCTGGTATGGGTATGGAATGAGGCTGGTGTGGGTATGGAATGAGGCTGTGTGCTGGTGGGAATGAGGCTGGTATGGGTATGGAATGAGACTGGTGTCAATATCTCCAGTGTTTTTCATCAGTTTTTTCCTCTTCATTAATGACGTTTACTATCAAAGTGCGGTGTTGTCTTCCTCCTGCCCTCCATCTGTAATTCCACCCTCCTCCATTTCTCTCCTGGTCTAGCATCACTTTCAGCTGATAACAGCCCTCAGGCCATGCATGCAAACTTGATATTAAGTGTGTTGTTCCAGTTGTTGGATACCATATCCATATTGGCTGAGATTAGACCAATCAGAGATCTGCATTTATCCCATGGACAGGAAGCGAAAGTACTTAAATTGGTCTTTCTGTTAGTGTATTGATAGTTGTATGTAGTGTAATGGCATGTTGTAATGATTAATGGGCTGTGGTCATTGGCTAGGGTTTAACCAATCAGAGGGCTGCATTCAGCTCCTAAACAGGAAGTTCAAACTATAGTTGTCTACGGTGAAGGTACAGCGGTTTGCAGTGTCCTTGCAATATCCGGTCAGCAGAGCGTCAGCAGAGCGTCAGCGGTGCAAGCCAATCAGCCAACAGTGCAATTTGATTGGTTTATACGGTTGGCACTTTTGTAACCGGATGTTGCAAGGACGCTGAAAATCGCTATTATAATACATGTGTATGCTTGTTGTGAGGCAGTACCGTAGTCGCGCGTTATTAGGCACAGTTCACTTATAGATGCATATTTGCTGTTGGGCGCAGGTTCAACTCTCGTCCCAGGTACTCGCTGTTAAGCGCTGCAGTCTTCTTCCTGAAACTCTGCCATTTTCGACCTAGCCTCGTTCCCAGGCGCTCTTGGTAATTGGGGAGAAGAGCGCCTGGTATCCACCGTTCGCGCATGCGCGGCTCCCCAGGTTTTTGTGGGGAACTTGGAAACTACTGTTATACTAGTCCATGTTGCACGACCGTACATTACTGAAACACGGGAGTCTTTTACATTTACAAGACGCAGCTCTGTTCAACCAAGCCGTGCCGTACGCCCTCAGTAAGGTCGGAAAGCCAGGAATGGTGCTGAGGACGAACAACTATACAGCACGTACATAAAAGGTTTGTATGGTTAGCTACATACGGCCAGGTCGAATTTATCTAGCTATGGGTCTTACTGTTTGTATCGTGCTTCGCGTCCACTTCGGAAAGGCAGAAGCGGCGTATTGACGTCCACAGAATTCGAAACCATGGCCTCGCATGATGTTGGAGCCGTATATTTTACCGAATATTTGTCCGTGTTATTTCAGCTTACGTATCTCGATAAATTATACGGAGAATGTAACGGAACTGCTTGCGCATGCGTGAACAGTGGATACCAGGCGTTCTTCTCCCCAATTACCAAGAGCGCCTGGGAACGAGGCTATTTTCGACCCTATGGAGTGGAAAACAGCTAGGATTCGAATTGAAGTGCACTTCCTATTCGAGGATGTTATTTGGTTCATGTGCCTACAATGCGTGACTAGGTACTTCACCTCATCCTGATAGCACTCCAAAAGTAACCTTTGTTGCCTCAGCAGCTGCCAGGTTCCTGCCACCATAATTTGTTTGCAGCTTTACCACTGGGATTTCCCTTACACACACACACACACATCACTCACCCACACACATACATGTACACACACACACACACACACACACACACACACACACACACACACACAAACAAACACATGCACACACCCACTCACACCCACTCTCACACACACACACATTTACACGCACACATGCACACACACACACACTCACACTCACACACACACACACACACACACACACACACACAAACAAACACATGCACACACCCACTCACACACACACACACACACACACACATTCACACGCACACATGCACACAAGAGGATGAGTGTGATTGGATTGAGCTGCTTAATCCGAGCAGGGGACCAGCTGAGATCAGCAATCATCCGAGCAGCCTCACAGCCAGCCTATAGGAACTCTGACTTCAGCCAATTCAAGGTACGTTCAAGTGTAGCCTTGTTTCCCACCCAGCAATGCTGGTTACCTCTGGGTCACTTGCAACTTGTTACTTCATGATTTTTTTTACCGGTTTTGAGGAGTTGATATTTGCTCACTCCATCCTTCGGAGGGAATGCAAAGCTACTGATCCCAGGATAAACGAAAACGTTTGGTACATACACACACACCTCCTCGTTTGGCAGTAGAGTGCTCTGAGTCAGTCAACTTGAACACCCACACCATGACAGGACTTGAACCTGCAACGTTCACTCAACAGCCAAGTGCTTTAACCACTAGGCCACTACTTCCAACCCACTCTTATCATCCCTTGTCTTGTGGATATGCAGGAATGGCTGTGTGCACTGCCTCACATTCAAATGGATAGCGTGACTTCATAAAAGCGGCTGTTTCGGCTTGCCTCGTTGGGCCTCATCAGGGCAGTGTAGCCTCCTCAGCTGACCCGTAGCCCTAGCAACACCAGGAGAACTACACAGACAGGCATTCAAACAATAAAGGTCCCTCGTGTACAATGTAGCAAAAGTATCCATAATTATGTCTGTTGTGGGCCGTCAATCTGTTCAACAATTGGTGAGCATTATTGTCTGCCTGCTAGGTGGTACCTTGCCGTTCAGGGCTCTTGGACGGGCATACAGATATTTTTCTATCCCGCATTGGCCACATGAGGTTTTTTACTCGGAAGGGCTCAAACGACTAGGGAATTTCTCTAGTCGACTAATTGAACACTAACTGAGAAATGACAGAATGTCATCACTAGCTGACAGAATATCATCATTTCACTGACATCACAGAATATTTTTGTTCAAACACACTAGCTTCTCTACATACTGTGGAGTAGTTAATTATTCAGGTAAATTACTCGGCCATCCAGAACTGTAAACATTATTTGGGCGGATGGTCATGGTATGATGAACACTTTGAAATGCAAATCCTTAAGAACTAGCACTTAGGATGATTGTTAGTTTATTGCGTAGAACCCAGATGTGTGTGTGTACCATTATTAGCTCAGAATGCTGGCAGATGAAGCAAAACAATAACATTAGGTCAGAAATGTTTTCAAACTCTTACGCTGAGAATATAAACAGTGTTTGTACAAATGAAAACACTCTTGTGTGTGTACATTTTCACTCTCAAGTGAACACATGACGTTGTAAACACACAGTACGTGTAGCAGCGACCTATGGGCACAAACAAGCAAGTAGCTGTGACCTTGAGTTGTGTGTCTGATGAAACTCTGTACTCCGTCTCCAGGCCTGCTTTGAAGTGACTTAATTATTCAAAGCCATTTCCTTGGTTTAATTGCTGCCCGCTACTCTTCTAATCTAATCTAATTGGTTGTTTTGGGTAACCCCCCAAATTTTCCCCCACTCTGTTCCTGACTGAACACTCACAGGTAAATGATCTTGGCTGTCACAGTTGATTTGAAATAATTTCACGTGACCTCATCTGAGGAATACTAGCCTTCTCTGCCCTTGCAAGAAGCAAGAGCAGCTGCCAGTGACTTGCGTTCACTGGCAGCTGGATATCTTACGGTTCGAATGTGCATGTAGCTGGGTCTATTGGACAGTAAAATGTAGTAGCACCATATTGTAAGCATGTACAGTAGGGCTGGGCGTGGCCTCGTACTCTTTCTCGGGTGGGGCGGGGCCTGAGTGCGAGGCTAGGCTAGGCATAGTCTTGGTCCCAGACCCAACCAACCCCAGCACGGATCGCTTTTAGTATCGCGCGTTATACTGGAAGCGATACACTCGCTGGATAAACGGTCTGGGATCGAGACTAGGCTGGGTGATACTAGTAAAGATGATATTCATGATATGACTGTATTACGATATAGTAGACATACTGGCTGTACAAGAACAATAGGTTCAACAGTGCATTTCAACTGCTATTACAAACACCTTGAGTGGATGCATCTGGCACGTCTCTTGTCATCTGAATTGTGGTCATGTATTTTATCCTTCTAATGCCGCAAGGACAATACACATGACTTTTGAACCTACTTTCACTGCTTGAAAGAAGTGGATATTGATATCACGTATTGACTGGGCATCAGGACGTACCCAGTATTGTCCAGTGTAGCCTCGTTCCCAAGCCACGCAGAGTATCCTGGGAACGAGGCTGTGCCCAGTACTGATTGTGTGGGCAGTTGTTGCATACTTCCTGCATACCTCAAAGATGCACTGAGAGACAGGAAGTGGAAAAGGAAGTGTGGTTTGTAGTTAAATGTGCAGGAGACAATGTTCTGAATTGCACACACCACATGTGCATATTCTCTGCTTCCTGCGGATAATGTTGCATGCTCTCTTCGTGCTCAGTATACTCACTTGGATATTTTTGTATACTCTCTGCTTATACTCTCTGTATACTCTGCATGCTCTGTATAATTAATCTGCTTGGATACTTTTGCATACACTCAGCTTACTGTATACTCTGCAGACACACGCATACTCTCTGTTTACTCTCTTGTATACTCTCTGTTTACTCTCTGTATGCTCTGCATACTCACTTGCATAGTCTCTGCTTACTCTGGGCATTCTGTATACTCTCTGCTTACTCTTGGTATACTCTGCATACTCACTTGGATACTTCTGTGCTTACTCTCTGCAAATTCTCTGTACACTACCCCAGGTGCTGTTGGAGTGGTGTGATGCTGATAGTGAGGGAGGGGGCCAACGTGAGTGGGCAGACTTGACAAACAGTGACAAGTTTCCAACGGTCTACCTTGAGAAGGACCTTCTCTGGGCCAGGAGACTTGTGCCGAGTGAGCAGAGAGCCGTCGCGTGGCCAGCTACGGTAAGTGGTGCTTCTACAAGGAAGCGGTTGAAGTGGGGAATTCCCCATTTGTCCCACCCTTTAAAACGCATGCACTAGCTTCCTGTCTAGATGATGAATGTGGCCTTCTGATTGGTCGATCTTACTGAATACCATCTATACTTGCACAGCATGTATTGTGTACCAGAACACTCAGGGCAGGGAATTTTGCTGGTCACAGATTATGTAACCACTTCCTGCTGCCATGCCTTAGGCCAGCTGCAGTGCAGTGCTGCTAAAAATCAATTTTCCCTAGCTGAGTGATATTCATAAGCAGAGAGTTCACCTACTTGCTTGTAAACTCCTGGTTATTGTTTAGCAAACAGTGATTGGTCCTACTGTGGCTTTGATCTTTTTACTGTGAAGTAATGGTGGCTGTAAAGCGGGCATTAATTGGAGAGCAATCTCAACCAGCCTTGAGCCTATAAGCCATTCCCTTCCTGCTAGAACCACTCCCACTTCATTGTTCATGCACAATTACATTGTTGGATGGGCTCTGCTGACTTGATCAGCCCGCCCTCCGCATTAATTATGCTGTACCTCAAGAGTCGAGAAGACTGAAGGTGGCCCGGGAGTGTGTTCTGAGGTGGGAATGGCCTCAGTATGAAGGCTGACATTGGAGGTAGGGTACAAAAGGCTGTCACTGGAAGTGGGAGTGGCATCGGTACAAAAGGCTGTCACCGGAGGTAGGTACAAAGGCCGTTGCTGGAAGTGGGAGTGGCATCAGTACAAAGACTGACACTGGAGGTGGGAGTGGCATCGGTACAAAGGCTGTCACTGGAAGTGGGAGTGGCATCGGTACAAAGGCTGTCACTGGAAGTGGGAGTGGCATCGGTACAAAGGCTGTCACTGGAAGTGGGAGTGGCATAGGTTCAAAAGGCTGTCACTGGAAGTGGGAGTGGCATTGGTACAAAAGGCTGTCACTGGAGGTGGGAGTGGCCTTGGGTCTAAAGGCTTATTATTTGTTAGCAACAGTAGCTGGGAATTACAACTAACATAGAAATTTACCGCAAACAAAACTATGCTGGTTGCATGCCAGTTGCAACCACTGTAAGTCAATGAGCTCAAAGCCAAGCAATATTTTGTTGACTATAATGAGGGGCAACCACACTCCCGGTAGCCGCGTTGCAACCGGCCGGTCGCGCAAGGTACGAGTTGCAGCTCATTCCAATTAACGCACGTGCCACGTGTGACAATCTGAGTACCTTCTGCCTTGAGCCATGTGTGTGGGCTAGTAGTCTCATTCCCAGACCCTCAATACGCGCACGAGACTAGTGGGCTAGCCAACCCAGGCCTTTTGTCTCACATTTGTCTTGTACGTGTAGCTTTGGGACAATATAGGAAAGGAAGATTTGCACGTGATGCGGTGCCACTGTGATGTGCTGCCACTGTGATGTGCTGCCACTGTGATGTGCTGGAGGCTTGGGTAGCTCTGTGCGGCCTCCTGGATGATAAGCCATCTTAATTGGTCACCGGGATCTCTAACTCATGTCATGCACTGACAATAACAAGAACGGCAAGCAATCTGCAATAGATACAATCACTATGTCACTGTACCCTTCCTGATTTTTCCAAAGCTGTGCTGTGAGACAAGGGGAAGCCTCCCAGTGGCTTCTGTGTGTATTGTGTGTTGTGAGGATACCTGCAAACCACTGCTCAGCTGATGTGTGTGTCCTAACTGTATTAGCATGTTTTGGTCTGAACTGGAGAGTGTGGTCTCCTTGGAGGAAGTGTGGCTGCAGGTGTGAGCCTCATTGGCGGAGGTGTAGCTGTGGTAGACCTTCCTGGGTGCCAGCCTTGTGGGTAGACATGCCTCAGTCTGGAGCCCTTCTGGTTATGTAGAGGGTATTCATTCACCCCAGCTCTGGCAGCACCTCACCTAGCTAGCCTCATTCCCAGGCCCCGTCCGAATATTTTCGGATGGGGCCTGGGAATGAGGCTATCACCTAGCCTCGTTCCTGCGCAACCTGGGAACGAGGCTACACCTCACCAACCCCACTATACACATGTACTTAGCTGTATCACATGTGAATTCGAAAGGGGTGGAGCCAATGAACCAATAATAGGAAGTAGCTGCCTTGACATACATGTAAATGTGCTAAAAGAGTATCTTCATTTTGTGTTGGCTATGAGGCCTCAAAACGCCTTAAGTAGCTAACTTTCTTGAAGTTTTTTTTTTTTTTGTGACACAAAGTCATTGCTTTAACCCCTGCTGTGCATGCACACACGGGGGACCTGGTTCAGATTCTGCATTATGTCACTGCCCAGTCTAGCCGCTAGCCCCTCTCCGCCCGGCCGGTCAAGCGGGCGCGCGGCGAAGCCGCGCGCGGAGGGCGGAGAGGGTCTAGCAAACATTGCACTTGATCACGTTTCTCTGGAATGCCAATTACTTGTACCTGTGAACCGGTGAAGTGCCAGCTGGAGTTGAGGACGACTTCTGTACGCTTGGAGGCATCCAGGTTGGACTAGTTTAGCTCGAGTGTAGGCTATTAGACGCTCTCCACCGGGCTGATCGCACGCGAACGGCTCGGTTTACAACCACGAGAGTCATGAATAAAATTGGAACGAATCGCTTCAGTGAGATCTGATTGGTCAGTTGAAACGCAATCAAGTGCAATGTTTGCTAGACCCTCTCCGCCCTCCGCGCGCCGGCTTCGCCGCGCGCCCGCTTGACCGGCCGGGCGGAGAGGGGCTAGTGGCTAGACTAGTCACTGCCACACCTGAATTTGTTTCTATATGGCAATGACATAATCGTTATTTGTACATCATTCATCAGTGAACATCCTCCAGTTGTCCCAATTCCATTACCTAGTATCCTGGGGACTAGCCTGACTGGCTGCAGTAGTAGTGGCTAGTTCAGCCATTCTGGCACTCTGTCAAACAGACATCAAAGGAATGCTTCTGTCACTGTAAACGCTATTTACCATACTTGCAACTCTTCGCCTCCAAAAGGTGCACATTCGAGGAGAGTATCTCCAAGCTCCCCACACACACTTCACAACTATACCCTTCTATGTACTCTTGGACTCAGCCGCAAGAAGACATACCTGATCTTCCCCTTCCGTACGCTGACCAATCAAAGTGGATGTGGGCGTGACCTGGGAGCAGAGATACGGTAACATGATTCACAGTTCCTTTCCTCATCAAATTGCCTCCTAGTTGTCTTATCTCCTACCACTACTATACACTGACAAGGTTGAAAAATTCATTTTTAGTGAGGCTTTCTCTTTACCAGTGAGAGCAGGGTTCTGTTGGTGGAGAACAGTGTGTTGTTTACTCACCAGTTTGTATATGGGCATCACCTTGGCTGGGTTTGCTGGTGTCAGAAGCAGGGGCTGCCTTCAAAGCATGCCAGAAACCGATGAGGTCACTGGGCTGCCCTGGAATGTAGGAGGTCAAGGGTCGAGTTGTGCTTAGGAAATTAAGTCAGGAAGTTAGCAGCATATTCATCGAGGGTGTGGTATGTGCACTTTAGTGCATGCATATTTGGTACACACATGCCTGCCTGCACATATGCTCACATATCCAAAACCAGGAGCGCATGAGTTGCCGAAGGCGGTGAAGGAGCATCAAACTCAGCATGCGCGCCCTAGCAGATGTAGTAGTCCTTCACATGTCCTAAACTTTTACCTTATACGGCAAGAGGCCATTTACCTAAAAGTGTGACAAATTGGCATTTGTGTGGTACCGCAAAGGTCTTCCATATAAGGTACGACCGTAAGGCGTGAGGGATCACGGCATATCTATACCAGTTTGAGGCTCCTTTGGCGGCTCATGCACTCCTGCCAAAACATACAGCTTGTCATGTACATGCACACACATGCACACAAACACGCACATCACATGTGCACACACACACACAGCCACTCTGAAAACTGAACAGATTTTAGCTGATTACATACACCAAGATGGCAAAAGAATTGGTTTGCATGCACTATATAAGAGTGCTAGTAAGTTGAAGCATGTTGAACATACTGCCTGTGCTCCTCTCCATTCCAATGCCCCCTCCCCTGCACATAGCACACAGCATCCAGCAACCGGACACCCTTCCAGACATACTCGAGCGTGTTGGGAGGAAAATGAATGCCAAAGCACCTTACAGTGTTTGTCATTAATATGGAGATGTCATTTCGATGTATGACGTCAAATCTGTCTTGCAAACAATGCAATATGTACACACAGGAATTTGATCTCCCGAGGGGCTGAGCAGCTGTCACACGCACCACACTATATTCAATGTCAATAGCACTCGCTCAATCCTGCAGGCATAACGATAAACTGGAACGTTGCGTGTATGACTGGAGTAACTAGTGTGGCTACCTCGGCATCAGCAATTGGGACGAACTTGAGTGAGCCCCACATAGTCGTAATCTCCATCCTAGCATCAGGATGTCTGTCTGCTGTATGACCATCTGCTGTATGACCGTATATCTAAGTGGAAAATTGTAATGCCGCACTGTTCAAATCCCGTTGTATATGTCAGTCAATGCTCTGCTCCGTGTATGTACTATATGTAGTGTAAATGCATGCTGCACTGCCCGTATGTACGTCAGACAGTCTAATGCTGCACAATAGATTTATTAGATCATTAAATTGTAAGATCATATTATTGTAAGACAATGAAACGATCCACATGTAGACGTGTACGCAGTGTTCATTAGACAAGTAAACTAATGTGTGATGCTCCATACATCCTACAAGACTGCCAGTACATCACTTCATCACACAACCCCCACAAAATGTCAAGCCATCACTTTCGTGTAGGTGTACACGTAGTTAGCCTCGTTCCCAGTCCCACGCCAAGCTTTTCGTCGCTTGCAGTACGGTAAAGCGGGGAGGGCCTGGTACATCTTCTCACGTGAGCATGACGTAATCGAAAAATGGCAAAATTTACAGAACGAAGACGTTACGTTTCGCATGTTATTCAACCATCTACACGTTCAACGCTCGGTGAGTATGACAGTCGCCCCCCGCTAGCTAGATACGTGTGGTATTTTACCTCGTACCTTCGCTCTTCTTGCTGTTCTGAGACCCACGTACGCCCACGCCTCCTTCCGGTCTTTCTACCCCTTTCTACCCTTGACGTCACTCACGTGAGAAGATGTACCAGGCCCTCCCCGCTTTACCGTACTGCAAGCGACGAAAAGCTGGGTGTGGGACTGGATACGAGGCTACACGTAGTAGTGTTATGAGAAGGCATCTTGTGAGTAATGGTGAGGTGGTGTCCTTTGAGTAGTGATGAGATGGTGTCGTGGACTATCATATTTCTGGAGTTTGAATTGGTTTATTTGTTTGTTTGTTTGGCACACCAGTATCAGGTATTGTGCGGAGCATGTGTCCCTGTTGGCATATCGACTGTCCCTGTGCACCAACAAGTGCCTATCACCTGTTGCACTTGCACCAGCTCACAGCTATCTTGGAATGCCAAGCATGAGAGAGGTACCTCAGACCCACCTCCTGGGTAACTGGAACTGGCCACCCTACATACTTATCCGCGACCTTTGAGAGTTGGGATTACACATTCTCCGCAGAAATTGAATTTTAGTGGTCCGGTGGTTTTGTATATAAGTGGCATGCTGCGCAGCTTGGGAGTTTGTTGATGCTTGTACCGCGCCGTGAGTGAAAGTTTGTCCTGCGAAGTTGAAACTGCTATATAGTGAGTGCGTGTTGCTGCATTTAGAGTGATACTGGTGGACCACTGGGATGTGTTTTAGCCCTCCCTCCCTCCCTCCCTCCCTCCCTCCCCCCTCCCCCCCTCCCTCAGGCATTCGTGCAGCTGTATAGCAGTCTACCCTACTCAGAGACAGTGATAGTGGAATATTTCTGTGACAAGAACAAGACTGAGCTTTACACCAACGCAACTAAGGCACTTGAGGTGAGAGCTGAAGGGGGAGGGGCTATTGTGTATGTGTGTGTGTGTGTGTGTGTGTGTGCATGGAAATGGAAACAGTTCATTGTATATATGACATGACGTCCTCACACCATGAGTGACTGACTCGCTTATGACTAACATCTCTGTCGGACCGAAAAACTTGGAAGATGCCCTTGAATTCTATCCTTCCTCTCAGATCTCTGAGGCAAAGGTGGCGTTAACACAGCATCCCCTAATGCTTCAGGAGCTAAATGAGTGGGAAGAGAGACAGAGGATCAGGGAGCTGCTAACGAGTGGGGGCTACCCCCTCAGTGGACATCGAGTTAGTGTGTGTAATGTGCTGCAGTCTCAGAACTGGATCACTGGAGTGACCACATCACACAACACTCAGACCAGGGTGAGCTAGTAATCTCCTGTAAATCTCCAGTAATCTCCAGTATATCTCCTGTAATCTCCTGTAATCTCCAGTAAATCTCCTGGAGTGTTGAGGGGTCTCCCCTCTTCCTTCCCTCCTCCCCTTGATTTCTCGCCTCTGTTCTATCTCTCCCTTGTTACCCCTTTAATTATCCCCTCCCCTCTCTTCACCCTCTCTCCTCTCTCCCCTTCTTCCCCTCTCACCCCTCTCTCTTCACTCTCACCTTTCTCCTCCATCTCCCCCTCCCCTCTTGGCCTCCTACTCACAGGAGCTCACAGTTGTGGACGATAGGACGCAGGCAACACACGTGGTGAACCCCCTCATGGTACACGTTGTGCTACAGGGGAGCGAGACGGAGGATGGGGGTATGGTGGGAGGGAGGCAGAGGAGAGCGTCACTACAGCACACCAGTAGTCAACAGCAGGTCAGCTTACATGCAGTTCTTAAGAATCACTTTTTGCAACTTCAACCGTGCAGATTGCGGAGAGTGTATGATAGCAGCATTACATATGCATGCTGGCGTGAGTACTTCAGGAATATATAGGAATGTCCAAGCTTGTCCACAAACATCATTACTTCAGGATAGCCTCGTTCCAGACCCATGGCGGAGGTTCATTGTGCAGCCGAAAACGGCGGGGGCCTGGGAACAAGGCTAACTTCAGGACATTTGCCAATTTCCAGTCCTTTGAGGTTTCTTTTGTTCTAGGTAGACTGTGCTAATGCATACAAAATGAGAGGTATCCTTGGCAACATATGTCCTAAGTCACACAAATAGCACATGCACATATTTAAAAGCTTAACTTGAGGCTACGTGCAATTGGGAGGTATGAAAAAGAAATAGAGTGTCTTTTGTTGGGGAGACAAGGGAGAGGAAGGGGGAGGGGAGAGGTAGGGGGAGGGGAACAGACAAGAGGAGGGGGGAATACCGTAGTTGCCAATTATTTCGTGTGGCAATAATTTTGCAGTCTAGCCACTACAAGTGACACGCAAATATTTGTGGAGGGAAATTTTTGCTCATTACGTACATTACCGCGAAAAAATTACCTCCGCTCAGTAATAACTTCCTATTGACAGCAGCTGTTGAGGAAGAGCTACTGTGTGAGTGTGAGCCCAGGAACACAAAGGACAGTTATGCCTAGACGCGAATACTGCGAAAATTTCCCCACCGCGAAATTAACTGCAACTACAGTAGTAATGTTTACAAGTAGCTTCGCTCGCTTCGCTCGCTCAGCTACTTCCCCCTCGTTCGCCTACCGTGAGTAATCCGGCGCTGGACAGCTCTCTGTGCAGAGCTGCAGCTCCCCGATTGCGTCTGCTTCAGCTGCTGCTCGCCGCTTGCGTCCGCTTCGAATCAGCTGCTGCTCCCGGGCCCGATTGCATCCACATCAACTGCTGCTCCTCGTTTGCGTCCGCTTCCAGCTGCTGCTCTCCGATTGCGCCCGCTTCAGCTGCTGCTGCATGCTTGCCACTTGTGTCCGCTTCAGCTGCTGCTCCCGATCGCGTCCGCTTCGGCTGGACTCCAGCCCAATGTTCTCGAACATCCTTCGTGGAGTTCGAGGTTCAGTAAATAAATTAAAGTACGAAGGTCGCGCGTCACTATAGTCTAGTCCCGCCCCACGAACATCCCACTTCCGTCACTCACAGACACACACACAGACACACAGACACACGTTAAAATCTTAATGTATTGATGTACACCCACGCACTCACACACACACACACACACACACACACACACACAGCCACTTCAAGACAACATCTCCAACCATCAACAAATGTGGTCACACTCGCACACACCCCACGAGCTTCCCCTTTCCCACACTACCTCCCCACCTCAGAATGGCTCTCTCCACAACCTCAACAGCCCGAGTCCCATTGTCCCGGACTGTCAGAGCCCTCACTTTAACCTGAACTGTTCCGGCGAAGAAGGAGGAGGAAGAGGAGGGACGTATGCCGGAAACTACTGTGCGCAATCCGTGGATCTGAATCGGAGATCCAGTTTACAGCACACTAACATCTCCCTCATGAAATCGGAACCGAACATACATCGTCGTAGCTCCCTCGACGCATTTGCTCTGCAGCGTTTTGCTTCAACTGGGAACTCCTTTGATCTTCTTCATGGCTCCACACCGAGTTTGAACCAGTTGCCAGCGATGTCGATGCAGGTGCAATCTCCTCCCCTGCTTCCCCCCCACTCATCGCCGCACGGTTCATCTATGCAGCTGAGCAATCAGGGATCGAATTCAAGCCTGAATGACTTGGCTGGCCATGAGTTTACACTCCCGGAGTCGTTTGTTCAGCACGAAAAATCAAAGTCGTTGGACAACCTGTATGTTGATGCTTTCGGACTACTACCCCACCAACAGCCACAAAAGAGGAGGCGGAGTTTCGGGTTCCCATCAAGTTCGGGGATAGGGAAGCCAGTGAAGCGACCAAGGTAATACATAGATGGAGAGATAGTAGAAAGATAGCTGTGCCCATAGATTAGTAGATGCATGTATTCAAGTTATGGCCTCCTGTACAGATCTTGGCAGTTTTTTTTTATAGCGTCGACGCCTTTCTGAAGCAACTGATGTTGGCAATTGCTTGTGTTCCTTCCTGTCCTGTACTCTTCTTCCCCCACCTCTCTCCCTCTCCCTTCCCTCCTCCCCCTTCCTTCCCTCCTCCCCCTCCCTTCCCTCCTCCCCCTCCCTTCCCTCCTCCTCCTCCCTTCCCTCCTCCCCCTCCCTTCCCTCCTCCCCCTCCCTTCCCTCCTCCCCCTGTCAGATTTGAGCTGCTACCCACTATCCCGGACCCGCAAGAGAACAGGGCAGCTATGGCTCCCTCAAAGATCCTCTCACGCAGCCCCTCCCTGCCCACCATCTTCCACCCTTCGTTCAAAAAGGACAGCAAGTCAACCTTGAAGCCGTCTTTGCCTGGGACGACAGAAGCTCCTTCGGAAGCTACCCAGCAGGAGGATGACTTGGACATCATCAAACAGATAATCGACAAGGACCAGTCGTTGGACAGTAACGCTGCTCACCTGAGAGGAGGTCTTAGGTCCCAGTCTCTCTCGCACATACCTAGGGAGTTCAGCAATGAGATTGCGACTTCCAGCTTGCCCACACTTCACCCTGCCGAAAGCCTCACCCTCTTACAAACAAACTACAGTAGTGCTCCAGATTTCTCCCAACTGCACCCGCCGAGCTACGAAGCTTCAACCTCACTCGGAAGAATCGTTCATCCCAACCTCGGGGCTTTATCGCAAGAGGCCTCTCTCGGCGACTTTCTAGGCAACCACCAGCTTGAGAATCCACCATCGAACTTTGCACCCCAGAATCGGCGGGATTCTGGATTCAGTTCGCACAGCCTTCCCACACCAGTGTTTACTGCTCAGAACACTCCCTCCGGATTTGAGCACCAGTTTGACTTTTCAGTGAGGAGAGAGAGTGCGCAGTCTTCTATCTACTCGGACTTGGACAACAGGACTCCGGGAATTGAGTATGGCCAGAGAGATAGCCAACCCTCGACAACCATCTCGGAAGTGTCCAAGTCGTTTCACTTCCCTGGTTCCCCTACCAGTGACACTACTGGTATCGTGCCTTCGTCACTGAGCCAAGATGATTCCCTGAGCAGATTGCTTGCTCCAAACGGAGGTCAAAGTACGATCATCTTGGAGCGAAGTCTTTCCAGCCCAACACCTATAACCAAAGTTGAGAATCTCTCTGTAGGAAGTGGTAGAGGAGGATTCCGTGATCAGCCATTTGGTGGGGGAGGTGGAAACGCAGGGAAGGAAAGCATGAAGCCGGTTCATATCGTTCCTGAAGCTGAGATCTTATCTCCAGTAGATGAGAAAGAGGAGACAGACGTCGACATGATTCATGAACTTGGAGAGTTTGCCATTTCACGGGAGGTCAACCAGCATGTGGCTGGGGAGAGGGAGGACGAGGAGGATGAGGAGGGGCAGGAGAGCTTACCCTTGCTGCAAGGTGATAGTGATCTGATGTCTCCCTCGGACTGCATTCCTCCGTCTGGCAAGATGGAAAGCAAAGGAAAGCCTAGAACAATACCCCGGCCACAGGTGAGCCGATTTGTGGGACTGATGGAATGCCATATTCACAACTTGCCAAAGCATGATTTAGGAATGTTAGTTTCCAGATGTCTAAGCTGCTCAAATTTTCCAGTTTTGCCACCAAAGAATTACTCGGGTTACAGCCTCGTACCCCTCCCCATAACATATCTCGCTCGCCTTCCCTCCCTCCCTCCCTTACCCCCTCTCTCCCTCATCCCCTCCCTCCGTCACCCCCTCCCCACCCCCCCCCTCCCTCCCTCCCTCCCTCACCTCACCACTCACCCCCTCAATCCAACTCTCCACAGAGGGAGAAACGTGGTCGAGGCCGCCCTCGACTGACGGAAGACGAGAAGACAAGGAGGAAGGAATTACGGGAACTTGGACTGATGAAGAGAAGCAAACGCAGGACCAAGGAAGGTGTGTGCATATAGCTGTATATACGTGTTTGGGGAGGTATGTTTTTGTGCCAAAATTGGCATATTTTGGAAACCATTTTCTACCAAATGTGGCACATTTGACATTCCAAGTTTGGAATTAAACCAAAATTAGCAAAAGCAACACTCCTGTTCTGCAGGGTGACTGATGTGCCATTTTTGGGGGCCAGAATAGACCAATGACCCAAATTTGGTATTTGGTATAGACTTGGAAGAGAATGTTGCACTAGGTATATGACTGAGATATGAAGCAGGGGATTGTGCCATTGTGGTCAGTATAAAAAAAAAGATACAACGAAATGGACATCATTTGAAAAGCTCCGTTCATGCTGATCACAATGGTGCAAATCCCAGCCTCGTACCTCCTTCCTAGCCCAAGATGCCTAGCATAAGTATAAATTAGTGCGCTGTAGCTGGGCCTCGTTCCCAGTTCTACCCCGTTTTCTGTGCCGTAAAATGGTTTCCAAAATGTGCCAGTTTTGTCATGTGTTGTGTTGCATGGGAGTTTGGTACTACATCAACATTTCTTTTATCCCCACTGACCCCCACTGACCCCCCCCCCCCGACACACACACACACACACACACACACACACACACACACATATGAAACACAGAGGTTGCACAGTGGAGAGCCAATCGTATTCTCACCCCAGCCAAACGGGGTCGTAAGCCTGGCTCTGGTAAGAAGAACGTGGTGAAGGCTGCATCTGGAAAACCTGCCTTTGTCAACCTGGACATGTCGCAGTACAGCATCGGGACCGTGCTACTACAGGTGAGGGAGCAGCTCATTCTAGTAAGGATGTATGTGATGAGTAGGCCCCTGGTGATGATTACACAGCATGGGTAGCTAGTAGGCAATTAATTAGAATGTGCAGCAATAGACAGGAACTTTGACCTCCTTCCCTCCCACTTCCCCTCCCACTCCTCTCCCTCCCCCCTCCCACCCCTCTCTCTCTTCCCCCTCCCACCCCTCTCCCTTCCCCCCTCCCGCCCCTCTCCCTTACTCCCTCCCACCCCTCTCCCTTCCCCCCTCCTGCCCCTCTCCCTTCCCCCTCCCTCTCCCCAGTTTCATTATAGCAAACCCAGCTGTTATGCTAAAGTAATATTATTTACCCCCCCATAGAATGGGTTTTGTCGAGCGTTCCCGGGAGTGTCCAAGTGCCTCGAGTGTAGCACATGTGAGAGTGACCTGCCCATTGCAAGATATTGCCGGTTCCTGGAGTTCAGGAAGTAAGTGTGTGTGCTGAAAATAGAATCATGTGTGTGCTAAAAAAAAAAAAAGGTGAAATAGACAATTGAAGAAAGGTTCTCCATCAATTAACCATAACCCTCAATTGGAAACATGCTCTTATCATCCTCAATCAAGGTAAGGATCCATTCGTTTATTCACTCAGCAATTGTGCAACCTGTCAAGAGGATCCAAGACAACATTTAGTGTCATGTGGCCAGACCCCATTCTGGCCACGAAAGACTGTACAGCAATGTTGGTGACTGTGATCTTGGCAAAACTCCACTGTGACTTTGCGACGTTATGTAGTGAGTAGAGAAATATGGCAGGCCACAGCTACCTCTGCAGTATACATGATTGTGACCCTGCTACCAGAGAAGTCTTTTATCTGATGTTGTTAGGATATTCATATTTCTGAGTTTATTTTATCAGCCCTGCAACTCCTTATCACTTATATAAACTTCACCACAGTAGGAACCACTTATGGTGAAGCCATAGTGTTTGCATGCAATGAGCACTTTAGGTAGCTCAGTAGACTAGCTAGATTAGCCTCGTTCCGTGCCTCCACGCCCAGCTTTTGTCGCTTGCAGTATGGAAAGCAGGGGGAAGGGGAAGGATTTCTCTCATGTGATGGAAGGAGGGGAGGAGGGAGGGAGGGAGGAGGGGGGGAGGGAGGGATGGAGCGAGCGAGCAAGCGAGGGAGGGAGGAGGAGGGAGGGAGGGAGTGGGTGGGTGGGTGGGTGGTTAGGAGGGGGGAGGGGGGAAGGATGGAGGGAGCTGTGCAACTCTCTCAGAATTTGTCCACCAAACCACACTAGTGTCACTTGAAGTCGAGCTTGCTCTCTCCTCTGTGACGGTGTGTATAACTGTGTGTGTGTTTGTGTAGGTTGCATATTGTGGACAACACTCAGCCTCTAGTGGATGTCGAGGGATTTGCCAACTACAGTGATGTGCAGGCCCAAGACCTAGTTCCATGGACACCACTCAAAGCAGGTGGGTACACATGTGCAAAGGTTTACTGAGAGTTTGATCAACAGTTGATGATCACATACACACACACACACATGCGTACACACATATGCTCCACATTCATATTTACACCATTCACATGCATTTCCCATACGTGTACCCCCTCTCACATACACCGTCTCACAGGCTATAGTGGTATGGATGAGCAGTCGGCACTCTATGTTCTCCAGAATGTGATACAACACTTTGTTTCCATTGTAACAGAGGAAGCTAAAACCTTACCTGATGAGGATGGTATGTGGAAGTGTGGAAAGGGAGAGGATGGTGGGCGGAGGGTGGGAGTGAGGGAGGGAGGGTGGGAGGGAGGGAGGGAGGGTGGAGAGGGGGAAGGAGGGGGAGGGAGGGTGGAGGGGGAGGGTGGGAGTGAGGGAGGAATGGGGGAGGGTGGGAGTGAAGGAGGAAGGGTGGGGGTGGGAGGGAGGGAGGGAGGGTGGGGGTGGGAGGGAGGGTGGAGAGGGAAGGAGGGGGAGGGAGGGTGGAGGGGGAGGGTGGAAGTGAGGGAGGAATGGGGGAGGGTGGGAGTGAGGGAGTGAGGGAGGGAGGGTGGGGGTGGGAGGGAGGGAGGGAGGGTGGAGAGGGAAGGAGGGGGAGGGAGGGTGGAGGGGGAGGGTGGGAGTGAGGGAGGGTGGAGAGGGAAGGTGGGAGTGAGGGAGGGTAAGGGGTTTAGTTGTGTTCTCATTTTTGTCTACATGATGCATTAGTTTTTCTCATTTTCCTTTTCCCTCCTCCACTCTTCCCCACTTAGTCATTCCAGTTTGGAAGCGGGCTGTGAGAGGCATTCGAGAGCTTTGTGACACATGTGCGACAACATTGTTCAACTTCCACTGGGTGTGCCGCCATTGTGGGTTCTGTGTGTGTCCCACCTGCTTCCAACAAGCTTGTGACATGGAGGACGGTGAGTGGAAGGGAGAGGGGGGGGCGGGAGGAGAGAGGGAGGAGAGCTAGGAGTAGGGAGGAGGGGAGTGTGGAGGAGAGAGGGAGGGGAGCTAGGAGTGGGGAGGAGGGGAGTGTGGAGGAGAGAGGGAGGGGAGCTAGGAGTGGGGAGGAGTTCCAACAAGGCTGTGACATGGTGAGTGGGGAAGGAAGGGGGGGGGGGGGGGGGGGAGAGAAAGGGAAGGGGAGGGGAGGGGGAAGTGTGCAGAAATATTATCTGGGAATTGAATTACATTCCTCTCCCTCTTGTAGGTGCAGAGGCAGTGAGTTCCATGCAGGCCCCCTGGCCAGCGTGTGTATGCAACAGTCAGCCGCACAGACCCTCCTTCCTCATCATTGCACAGATCATACCTGCTAATGGTGAGCAACACTGTCTTATGTGAGAGAGACAACGGCCATAAGAAGCATTCATGATGAACTGGGTATGTGCCATATTCAGGCACAACTGATAGGTGTCTCCTGCCCCTCTCTTCCCCTGGCTTCCACCTTGTCCCCCCTCTCCCCTCTACCTCTTCCCACCTTCCACCCATCCCTCCCCTCCCTCTCCCTCCCTCTCCCTTATCTTCCTCTCCCCTCTGACCCCCTCCCCATTTTCTGCCTTCCACCTCATCCCTGCCCCTCTTCCCCTCTCCCTCCTCTCTCTTTCTCTTCCCTCCCCCTCTCCCCCCTCTCACCCCTCTTCCCCCTCTCCCCCCTCTCGCCCCTCTCCCCCCTCTCACCCCTCTCGCCCCTCTCCCCCCTCTCACCCCTCTCACCCCTCTCCCCCCTCCCCCTCTCACCCCTCTCACCCCTCTCCCCCCTCTCACCCCTCTCACCCCTCTCCTCCCTCTCCAGTACTCTCAGATGTGGTGACTCAGGCACTAAAGATCTGCAAGACACACAAGATCCAGACAGGCATTCCACGAATCCTCCACCGTCTCGTGAACACCCTGACCTGCCAGGAGCCACAGTCTCGGTACCAGAATGAGAGCAAGAAGCACAAGGGAGACGGAGGGAGCAGAAACAAGCCACAGTCACAGCAAGTGAGAGAGTGGGGGGGGAGCAGCAGCAAGCCACTTTCACAGCAAATGACAGAGTGGGGAGGTGGGGGAGGTTAGAGGGGGCAGCAGCTAGCCGCTGTCATAGCAAGTGAGAGAGATTGGGGGAGGTGGAGGAATGGGAGGTAAGGATGGGAGAGGGAGGGGAGGGATGTAGGAGATAATGATGCAATGGCCAGTGCACAGTTCTTCCAAATATTTCTGTGACTTTTACAATAGTGATGGCATTTACTCTTCTCTCATTTCTCTTCCACACTTACACATAACCACACACACACACACACACACACACACACACACACACACACACACACACACACACACACGCACACATACACACACACACACACGAACACACACACACACACAACACACACACACACACCAGCTCTCCTCCCACCTGTCTGAAGGCACCTACCTCAGCCCCACCTTCCAGCCCCTCGAAGACATGTCATCTCTTGAGCTACCACATTCCTGCAGTAATGGAAATGAAGAACAAGTGGAGGCCACTCAAATCAGAGCTCCCCACAAGTTGCTCTGTGACGATACTCTTCTGTGCTTGTTGGACCCAACACACGAAGACAATATTACTGCATTCCAGGAGAGTTGGAAGAGAGGGGAGGTAGGCTCAGTCATGTGATAGTCATGTGATAATCCTGTGGCCATCATGCGATAGGAGAGCTTGAATCAGAAGAAATTATGTTCACTGATTCCTGCTGTTGCCAAAGTTCGTCTAATTATGTTTACTATTTGGGGGCATACCCTTTACATGATGGTAATTTATAAGCTTGTGTCTGTTGTTAAGTATGTTGTCAGTCAGACTGGAGGCAAAACCAAAAGGATTTAGCAATGGCCTATCCTATTCCTCCTCTCAAAAATGCAAAGAAGCAAGGGGTTACACATCCTCAATCCCATCCCATCCCATCCCATCCCTAAATTCTACATTTTTGATGGGATGGGACTGAGGATATGTAACCCTTGTTTCTTTGCTTTTTGGGCCATTGCAGAGAAAAAAAAATTTCAGAGAATTTTTTTGCTTTCTTTTCCTAATTAGCTTGTTTTTGTCAACTATGTTATCAACTACATGTATGTTGTCAGTCAGACTCGAGGCTAGTGTCTTGCAAGTTACACCATCCCCACTGTGGCTGAAAGTGTTAGTCTGACTCGGTCGGAAAAGAATTAACAATTGTACCTCCTCATGCCTCCACTTGTAGCCTGTTCTTATTGCCGATGTACACCACCAGCTGAACAGAGATCTATGGACACCGGAGTCCTTTGAGCGAGACTTCGGTAAAGAGAGAGAGAGAGAGAGAGAGAGAGAGAGAGAGAGAGAGAGGAAATGAGATGGTAGGAGTGATAATACCATTCCACCCTCTCAGGTGACGAACTAGCAGACCTGGTGGACTGTCGAGTCGGCCTGGTGTTGCTGCAGCTGCCGTGCAGAACATTCTGGGCGGGCTTTGAGAACATGAATGGTCAGTATACCTATACAATATTCTACTAGGTTACATGTAGTAACTAGGCGTAAACATTACTGAATGTAGTGTCGTTTCCCACCAAAATTCATACTCATTCACCAGTTTCATCTCTCTCCCTCCACCTGCTTCACACTCCACTCATTCTTCCTCCTTTCCCTCTTCTCCCCTCCCCCACCCCCACCCCAGTGAGGCTAAGAGATCCTACCACAGATGAACCGCGGTTACTCAAGTTGAAAGACTGGCCCACAGGAGATGACTTTAGCGAAAAAACTACCCACAAGGTCAACTTTCAGTTAGCGCAATTAATTCTCCTGTATACTGTGAGTGATCATATGAAACAGCTTAAGGGAGCAAAAACTGTGTATTAAAGTATAACGCCTGGTATTAAATTCCCCATATAAATTCTTATGGGCTTATGGGAGCTCGTGACGTCTTTTGCAGTCATTGGTTGGTAAAGAGTTAATGTTAGTTCAAATCTCAGCTGGACCCCATAATTTGCTTCCTATGAATTTAATTTCAGTCTCCGTGCGTTCCATCCCAAGTCCTGTCCACTTTAGTTCCATGTCTCCTCTTCCTCCTGTGCAGGTTCGCAGACCTGATGCGCGTCCTTCCCCTGCCAGAGTACACGAGGAGGGACGGTCGACTGAACATGACCACCAGCCTACCAGACTTCTTCGTGAAGCCAGACCTCGGACCAAAGATGTACAATGCCTATGGTGAGAATGACAAGCACAGTGAAGTCAGCTGGTGCTTGTTTTACAGAGTAAATCTTCAGGAGAGATGATTGTCTCTTGGGCGGGGGGTGTTTAAAATAGTAGCCCCTATGTGCGTGAGATTTGTCCTATTACGATCTCCCTTCTCATTCCCAGGATCCCCCTCTTATCCTAATTCCGGTACC